>JAXIVH010000006.1:0-45000 GCA_036785325.1 Urophycis tenuis
TTTTAATTTTTTTTTTTTTTTTTTTAATTTTTTTTTTTTTTTTTTTTTTTTCAATTTTTTTTTCAATTTTTTTTTTTTTTTCAATTTTTTTTTTTTCAATTTTTTTTTTTTTAATTTAATTTTTTTTTTTTTCATTTTTTTTTTTTTTTCAATTTTTTTTTTATTTATTTTTTTTTTTTTCATTTTTTTTTTTTTTTTTTCAATTTTTTTTTTTTTTTTTTTTTTCATTTTTTTTTTTTTTTTTCATTTTTTTTTTTTTTTTCATTTTTTTTATTTTATTTCATTTTTTTTTTTATTTTTATTTTTTTTTTTTTCATTTTTTTTTTTTTTTTCATTTTTTTTTTTTTTTTTTTCACCCGGATGTGGGCTTAATAATAATAATAATAATAAAAAATCACAACAGACCCCCCCCCCCCCCCATTACTGAGCCAGGATTGGAAATATCTAGCCACCCCGGGTGTGGGCTTGATAAAAAAAATAATAATAAAAAAAAATCATAACAGACCCCACCCCATTACTGAGCCAGGATTGGAAATTTCTAGCCATCCCGGGTGTGGGCTTTATAAAAAAAATAAAAAAATCAAAAAAAAAATCATAACAGACCCCCCCCCATCACTGAGGCAGGATTGGACATTTCTAGCCACCCCGGGTGTGGGCTTTATAAAAAAAAATAAAAAATAAAAAAATCATAACAGACACCCCCCCCCCCCCATCACTGAGCCAGGATTGGAAATTTCTAGCCACCCCGGGTGTGGGCTTTATAAAAAAATAAAAAAAAAATCATAACAGACCAAACCCCCATCACTGAGCCAGGATTGGAAATGTTTAGCAACCCCGGGTGTGGGCTTTATAAAAAAATAATAAAAAAAACAAATTCTTAACAGACCCCCCCGATTACTGAGCCAGGATTGGAAATGTCTAGCCACCCGGGTGTGGGCTTTATAAAAAATAAAAAAAAAATCATAACAGACCCCACCCCCATCACTGAGCCAGGATTGGACATTTCTAGCCACCCGGGTGTGGGCTTTATAAAAAAATTTTAAAAAAAAATCATAACAGACCCCCCCCCCCCCATCACTGAGCCAGGATTGGAAATTTCTAGCCACCCCGGGTGTGGGCTTTATAAAAAAAAATAAAAACTAAAAAATCATAACATACCCCACCCCCATCACTGAGCCAGGATTGGAAATTTCTAGCCACCCCAGGTGTGGGCTTTATAAAAAAAAAATTAAAAATTTAAAAATCATAACAGACCCCACCCCCATCACAGAGCCAGGATTGGAAATTTCTAGCCACCCGGGTGTGGGCTTTATAAAAAAAAAATAAAATAAAAAATTCATAACAGACCCCCCCCATTACTGAGCCAGGATTGGAAATGTCTAGCCATCCCGGGTGTGGGCTTTATTAAAATAAAATAATAATAAAAAATCATAACAGACCCCCCCCCCGTCACAGAGCCAGGATTGGAAATTTCTAGCCACCCTGGGGGTGGGCTTTATAAAAAAATAAAAAAATAAAAAATCACAACAGACCCCCCCCCCCATCACTGAGGCAGGATTGGAAATTTCTAGCCAACCGGGTGTGGGCTTTATTAAAATAAAATAATAATAAAAAATCATAACAGACCCCCCCCCCATCACAGAGCCAGGATTGGAAATTTCTAGCCACCCTGGGGGTGGGCTTTATAAAAAAATAAATAAATAAAAAATCACAACAGACCCCCCCCCCCCATCACTGAGGCAGGATTGGAAATTTCTAGCCAACCGGGTGTGGGCTTTATAAAAAAAAAAAAAAAAAATCATAACAGACCCCAACCCCATCACTGAGCCAGGATTGAAAATTTCTAGCCACCCGGGTGTGGGCTTTATAAAAAAAAAAAAAAAAAAATCATAACAGACCCCCCCCCATCACTGAGCCAGGATTGGAAATTTCTAGCCACCCCGGGTGTGGGCTTTATAAAAAAAATAATAAAATTATTAAAAAAATCATAACAGACCCCCCCCCCATCACTGAGCCAGGATTGGAAATTTCTAGCCACCCGGGTGTGGGCTTTATAAAAAAACAAAAAAAAAATCATAACAGACCCCACCCCCATCACTGAGCCAGGATTGGAAATTTCTAGCCACCCGGGTGTGGGCTTTATAAAAAAAAAAAAAAAAAAATCATAACAGACCCCCCCCCCCATCACTGAGCCAGGATTGGAAATTTCTAGCCACCCCGGGTGTGGGCTTTATAAAAAAAAAAAATAAAAAAAAAATCATAACATACCCCACCCCCATCACTGAGCCAGGATTGGAAATTTCTAGCCACCACAGGTGTGGGCTTTATAAAAAAAAAAATAAAAATTTAAAAATCATAACAGACCCCACCCCCATCACAGAGCCAGGATTGGAAATTTCTAGCCAACCCGGGGGTGGGCTTTATAAAAAAAAAAAAAATAAAAAAAAATCACAACAGACCCCCCCCATCACTGAGCCAGGATTGGAACTTTCTAGCCACCCCGGGTGTGGGCTTTATAAAAAAAAAAAAATCATAGCAGACCCCCCCCCCCCCATCACTGAGGCAGGATTGGAAATTTCTAGCCAACCGGGTGTGGGCTTTATAAAAAAAATAAAAAAAAATCATAACAGACCCCCCCCCATTACTGAGCCAGGATTGGAAATGTCTAGCCACCCGGGTGTGGGCTTTATAAAAAATAAAAATAAAAAATCATAACAGACCCCCCCCCATCACTGAGCCAGGATTGGAAATTTCTAGCCACCCCGGGTGTGGGCTTTATAAAAAAAATAATAAAATTATTAAAAAAATCATAACAGACCCCCCCCCCATCACTGAGCCAGGATTGGAAATTTCTAGCCACCCGGTTGTGGGCTTTATAAAAAAAAAAAAAAAAATCATAACAGACCCCACCCCCATCACTGAGCCAGGATTGGAAATTTCTAGCCACCCGGGTGTGGGCTTTATAAAAAAAAAATTAAAAATTTAAAAATCATAACAGACCCCACCCCCATCACAGAGCCAGGATTGGAAATTTCTAGCCAACCCGGGGGTGGGCTTTATAAAAAAAAATAAATAAAAAAAAATCACAACAGACCCCCCCCATCACTGAGCCAGGATTGGAACTTTCTAGCCACCCCGGGTGTGGGCTTTATAAAAAAAAAAAATCATAGCAGACCCCCCCCCACCCCTATCACTGAGCCAGGATTGGAAATTTCTAGCCACCCCGGGTGTGGGCTTTATAAAAAATAATAAAAAAAACAAATTCATAACAGACCCCCCCCCATTACTGAGCCAGTATTGGAAATGTCTAGCCACCCCGGGTGTGGGCTTGATAAAAAAAAAAAAAAAAAAAAAAATCATAACAGACCCCCCCCCCCATCACAGAGCCAGGATTGGAAATTTCTAGCCACCCCGGGGGTGGGCTTTATAAAAAAAAAAAAAAAAAAAAAAAATCACAACAGACCCCCCCCCCCCCCCCCCATCACTGAGGCAGGATTGGAAATTTCTAGCCACCCTGGGTGTGGGCTTTATAGAAAAAATAATAAAATTAAAAAAAATAAAAAACAAAAAAATAAAAATTCATAACAGACCCCCACCCATCACTGAGCCAGGATTGGAAATTTCTAGCCACCCTGGGTGTGGGCTTTATAAAAATAAAAAAAATAAAAAATAAAATAAAATAAAAAAATAAAAATTCATAACAGACCCCCACCCATTACTGAGCCAGGATTGGAAATTTCTAGCCACCCCCGGTGTGGGCTTTATAAAGAAAAAAAAAAATCATAACAAATCCCCCACCATCACTGAATCAGGATTGGAAATTTCTAGCCACCCCGGGTGTGGGCTTTATAAAAAAAAAATAAAATAAAAAAATCATAACACACCCCATCCCCATCACTGAGCCAGGATTGGAAATTTCTAGCCACCCCGGGTGTGGGCTTTATAAAAAAAATAATAAATAAAAAATCATAACAGACCCCACCCCGATCACAGAGTCAGGATTGGAAATTTCTAGCCAACCCGGGGATGGGCTTTATAAAAAAAAAAAAAAAAAAAAAAATCACGACAGACCCCCCCCCCCCCCCCCCCCATCACAGAGCCAGGATTGGAAATTTCTAGCCACCCCGGGGGTGGGCTTTATAAAAAAAAAAAAATAAAAAAAAAATCACAACAGACCCCCCCCCCCCCCCCCCATCACTGAGGCAGGATTGGAAATTTCTAGCCATCCCGGGTGTGGGCTTTATAGAAAAAATAATAAAATAAAAAAAAATAAAAAATAAAAAAATAAAAATTCATAACAGACCCCACCCCGATCACAGAGTCAGGATTGGAAATTTCTAGCCACCCCGGGGATGGGCTTTATAAAAAAAAAAAAAAAAAAAAAAATCACGACAGACCCCCCCCCCCCCCCAACACAGAGCCAGGATTGGAAATTTCTAGCCACCACGGGGGTGGGCTTTATTAAAAAAAAAAAAAAAAAAAAAAAATCACAACAGACCCCCCCCCCCCCCCCCATCACTGAGGCAGGATTGGAAATTTCTAGCCATCCCGGGTGTGGGCTTTATAGAAAAAATAATAAAATAAAAAAAAATAAAAAATAAAAAAATAAAAATTCATAACAGACCCCCACCCATCACTGAGCCAGGATTGGAAATTTCTAGCCACCCTGGGTGTGGGCTTTATAAAAATAAAAAAAAATAAAAATAAAATAAAATAAAAAAATAAAAATTCATAACAGACCCCCACCCATTACTGAGCCAGGATTGGAAATTTCTAGCCACCCCGGGTGTGGGCTTTATAAAGAAAAAAAAAAAAATCATAAAAAATCCCCCATCATCACTGAATCAGGATTGGAAATTTCTAGCCAACCCGGGGGTGGGCTTTATAAAAAAAAAAAAAAATAAAATCACAACAGACCCCCCCCCCCATCACTGAGGCAGGATTGGAAATTTCTAGCCACCAGTGTGGGCTTTATACAAAAAATAATAAAATAAAAAAAAATAAAATATAAAAAAATAAAAATTCATAACAGACCCCCACCCATCACTGAGCCAGGATTGGAAATTTCTAGCCACCCCGGATGTGGGCTTTATTAAAAAAAAAAAAAAAAATCATAACAGACCCCACCCCCATCATTGAGCCAGGATTGGACATTTTTAGCCACCCCGGGTGTGGGCTTTATAAAAATAAAAAAATAATAAATAAATAAAAATTCATAAAAGACCCCCCCCCTTACTGAGCAAGTATTGGAAATTTCTAGCCACCCTGGGTGTGGGCTTAGTAATAAAAAAAAAAAATAAAAAAAATCATAACAGACCCCCCCCCCCCCCCATCACAGAGCCAGGATTGGAAATTTATAGCCACCCCGGGGGTGGGCTTTATAAAAAAAAAAAAATAAAATAAAAAAATAAATGAAAAAATAAAAATTCATAACAGACCCCCACCCATTACTGAGCCAGGATTGGAAATTTCTAGCCACCCCGGGGATGGGCTTTATAAAAAAAAAAAAAAAAAAAAATCACAACAGACCCCCCCCAACCCCATCACTTAGCCAGGATTGGAAATTTCTAGCCACCCCGGGGGTGGGCTTTATAAAGAAGTAATAAAAAAAACAAATTCATAACAGACCCCCCCCATTACTGAGCCAGGATTGGAAATGTCTAGCCAGCCCGGGTGTGGGCTTTATAAAAAAAAAAAAAAAAAATCATAACAGACCCCCCCCCCATCACTGAGCCAGGATTGGAAATTTCTAGCCAACCCGGGTGTGGGCTTTATAAAATAAAAATAAAAATAAAAAATCATAACAGACCCCACCCCCATCACTGAGCCAGGATTGGAAATTTCTAGCCACCCCGGGTGTGGGCTTTATAAAAAAAAAATAAAAAAATTAAAAATCATAACAGACCCCACCCCCATCACAGAGCCAGGATTGGAAATTTCTAGCCACCCCGGGGGTGGGCTTTATAAAAAAAATAATAATTAAAAAAAATCACAACTGACCCCCCCCCATCACTGAGCCAGGATTGGAACTTTCTAGCCACCCCGGGTGTGGGCTTTATAAAAAAAAAAAAAAAAAAAATCATAACAGACCCCACCCCCATCACTGAGCCAGGATTAGAAATTTCTAGCCACCCGGGTGTGGGCTTTATAAAAAATAAAAAATAAATCATAACAGACCCCCCCCCCCCCATCACTGAGCCAGGATTGGAAATTTCTAGCCACCCCGGGGGTGGGCTTTATAAAAAAAATAAAAAAAAAAAAATCATAACAGACCCCCCCCCCCACCCCCATCACTGAGCCAGGATTGGAAATTTCTAGCCACCCCGGGTGTGGGCTTTATAAAAAAAATAAAAAAATAAAAAATCATAACAGACCCCACCCCCATCACAGAGTCAGGATTGGAAATTTCTAGCCAACCCGGGGGTGGGCTTTATAAAAAAATAAAAAATAAAAAAAAATCACAACAGACCCCCCCCCCCCCCATCACAGAGCCAGGATTGGAAATTTCTAGCCACCCCGGGGGTGGGCTTTATAAAAATAAAAAAATAATAAATAAATAAAAATTCATAAAAGACCCCCCCCATTATTGAGCAAGTATTGGAAATTTCTAGCCACCCTGGGTGTGGGCTTAGTAATAAAAAAAAAAATTAAAAAAAATCATAACAGACCCCCCCCCCCCCCCATCACAGAGCCAGGATTGGAAATGTCTAGCCACCCCGGGGGTGGGCTTTATAAAAAAAAAATAAAAATAAAAAAATAAATATATAAATAAATAAAAATTCATAACAGACCCCCACCCATTACTGAGCCAGGATTGGAAATTTCTAGCCACCCCGGGGGTGGGCTTTATAAAAAAAATAATAATTAAAAAAAATCACAACTGACCCCCCCCAATCACTGAGCCAGGATTGGAACTTTCTAGCCACCCCGGGTGTGGGCTTTATAAAAAAAAAAAAAAAAAAATCATAACAGACCCCACCCCCATCACTGAGCCAGGATTAGAAATTTCTAGCCACCCGGATGTGGGCTTTATAAAAAATAAAAAATAAATCATAACAGACCCCCCCCCCCATCACTGAGCCAGGATTGGAAATTTCTAGCCACCCTGGGTGTGGGCTTTACAAAAAAAAAAAAAAAAAAAAAATCATAACAGACCCCCCCCCCCACCCCCATCACTGAGCCAGGATTGGTAATTTCTTGCCACCCCGGGTGTGGGCTTTATAAAAAAAAAAATAATAAAAAAATCATAACAGACCCCCCCCCACCCCCATCACTGAGCCAGGATTGGAAATTTCTAGCCACCCCGGGGACGGGCTTTATAAAAAAATAATTAAAAAAACAAATTCATAACAGACCCCCCCCATTACTGAGCCAGGATTGGAAATGTCTAGCCAGCCCGGGTGTGGGCTTTAGAAAAAAATAAATAAATAAATAAAATCACAACAGACCCCCCCCCCCCCATCAGTGAGGCAGGATTGGAAATTTCTAGCCACCCCAGGTGTGGGCTTTATGAAAAAAAAAAAAAAAAAATCATAACAGACCCCAACCCCATCACTGAGCCAGGATTGGAAATTTCTAGCCACCCGGGTGTGGGCTTTATAAAAAAAAAAAAAAAAAAATCATAACAGACCCCCCCCCCACCCCCATCAGTGAGCCAGGATTGGGAATTTCTAGCCACCCCGGGTGTGGGCTTTATAAAAAAATAATAAAAAAAACAAATTCATAACAGACCCCCCCCATTACTGAGCCAGGATTGGAAATGTGTAGCAACCCCGGATGTGGGCTTTATTAAAATAAAATAATAAAAAAAAATCATAACAGACCCCCCCCCATCACAGAGCCTGGAATGGAAATTTCTAGCCACCCCGGGGGTGGGCTTTATAAAAAAAAATAAAATAAAAAAAAATCACAACAGACCCCCCCCCCCCCCCATCACTGAGCCAGGATTGGAAATTTCTAGCCACCCCGGGGGTGGGCTTTATAAAAAAATAATAAAAAAAACAAATTCATAACAGACCCCCCCCATTACTGAGCCAGGATTGGAAATGTCTAGCAACCCCGGGTGTGGGCTTTATTAAAATAAAATAATAATAAAAAATCATAACAGACCCCCCCCCCCATCACAGAGCCAGGATTGGAAATTTCTAGCCACCCCGGGGATGGGCTTTATAAAAAAATTAAAAAATTAAAAATCATAACAGACCCCACCCCCATCACTGAGCCAGGATTGGAAATTTCTAGCCACCCCGGGTGTGGGCTTTATAAAAAAAAAAAAAAAAAAATCATAACAGACCCCCCCCCACCCCCTTCACTGAGCCAGGATTGGAAATGTCTAGCCACCCCGGGTGTGGGCTTTGTAAAAAAAATAATAAAATTATTTAAAAGAAAAATTAAAAAAATCATAACAGACCCCCCCCCATCACTGAGCCAGGATTGGAAATTTCTAGCCACCCCGGGTGTGGGCTTTATAAAAAAAAAAAAAAATCATAACAGACCCCACCCCCATCACTGAGCCAGGATTCGAAATTTCTAGCCACCCGGGTGTGGGCTTTATAAAAAAAAAAAAAAAAAATCATAACAGACCCCACCCCCATCACTGAGCCAGGATTGGAAATTTCTAGCCACCCCGGGTGTGGGCTTTATAAAAAGAAAATTAAAAAAATAAAAATCATAACAGACCCCACCCCCATCACTGAGCCAGGATTGGAAATTTCTAGCCACCCCGGGGGTGGGCTTTATAAAAAAAAATAACGTAAAAAAAAATCACAACAGACCCCCCCCCCCCCCCATCACTGAGCCAGGATTGGAACTTTCTAGCCACCCCGGGTGTTGGCTTTATAAAAAAAAAAAAAAAAAAAATCATAACAGACCCCCCCCCCCACCCCCATCACTGAGCCAGGATTGGGAATTTCTAGCCACCCCGGGTGTGGGCTTTATAAAAAAATAATAAAAAAACAAATTCATAACAGACCCCCCCCATTACTGAGCCAGGATTGGAAATGTGTAGCAACCCCGGGTGTGGGCTTTATTAAAATAAAATAATAATAAAAAATCATAACAGACCCCCCCCCCATCACAGAGCCTGGAATGGAAATTTCTAGCCACCCCGGGGGTGGGCTTTATAAAAAAAAAAAAAAAAAAAAAAAATCACAACAGACCCCCCCCCCCCCCCCCCATCACTGAGCCAGGATTGGAAATTTCTAGCCACCCCGGGGGTGGGCTTTATAAAAAAATAATAAAAAAAACAAATTCATAACAGACCCCCCCCATTACTGAGCCAGGATTGGAAATGTCTAGCAACCCCGGGTGTGGGCTTTATTAAAATAAAATAATAATAAAAAATCATAACAGACCCCCCCCCCATCACAGAGCCAGGATTGGAAATTTCTAGCCACCCCGGGGATGGGCTTTATAAAAAAATAAAAATAAAATAAAAATCACAACAGACCCCGCCCCCCCATCACTGAGGCAGGATTGGAAATTTCTAGCCACACCGGTTGTGGGCTTTATAAAAAAAATAATACAATTATTAAAAAAAAAAATTTAAAAAATCATAACAGACCCCCCCCCATCACTGAGCCAGGATTGGAAATTTCTAGCCACCCCGGGTGTGGGCTTTATAAAAAAAAAAAAAAAAAATCATAACAGACCCCACCCCCATCACTGAGCCAGGATTCGAAATTTCTAGCCACCCGGGTGTGGGCTTTATAAAAAAAAAAAAAAAAAAATCATAACAGACCCCACCCCCATCACTGAGCCAGGATTGGAAATTTCTAGCCCGCCCGGGTGTGGGCTTTATAAAAAGAAAATTAAAAAATTAAAAATCATAACAGACCCCACCCCCATCACAGAGCCAGGATTGGAAATTTCTAGCCACCCCGGGGGTGGGCTTTATAAAAAAAAATAAAGTAAAAAAAAATCACAACAGACCCCCCCCCCCCCATCACTGAGCCAGGATTGGAACTTTCTAGCCACCCCGGGTGTTGGCTTTATAAAAAAAAAAAAAAAAAAAATCATAACAGACCCCCCCCCACCCCCATCACTGAGCCAGGATTGGGAATTTCTAGCCACCCCGGGTGTGGGCTTTATAAAAAAATAATAAAAAAAACAAATTCATAACAGACCCCCTCCATTACTGAGCCAGGATTGGAAATGTCTAGCAACCCCGGGTGTGGGCTTTATTAAAATAAAATAATAATAAAAAATCATAACAGACCCCCCCCCCATTACAGAGCCAGGAATGGAAATTTCTAGCCACCCCGGGTGTTGGCTTTATAAAAAAAAAAAAAAAAAAAAATCATAACAGACCCCCCCCCACCCCCATCACTGAGCAAGGATTGGGAGTTTCTAGCCACTCCGGGTGTGGGCTTTATAAAAAAATAATAAAAAAAACAAATTCATAACAGACCCCCCCCATTACTGAGCCAGGATTGGAAATGTCTAGCAACCCCGGGTGTGGGCTTTATTAAAATAAAATAATAATAAAAAATCATAACAGACCCCCCCCATCGCAGAGCCAGGAATGGAAATTTCTAGCCACCCCGGGGGTGGGCTTTATAAAAAAATAAAAATAAAATAAAAATCACAACAGACCCCGCCCCCCCATCACTGAGGCAGGATTGGAAATTTCTAGCCACACCGGGTGTGGGCTTTATAAAAAAAATAATACAATTATTTTAAAAAAAAAAATAAAAAATCATAACAGACCCCCCCCCATCACTGAGCCAGGATTGGAAATTTCTAGCCACCCCGGGTGTGGGCTTTATAAAAAAAAAAAAAAAAATCATAACAGACCCCACCCCCATCACTGAGCCAGGATTGGAAATTTCTAGCCCGCCCGGGTGTGGGCTTTATAAAAATAAAATTAAAAAAATAAAAATCATAACAGACCCCACCCCCATCACAGAGCCAGGATTGGAAATTTCTAGCCACCCCGGGGGTGGGCTTTATAAAAAAAAATAAAGTTAAAAAAAATCACAACAGACCCCCCCCCCCCCATCACAGAGCCAGGAATGGAAATTTCTAGCCAACCCGGGGGTGGGCTTTATAAAAAAATAATAAAAAAAACAAATTCATAACAGACCCCCCCCATTACTGAGCCAGGATTGGAAATGCCTAGCCACCCCGGGGGTGGGCTTTATAAAAAAAAAAAAAAAATAATAAAATCACAACAGACCCCCCCCCATCACTGAGACAAGATTGGAAATTTCTAGCCACCCCCGGTGTGGGCTTTATAAAAAAAATAATAAAATTATTTAAAAAAAAAATTAAAAAAATCATAACAGACCCCCCCCCCCGTCACTGAGCCAGGATTGGAAATTTCTAGCCACCCCGGGTGTGGGCTTTATAAAAAAAATAATAAAATTATTTAAAAAAAAATTTAAAAAAATCATAACAGACCCCCCCCCCATCACTGAGCCAGGATTGGAAATTTCTAGCCACCCCCGGTGTGGGCTTTATAAAAAAAAAATAAAAAAAAATCATAACAGACCCCACCCCCATCACTGAGCCAGGATTGGAAATTTCTAGCCACCCGGGTGTGGGCTTTATAAAAA
The DNA here is from genome assembly GCA_036785325.1 of Urophycis tenuis. Taxonomy (NCBI): domain Eukaryota; kingdom Metazoa; phylum Chordata; class Actinopteri; order Gadiformes; family Phycidae; genus Urophycis; species Urophycis tenuis. The sequence goes on from JAXIVH010000006.1 coordinate 11,556, forward strand.
AAAAAAAAAAAAAATCATAACAGACCCCCCCCCCCCCCCCAATCACTGAGCCAGGATTGGAAATTTCTAGCCACCCCGGGTGTGGGCTTTATAAAAAATAAAAAAAAAATAAAAATCATAACAGACCCAACCCCCATCACTGAGCCAGGATCGGAAATTTCTAGCCACCCCGGGTCTGGGCTTTATAAAAAAAAAATAAAAAAATTAAAAATCATAACAGACCCCACCCCCATCACAGAGCCAGGATTGGAACTTTCTAGCCACCCCGGGTGTGGGCTTTATAAAAAAATTATAAAAAAAACAAATTCATAACAGACCCCCCCCCCCCCATTACTGAGCCAGGATTGGAAATGACTAGCCACCCCGGGTGTGGGCTTTATAAAAAAATAAAAAAAATAAAAAATCACAACAGACCCCCCCCCCCCCATCACTGAGGCAGGATTGGAAATTTCTAGCCACCCCGGGTGTGGGCTTTATAAAAAATAAAAATAATAAAAATCATAACAGACCCCACCCCCATCACTGAGCCAGGATTGGAAATTTCTAGCCACCCGGGTGTGGGCTTTATAAAAAATAAAAAATAAATCATAACAGACCCCCCCCCCCATCACTGAGCCAGGATTGGAAATTTCTAGCCACCCCGGGTGTGGGCTTTATAAAAAAAAAAGAAAAAAAAAAATCATAACAGACCCCCCCCCATTACTGAGCCAGGATTGGAAATGTCTAGCCACCCCGGGTGTGGGCTTGATAAAAGAAAAAAAAAAAAAAAAATCTTAACAGACCCCCCCCCCCCATCACAGAGCCAGGATTGGAAATTTCTAGCCACCCCGGGGGTGGGCTTTATAAAAAAAAAAAAAAAAAAAAAAAAATCACAACAGACCCCCCCCCCCCATCACTGAGGCAGGATTGGAAATTTCTAGCCACCTCGGGTGTGGGCTTCATACAAAAAATAATAAAATAAAAAAAAATAAAAAATAAAAAAATAAAAATTCATAACAGACCCCCACCAATCACTGAGCCAGGATTGGAAATTTCTAGCCACCCCGGGTGTGGGCTTTATAAAAAAAAAAAAAAAAAATCATAACAGACCCCCCCCCCATCACTGAGCCAGGATTGGAAATTTCTAGCCACCCCGGGTGTGGGCTTTATAAAAAAAAAAAAAAAAAATTAAAAATCAAAATAGACCCCACCCCCATCACAGAGCCAGGATTGGAAATTTCTAGCCACCCCGGGGGTGGGCTTTATAAAAAAAAAAAAAAAAAAAATCATAACAGACCCCACCCCCATCACTGAGCCAGGATTGGAAATTTCTAGCCACCCGGGTGTGGGCTTTATAAAAAATAAAAACAAAAAATCATAACAGACCCCCCCCCCCCCCCTTCACTGAGCCAGGATTGGAAATTTCTAGCCACCCCGGGTCTGGGCTTTATAAAAAAAAAAATAATAAAATAAAAATCATAACAGACCCCTCCCCCATCACAGAGCCAGGATTGGAAATTTCTAGCCACCCCGGGGGTGGGCTTTATAAAAAAAAAATAAATAAAATAAAATCACAACAGACCCCCCCCCCATCACTGAGCCAGGATTGGAAATGTCTAGCCACCCCGGGGGTGGGCTTTATAAAAAAAAAAAAAAAAAAAAAAAAAATCACAACAGACCCCCCCCCCCCCATCACTGAGGCAGGATTGGAAATTTCTAGCCACCTCGGGTGTGGGCTTTATACAAAAAATAATAAAATAAAATAAAAAATTAAAAAAAAAATTAAAAAATCATAACAGACCCCACCCCCATCACTGAGCCAGGATCGGAAATTTCTAGCCACCCCGGGTGTGGGCTTTATAAAAAAAAAAAAAAAAAAATCATAACAGACCCCACCCCCATCACTGAGCCAGGATCGGAAATTTCTAGCCACCCCGGGTGTGGGCTTTATAAAAAAAAAAAAAAAAAATTAAAAATCATAACAGACCCCACCCCCATCACAGAGCCAGGATTGGAAATTTCTAGCCACCCCGGGGGTGGGCTTTATAAAAAAAAATAAAATAAAATAAAATCACAACAGACCCCCCCCCCATCACTGAGCCAGGATTGGAAATGTCTAGCCACCCCGGGTGTGGGCTTGATAAAAAAAAATAAAAAAATAAAAATAATAACAGACCCCCCCCCCCCCCCCATCACAGAGCCAGGATTGGAAATTTCTAGCCACCCCGGGGGTGGGCTTTATAAAAAAAAAAAAAAAAAAAAAAAAATCACAACAGACCCCCCCCAATTACTGAGCCAGGATTGGAAATGTCTAGCCACCCCGGGTGTGGGCTTGATAAAAAAAAAAAAAAAAAAAAAAAATCATAACAGACCCCCCCCCCCCCCAATCACAGAGCCAGGATTGGAAATTTCTAGCCACCCCGGGGGTGGGCTTTATAAAAAAAAAAAAAAAAAAAAAAAATCACAACAGACCCCCCCCCCCCCCATCACTGAGGCAGGATTGGAAATTTCTAGCCACCTCGGGTGTGGGTTTTATACAAAAAATAATAAAATAAAAATAAAAATTAAATAAAAAATTAAAAAATCATAACAGACCCCCCCCCCCCCCATCACTGAGCCAGGATTTTTTAAATTTCTAGCCACCCGGGTGTGGGCTTTATAAAAAAATAAATAAATAAATCATAACAGACCCCCCCAATCAATGAGCCAGGATTGGAAATTTCTAGCCACCCCGGGTGTGGGCTTTATAAAAAAATAAATAAATAAATCATAACAGACCCCCCCAATCAATGAGCCAGGATTGGAAATTTCTAGCCACCCCGGGTGTGGGCTTTATAAAAAAAAAAATTAAAAAAATCATAACAGACCCCTCCCCCCCCCATCACTGAGCCAGGATTGGAAATTTCTAGCCAACCCGGGTGTGGGCTTTATAAAAATAAAAAAAATAAAAATCATAACAGACCCCACCCCCATCACTGAGCCAGGATTGGAAATTTTTAGCCACCCCGGGTGTGGGCTTTATAAAAATAAAAAAATAATAAATAAATAAAAATTCATAACAGACCCCACCCCCATCACTGAGCCAGGATTGGAAATTTCTAGCCAGCCCGGGTGTGGGCTTTATAAAAAAAAAAAAAAAAAAAATCATAACAGACCCCACCCCCATCACTGAGCCAGGATAGGAAATTTCTAGCCACCCGGGTGTGGGCTTTATATAAAAAAAATAAAAAAAATCATAACAGACCCCCCCCCCCCCATCACTGAGCCAGGATTGGAAATTTCTAGCCACCCGGGTGTGGGCTTTATAAAAAAAAAAAAAAAAAAAAAAATCATAACAGACCCAACCCCCATCACTGAGCCAGGATTGGAAATGACTAGCCACCCCGGGTGTGGGCTTGATAAAAAAAAAATAATAATAAAAAATCATAACAGACCCCCCCCCCCCCCATCACAGAGCCAGGATTGGGAATTTCTAGCCACCCCGGGGTCGGGCTTTATAAAAAATAAAAAAATAAAAAAAAATCACAACAGACCCCCCCCCCCCCCCATCACTGAGGCAGGATTGGAAATTTCTAGCCACCCCGGGTGTGGGCTTTATAAAAAAAAAAAAAAAATTATTAAAAAAAAAAAAAAAAAATCATAACAGACCCCCCCCATCACTGAGCCAGGATTGGAAATTTCTAGCCACCCCAGGTGTGGGCTTTATGAAAAAAAAAAAAAAAAAAATCATAACAGACCCCACCCCATCACTGAGCCAGGATTGGAAATTTCTAGCCACCCCGGGTGTGGGGCTTTATATAAAAAAAAAAAAAAAAATCATAACAGACCCCCCCCCCCCCATCACTGAGCCAGGATTGGAAATTTCTAGCCACCCCGAGTGTGGGCTTTATAAAAAAAAAATAAAAATAAAAAATCATAACAGACCCAACCCCCATCACTGAGCCAGGATAGGAAATTTCTAGCCACCCCGGGTGTGGGCTTTATAAAAAAAAAATTAAAAAATTAAAAATCATAACAGACCCCGCCCCCATCACAGAGCCAGGATTGGAAATTTCTAGCCACCCCGGGGGTGGGCTTTATAAAAAAAAATAAATAAAAAAAAATCACAGCAGACCCCCCCCCCATCACTGAGCCAGGATTGGAACTTTCTAGCCACCCCGGGTGTGGGCTTTATAAAAAAATAATAATAAAAACAAATTCATAACAGACCCCCCCCATTACTGAGCCAGGATTGGAAATGACTAGCCACCCAGGGTGTGGGCTTGATAAAAAAAAAAAAATAATAAAAAATCATAACAGACCCCCCCCCCCCCCATCACAGAGCCAGGATTGGACTTTTCTAGCCACCCCGGGGGTGGGCTTTATAAAAAAAAATAAAAAATAAAAAATCACAACAGACCCCCCCCCCCCCCCCATCACTGAGGCAGGATTGGAAATTTCTAGCCACCCCGGGTGTGGGCTTTATAAAAAAAAATAAATAAAAAAAAATCACAGCAGACCCCCCCCCCCCATCACTGAGCCAGGATTGGAACTTTCTAGCCACCCCGGGTGTGGGCTTTATAAAAAAATAATAATAAAAACAAATTCATAACAGACCCCCCCCATTACTGAGCCAGGATTGGAAATGACTAGACACCCAGGGTGTGGGCTTGATAAAAAAAAAATAATAATAAAAAATCATAACAGACCCCCCCCCCCCCCCATCACAGAGCCAGGATTGGACTTTTCTAGCCACCCCGGGGGTGGGCTTTATAAAAAAAAATAAAAAATAAAAAATCACAACAGACCCCCCCCCCCCCCCATCACTGAGGCAGGATTGGAAATTTCTAGCCACCCCGGGTGTGGGCTTTATTAAAAAAATAATACAATTATTTTAAAAAAAAAATTAAAAAATCATAACAGACCCCCCCCCCATCACTAAGCCAGGATTGGAAATTTCTAGCACCCCGGGTGTGGGCTTTATAAAAAAAAAAAAAAAAAAAATCATAACAGACCCCACCCCCATCAATGAGCCAGGATCGGAAATTTCTAGCCACCCCGGGTGTGGGCTTTATAAAAAAAAAATAAAAAAATAAAAATTCATAACAGACCCCCACCCATTACTGAGCCAGGATTGGACATTTCTAGCCACACCGGGTTTGGGCTTTATAAAAAAAAAAAAAAAAAAAATCATAACAGACCCCACCCCCATCACTGAGCCAGGATTGGAAATTTCTAGCCATCCCGGGTGCGGGCTTTATAAAAAAAAAATAATAATAAATAAAAAAAATTAATAAATAAAAAAAAAATCATTACAGACCCCCCCATTATTGAGCCAGGATTGGACATTTCTAGCCACCCAGGGTGTGGGTTTTCTAAAAAAAAAAAAAAAAATGAAAAAAAATTCATAACAGACCCCCCCCCCCCCATTACTGAGCCAGGATTGGAAATGTCTAGCCACCCCGGGTGTGGGCTTTATAAAAAAAATATAATAATTAAAAAAAATAATAATAACAGACTCTTCCCATTACTGAGCCAGGATTGGTAATGTCTAGCCACCCCGGGTGTGGGCTTAATAAAAAATGAAAAAATAAAAATCATAATAGACCCCCCCCCCCCCATTACTGAGCCAGGATTGGAAATTTCTGGTCACCACGGGTGTGGGCTTGATAAAAAAAAAAAAAAAAAAAAATCATAACAGACCCCCCCCCCCCCCCCCATCACTGAGCCAGGATTGGAAATTTCTAGCCACCCCGGGTGTGGGCTTTATAAAAAATAATAAAAAAAAAAAATTCATAACAGACCCCCCCCATTACTGAGCCAGGATTGGAAATTTCTAGCCACCCCGGGTGTGGGCTTTATAAAAAAAAAAAAAAAAAAAAATCATAACAGACCCCACCCCCATCACTGAGCCAGGATTGGAAATTTCTAGCCACCCGGGTGTGGGCTTTACAAAAAAAACAAAAAACGAATCATAACAGACCCTCCCCCCCCCCATCACTGAGCCAGGATTGGAAATTTCTAGCCACCTCGGGTGTGGGCTTTTTAAAAAAAAAATAAAATAAAAAAATCATAACACACCCCACCCCCATCACTGAGCCAGGATTGGACATTTCTAGCCACCCCGGGTGTGGGCTTTATAAACAAATAAAAAAATATAAAAAATCATAACAGACCCCACCCCAATCACTGAGCCAGGATTGGACATTTCTAGCCACCCCGGGTGTGGGCTTTATAAAAAAATAAAAAATAAATCATAACAGACCCCCCCGCCCATCACTGAGCCAGGATTGGAAATTTCTAGCCACCCGGGTGTGGGCTTTATAAAAAAAAAAAAAAAAAAAATCATAACAGACCCCCCCCCCCCCCCCCCATCACTGAGCCAGGATTGGAAATTTCTAGCCACCCCGGGTGTGGGCTTTATAAAAAATAATAAAAAAAACAAATTCATAACAGACCCCCCCCATTACTGAGCCAGGATTGGAAATTTCTAGCCACCCCGGGTGTGGGCTTTATAAAAAAAAATAATAAAATTATTTTTTTAAAAAATTAAAAAAATCATAACAGACCCCCACCCATCACTGAGCCAGGATTGGACATTTCTAGCCACCCCGGGGGTGGGCTTTATAAAACAAAAAAAAACAAAAAATCCTAACAGACCCCACCCCCATCACTGAGCCAGGATTGGAAATTTCTAGCCACCCGGGTGTGGGCTTTACAAAAAAAACAAAAAACGAATCATAACAGACCCTCCCCCCCCCCATCACTGAGCCAGGATTGGAAATTTCTAGCCACCTCGGGTGTGGGCTTTTTAAAAAAAAAATAAAATAAAAAAATCATAACACACCCCACCCCCATCACTGAGCCAGGATTGGACATTTCTAGCCACCCCGGGTGTGGGCTTTATAAACAAATATAAAAATATAAAAAATCATAACAGACCCCACCCCAATCACTGAGCCAGGATTGGAAATTTCTAGCCACCCGGGTGTGGGCTTTATAAAAAAATAAAAAATAAATCATAACAGACCCCCCCCCCCATCACTGAGCCAGGATTGGAAATTTCTAGCCACCCGGGTGTGGGCTTTATAAGAAAAAAAAAAAAAAAAATCATAACAGACCCCCCCCCCCCCCCCCCATCACTGAGCCAGGATTGGAAATTTCTAGCCACCCCGGGTGTGGGCTTTATAAAAAATAATAAAAAAAACAAATTCATAACAGACCCCCCCATTACTGAGCCAGGATTGGAAATTTCTAGCCACCCCGGGTGTGGGCTTTATAAAAAAAAATAATAAAATTATTTAAAAAAAAAAAATAAAAAAATCATAACAGACCCCCCCCCCATCACTGAGCCAGGATTGGAAATTTCTAGCCACCCCAGGTGTGGGCTTTATAAAAAAAAAAAAAAAAAAAAATCATAACAGACCCCACCACCATCACGGAGCCAGGATTGGAAATTTCTAGCCACCCCGGGGCTGGGCTTTATAAAACAAAAAAAAAAAAAAAATCATAACAGACCCCACCCCCATCACTGAGCCAGGATTGGAAATTTCTAGCCACCCGGGTGTGGGCTTTATAAAAAAAACAAAAAACAAATCATAACAGACCCCCCCCCCCCATCACTGAGCCAGGATTGGAAATTTCTAGCCACCCCGGGGGTGGGCTTTATAAAAAAAATAAATAAAAATAAAATCAAAACAGACCCCCCCCCCCCCCATCACTGAGACAGGATTGGAAATTTCTAGCCACCCCGGGTGTGGGCTTTATAAAAAAAAAAAAAAAAAATCATAACAGACCCCCCCCCCCCATCACTGAGCCAGGATTGGAAATTTCTAGACACCCCGGGTGTGGGCTCTATAAAAAAAAAAAAAAAAAAAAAAAATCATAACAGACCCAACCCCCATCACTAAGCCAGGATCGGAAATTTCTAGCCACCCCAAGTGTGGGCTTTATAAAAAAAATAAATAAATAAAAAATCATAACACACCCCAGCCCCATCACTGAGCCAGGATTGGAAATTTCTAGCCACCCCGGGTGTGGGCTTTATAAACAAATATAAAAAAAAATAAAAATCATAACAGACCCCACCCCATCACAGAGTCAGGATTGGAAATTTCTAGCCACCCCGGGGTTGGGCTTTATAAAAAAAAAAAAAATAAAAAAAAATCACAACAGACCCCCCCCCCCCCCCCCCCCCATCACTGAGCCAGGATTGGAAATTTCTAGCCACCCCGGGTGTGGGCTTTATAAAAAAATAATAAAAAAAACAAATTCATAACAGACCCCCCCATTACTGAGCCAGGATTGGAAATTTCTAGCCACCCCCGGGTGTGGGCTTTATAAAAAAAAAAAAAAAAAAAATCATAACAGACCCCACCACCATCACTGAGCCAGGATTGGAAATTTCTAGCCACCCCGGGGGTGGGCTTTATAAAACAAAAAAAAAACAAAAATCATAACAGACCCCACCCCCATCACTGAGCCAGGATTGGAAATTTCTAGCCACCCGGGTGTGGGCTTTATAAAAAAAAAAAAAAATTATTAAAAAAAAAAAAAAAAAATCATAACAGACCCCCCCCATCACTGAGCCAGGATTGGAAATTTCTAGCCACCCCAGGTGTGGGCTTTATGAAAAAAAAAAAAAAAAAAATCATAACAGACCCCACCCCATCACTGAGCCAGGATTGGAAATTTCTAGCCACCCCGGGTGTGGGCTTTATATAAAAAAAAAAAAAAAAATCATAACAGACCCCCCCCCCCCATCACTGAGCCAGGATTGGAAATTTCTAGCCACCCCGAGTGTGGGCTTTATAAAAAAAAAATAAAAATAAAAAATCATAACAGACCCAACCCCCATCACTGAGCCAGGATAGGAAATTTCTAGCCACCCCGGGTGTGGGCTTTATAAAAAAAAAAATAAAAAATTAAAAATCATAACAGACCCCGCCCCCATCACAGAGCCAGGATTGGAAATTTCTAGCCACCCCGGGGGTGGGCTTTATAAAAAAAAAAAAATTAAAAAAAATCACAGCAGACCCCCCCCCCCATCACTGAGCCAGGATTGGAACTTTCTAGCCACCCCGGGTGTGGGCTTTATAAAAAAATAATAATAAAAACAAATTCATAACAGACCCCCCCCATTACTGAGCCAGGATTGGAAATGACTAGCCACCCAGGGTGTGGGCTTGATAAAAAAAAAAAAATAATAAAAAATCATAACAGACCCCCCCCCCCCCCCATCACAGAGCCAGGATTGGACTTTTCTAGCCACCCCGGGGGTGGGCTTTATAAAAAAAAATAAAAAATAAAAAATCACAACAGACCCCCCCCCCCCCCCCATCACTGAGGCAGGATTGGAAATTTCTAGCCACCCCGGGTGTGGGCTTTATAAAAAAAAATAAATAAAAAAAAATCACAGCAGACCCCCCCCCCCCATCACTGAGCCAGGATTGGAACTTTCTAGCCACCCCGGGTGTGGGCTTTATAAAAAAATAATAATAAAAACAAATTCATAACAGACCCCCCCCATTACTGAGCCAGGATTGGAAATGACTAGACACCCAGGGTGTGGGCTTGATAAAAAAAAAATAATAATAAAAAATCATAACAGACCCCCCCCCCCCCCCCATCACAGAGCCAGGATTGGACTTTTCTAGCCACCCCGGGGGTGGGCTTTATAAAAAAAAATAAAAAATAAAAAATCACAACAGACCCCCCCCCCCCCCCCCATCACTGAGGCAGGATTGGAAATTTCTAGCCACCCCGGGTGTGGGCTTTATTAAAAAAATAATACAATTATTTTTAAAAAAAAATTAAAAAATCATAACAGACCCCCCCCCCATCACTAAGCCAGGATTGGAAATTTCTAGCACCCCGGGTGTGGGCTTTATAAAAAAAAAAAAAAAAAAAAATCATAACAGACCCCACCCCCATCAATGAGCCAGGATCGGAAATTTCTAGCCACCCCGGGTGTGGGCTTTATAAAAAAAAAATAAAAAAATAAAAATTCATAACAGACCCCCACCCATTACTGAGCCAGGATTGGACATTTCTAGCCACACCGGGTTTGGGCTTTATAAAAAAAAAAAAAAAAAAAATCATAACAGACCCCACCCCCATCACTGAGCCAGGATTGGAAATTTCTAGCCATCCCGGGTGCGGGCTTTATAAAAAAAAAATAATAATAAATAAAAAAAATTAATAAATAAAAAAAAAATCATTACAGACCCCCCCATTATTGAGCCAGGATTGGACATTTCTAGCCACCCAGGGTGTGGGTTTTCTAAAAAAAAAAAAAAAAAAAGAAAAAAAATTCATAACAGACCCCCCCCCCCCATTACTGAGCCAGGATTGGAAATGTCTAGCCACCCCGGGTGTGGGCTTTATAAAAAAAATATAATAATTAAAAAAAATAATAATAACAGACTCTTCCCATTACTGAGCCAGGATTGGTAATGTCTAGCCACCCCGGGTGTGGGCTTAATAAAAAATGAAAAAATAAAAATCATAATAGACCCCCCCCCCCATTACTGAGCCAGGATTGGAAATTTCTGGTCACCACGGGTGTGGGCTTGATAAAAAAAAAAAAAAAAAAAAATCATAACAGACCCCCCCCCCCCCCCCCATCACTGAGCCAGGATTGGAAATTTCTAGCCACCCCGGGTGTGGGCTTTATAAAAAATAATAAAAAAAAAAAATTCATAACAGACCCCCCCCATTACTGAGCCAGGATTGGAAATTTCTAGCCACCCCGGGTGTGGGCTTTATAAAAAAAAAAAAAAAAAAAAATCATAACAGACCCCACCACCATCACGGAGCCAGGATTGGAAATTTCTAGCCACCCCGGGGGTGGGCTTTATAAAACAAAAAAAAACAAAAAATCATAACAGACCCCACCCCCATCACTGAGCCAGGATTGGAAATTTCTAGCCACCCGGGTGTGGGCTTTACAAAAAAAACAAAAAACGAATCATAACAGACCCTCCCCCCCCCCATCACTGAGCCAGGATTGGAAATTTCTAGCCACCTCGGGTGTGGGCTTTTTAAAAAAAAAATAAAATAAAAAAATCATAACACACCCCACCCCCATCACTGAGCCAGGATTGGACATTTCTAGCCACCCCGGGTGTGGGCTTTATAAACAAATATAAAAATATAAAAAATCATAACAGACCCCACCCCAATCACTGAGCCAGGATTGGACATTTCTAGCCACCCCGGGTGTGGGCTTTATAAAAAAATAAAAAATAAATCATAACAGACCCCCCCGCCCATCACTGAGCCAGGATTGGAAATTTCTAGCCACCCGGGTGTGGGCTTTATAAAAAAAAAATAAAAAAAAATCATAACAGACCCCCCCCCCCCCCCCCCATCACTGAGCCAGGATTGGAAATTTCTAGCCACCCCGGGTGTGGGCTTTATAAAAAATAATAAAAAAAACAAATTCATAACAGACCCCCCCCATTACTGAGCCAGGATTGGAAATTTCTAGCCACCCCGGGTGTGGGCTTTATAAAAAAAAATAATAAAATTATTTAAAAAAAAAAAAAAAAAAAATCATAACAGACCCCCACCCATCACTGAGCCAGGACTGGAAATTTCTAGCCACCCCAGGTGTGGGCTTTATAAAAAAAAAAAAAAAAAAAAAATCATAACAGACCCCACCACCATCACGGAGCCAGGATTGGAAATTTCTAGCCACCCCGGGGGTGGGCTTTATAAAACAAAAAAAAAACAAAAATCATAACAGACCCCACCCCCATCACTGAGCCAGGATTGGAAATTTCTAGCCACCCGGGTGTGGGCTTTATAAAAAAAACAAAAAACAAATCATAACAGACCCCCCCCCCCCCATCACTGAGCCAGGATTGGAAATTTCTAGCCACCCCGGGGGTGGGCTTTATAAAAAAAATAAATAAAAATAAAATCACAACAGACCCCCCCCCCCCATCACTGAGACAGGATTGGAAATTTCTAGCCACCCCGGGTGTGGGCTTTATAAAAAAAAAAAAAAAAAATCATAACAGACCCCCCCCCCCCCCCCCCATCACTGAGCCAGGATTGGAAATTTCTAGCCACCCCGGGTGTGGGCTTTATAAAAAATAATAAAAAAAACAAATTCATAACAGACCCCCCCCATTACTGAGCCAGGATTGGAAATTTCTAGCCACCCCGGGTGTGGGCTTTATAAAAAAAAATAATAAAATTATTTAAAAAAAAAAAAAAAAAAAATCATAACAGACCCCCACCCATCACTGAGCCAGGACTGGAAATTTCTAGCCACCCCAGGTGTGGGCTTTATAAAAAAAAAAAAAAAAAAAAATCATAACAGACCCCACCACCATCACGGAGCCAGGATTGGAAATTTCTAGCCACCCCGGGGGTGGGCTTTATAAAACAAAAAAAAAACAAAAATCATAACAGACCCCACCCCCATCACTGAGCCAGGATTGGAAATTTCTAGCCACCCGGGTGTGGGCTTTATAAAAAAAACAAAAAACAAATCATAACAGACCCCCCCCCCCCCATCACTGAGCCAGGATTGGAAATTTCTAGCCACCCCGGGGGTGGGCTTTATAAAAAAAATAAATAAAAATAAAATCACAACAGACCCCCCCCCCCCATCACTGAGACAGGATTGGAAATTTCTAGCCACCCCGGGTGTGGGCTTTATAAAAAAAAAAAAAAAAAATCATAACAGACCCCCCCCCCCCCATCACTGAGCCAGGATTGGAAATTTCTAGACACCCCGGGTGTGGGCTCTATAAAAAAAAAAAAAAAAAAAAAATCATAACAGACCCAACCCCCATCACTAAGCCAGGATCGGAAATTTCTAGCCACCCCAAGTGTGGGCTTTATAAAAAAAATAAATAAATAAAAAATCATAACACACCCCAGCCCCATCACTGAGCCAGGATTGGAAATTTCTAGCCACCCCGGGTGTGGGCTTTATAAACAAATATAAAAAAAAATAAAAATCATAACAGACCCCACCCCATCACAGAGTCAGGATTGGAAATTTCTAGCCACCCCGGGGGTGGGCTTTATAAAAAAAAAAAAAATAAAAAAAAATCACAACAGACCCCCCCCCCCCCCCCCCCCCATCACTGAGCCAGGATTGGAAATTTCTAGCCACCCCGGGTGTGGGCTTTATAAAAAAATAAATAAAATAAAAAATCACAACAGACCCCCCCCCCCCATCACTGAGACAGGATTGGAAATTTCTAGCCACCCCGGGTGTGGGCTTTATAAAAAAATAATAAAAAAAACAAATTCATAACAGACCCCCCCATTACTGAGCCAGGATTGGAAATTTCTAGCCACCCCGGGTGTGGGCTTTATAAAAAAAAAAAAAAAAAAAAATCATAACAGACCCCACCACCATCACTGAGCCAGGATTGGAAATTTCTAGCCACCCCGGGGGTGGGCTTTATAAAACAAAAAAAAACTAAAATCATAACAGACCCCACCCCCATCACTGAGCCAGGATTGGAAATTTCTAGCCACCCGGGTGTGGGCTTTATAAAAAAAAAAAAAAAAAAATCATAACAGACCCCCCCCCCCCCCATCACTGAGCCAGGATTGGAAATTTCTAGCCACCTCGGGTGTGGGGTTTTAAAAAAAAAAAAAAAAAAAAAAAAATCATAACACACCCCACCCCAATCACTGAGCCAGGATTGGACATTTCTAGCCACCCCGGGTGTGGGCTTTATAAACAAATATAAAAAAATAAAAAATCATAACAGACCCCACCCCCATCACAGGGTCAGGATTGGAAATTTCTAGCCACCCCGGGGGTGGGCTTTATGTAAAAAAATAAAAATAAAAAAATCACAACAGACCCCCCCCACCCCCATCACTGAGCCAGGATTGGAAATTTCTAGCCACCCTGGGGGTGGGCTTGATAAAAAAAAATAATAATAAATAAAATCACAACAGACCCCCCCCCCCCATTACAGAGCCAGGATTGGAAATTTCTAGCCACCCCGGGGGTGGGCTTTATAAAAAATAAAAAAAATAAATAAAATCACAACAGACCCCCCCCCCCCCCATCACTGAGACAGGATTGGAAATTTCTAGCCACCCCGGGTGTGGGCTTTATAAAAAAATAATAAAAAAAACAAATTCATAACAGACCCCCCCCATTACTGAGCCAGGATTGGAAATGTCTAGCCACCCCGGGTGTGGGCTTGATAAAAAAAATAAAATAATAAAAAATCATAACAGACCCCACCCCCATCACTGAGCCAGGATTGGACATTTCTAGCCACCCCGGGTGTGGGCTTTATAAACAAATATAAAAATATAAAAAATCATAACAGACCCCACCCCAATCACTGAGCCAGGATTGGACATTTCTAGCCACCCCGGGTGTGGGCTTTATAAAAAAATAAAAAATAAATCATAACAGACCCCCCCGCCCATCACTGAGCCAGGATTGGAAATTTCTAGCCACCCGGGTGTGGGCTTTATAAAAAAAAAAAAAAAAAAAATCATAACAGACCCCCCCCCCCCCCCCCCCATCACTGAGCCAGGATTGGAAATTTCTAGCCACCCCGGGTGTGGGCTTTATAAAAAATAATAAAAAAAACAAATTCATAACAGACCCCCCCCATTACTGAGCCAGGATTGGAAATTTCTAGCCACCCCGGGTGTGGGCTTTATAAAAAAAAATAATAAAATTATTTAAAAAAAAAAAAAAAAAAAATCATAACAGACCCCCACCCATCACTGAGCCAGGACTGGAAATTTCTAGCCACCCCAGGTGTGGGCTTTATAAAAAAAAAAAAAAAAAAAAATCATAACAGACCCCACCACCATCACGGAGCCAGGATTGGACATTTCTAGCCACCCCGGGTGTGGGCTTTATAAACAAATATAAAAAAATAAAAAATCATAACAGACCCCACCCCCATCACAGGGTCAGGATTGGAAATTTCTAGCCACCCCGGGGGTGGGCTTTATGTAAAAAAATAAAAATAAAAAAATCACAACAGACCCCCCCCACCCCAATCACTGAGCCAGGATTGGAAATTTCTAGCCACCCTGGGGGTGGGCTTGATAAAAAAAAATAATAATAAATAAAATCACAACAGACCCCCCCCCCCCCATTACAGAGCCAGGATTGGAAATTTCTAGCCACCCCGGGGGTGGGCTTTATAAAAAATAAAAAAAATAAATAAAATCACAACAGACCCCCCCCCCCCCCCATCACTGAGACAGGATTGGAAATTTCTAGCCACCCCGGGTGTGGGCTTTATAAAAAAATAATAAAAAAAACAAATTCATAACAGACCCCCCCCATTACTGAGCCAGGATTGGAAATGTCTAGCCACCCCGGGTGTGGGCTTGATAAAAAAAATAAAATAATAAAAAATCATAACAGACCCCACCCCCATCACTGAGCCAGGATTGGACATTTCTAGCCACCCCGGGTGTGGGCTTTATAAACAAATATAAAAATATAAAAAATCATAACAGACCCCACCCCAATCACTGAGCCAGGATTGGACATTTCTAGCCACCCCGGGTGTGGGCTTTATAAAAAAATAAAAAATAAATCATAACAGACCCCCCCGCCCATCACTGAGCCAGGATTGGAAATTTCTAGCCACCCGGGTGTGGGCTTTATAAAAAAAAAAAAAAAAAAAAATCATAACAGACCCCCCCCCCCCCCCCCCATCACTGAGCCAGGATTGGAAATTTCTAGCCACCCCGGGTGTGGGCTTTATAAAAAATAATAAAAAAAACAAATTCATAACAGACCCCCCCCATTACTGAGCCAGGATTGGAAATTTCTAGCCACCCCGGGTGTGGGCTTTATAAAAAAAAATAATAAAATTATTTAAAAAAAAAAAAAAAAAAAATCATAACAGACCCCCACCCATCATTGAGCCAGGACTGGAAATTTCTAGCCACCCCAGGTGTGGGCTTTATAAAAAAAAAAAAAAAAAAAAATCATAACAGACCCCACCACCATCACGGAGCCAGGATTGGAAATTTCTAGCCACCCCGGGGGTGGGCTTTATAAAACAAAAAAAAAACAAAAATCATAACAGACCCCACCCCCATCACTGAGCCAGGATTGGAAATTTCTAGCCACCCGGGTGTGGGCTTTATAAAAAAAACAAAAAACAAATCATAACAGACCCCCCCCCCCCCATCACTGAGCCAGGATTGGAAATTTCTAGCCACCCCGGGGGTGGGCTTTATAAAAAAAATAAATAAAAATAAAATCACAACAGACCCCCCCCCCCCATCACTGAGACAGGATTGGAAATTTCTAGCCACCCCGGGTGTGGGCTTTATAAAAAAAAAAAAAAAAAATCATAACAGACCCCCCCCCCCATCACTGAGCCAGGATTGGAAATTTCTAGACACCCCGGGTGTGGGCTCTATAAAAAAAAAAAAAAAAAAAAAAAATCATAACAGACCCAACCCCCATCACTAAGCCAGGATCGGAAATTTCTAGCCACCCCAAGTGTGGGCTTTATAAAAAAAATAAATAAATAAAAAATCATAACACACCCCAGCCCCATCACTGAGCCAGGATTGGAAATTTCTAGCCACCCCGGGTGTGGGCTTTATAAACAAATATAAAAAAAAATAAAAATCATAACAGACCCCACCCCATCACAGAGTCAGGATTGGAAATTTCTAGCCACCCCGGGGGTGGGCTTTATAAAAAAAAAAAAAATAAAAAAAAATCACAACAGACCCCCCCCCCCCCCCCCCCCCCATCACTGAGCCAGGATTGGAAATTTCTAGCCACCCCGGGTGTGGGCTTTTTAAAAAAATAAATAAAATAAAAAATCACAACAGACCCCCCCCCCCCATCACTGAGACAGGATTGGAAATTTCTAGCCACCCCGGGTGTGGGCTTTATAAAAAAATAATAAAAAAAACAAATTCATAACAGACCCCCCCATTACTGAGCCAGGATTGGAAATTTCTAGCCACCCCGGGTGTGGGCTTTATAAAAAAAAAAAAAAAAAAATCATAACAGACCCCACCACCATCACTGAGCCAGGATTGGAAATTTCTAGCCACCCCGGGGGTGGGCTTTATAAAACAAAAAAAAAACAAAAATCATAACAGACCCCACCCCCATCACTGAGCCAGGATTGGAAATTTCTAGCCACCCGGGTGTGGGCTTTATAAAAAAAAAAAAAAAAAAATCATAACAGACCCCCCCCCCCCCCCCATCACTGAGCCAGGATTGGAAATTTCTAGCCACCTCGGGTGTGGGGTTTTAAAAAAAAAAAAAAAAAAAAAAAATCATAACACACCCCACCCCAATCACTGAGCCAGGATTGGACATTTCTAGCCACCCCGGGTGTGGGCTTTATAAACAAATATAAAAAAATAAAAAATCATAACAGACCCCACCCCCATCACAGGGTCAGGATTGGAAATTTCTAGCCACCCCGGGGGTGGGCTTTATATAAAAAAATAAAAATAAAAAAATCACAACAAACCCCCCCCACCCCCATCACTGAGCCAGGATTGGAAATTTCTAGCCACCCTGGGGGTGGGCTTGATAAAAAAAAATAATAATAAATAAAATCACAACAGACCCCCCCCCCCCATTACAGAGCCAGTATTGGAAATTTCTAGCCACCCCGGGGGTGGGCTTTATAAAAAATAAAAAAAATAAATAAAATCACAACAGACCCCCCCCCCCCCCCATCACTGAGACAGGATTGGAAATTTCTAGCCACCCCGGGTGTGGGCTTTATAAAAAAATAATAAAAAAAACAAATTCATAACAGACCCCCCCCATTACTGAGCCAGGATTGGAAATGTCTAGCCACCCCGGGTGTGGGCTTGATAAAAAAAATAAAATAATAAAAAATCATAACAGACCCCACCCCCATCACAGAGTCAGGATTGGAAATTTTTAGCCACCCGGGTGTGGGCTTTATAAAAAAAAATAAAAAAAAATCATAACAGACCCCCCCCCCCCATCACTGAGCCAGGATTGGAAATTTCTAGCCACCTCGGGTGTGGGCTTTTTAAAAAAAAAAAAAAAAAAAAAAATCATAACACACCCCACCCCCATCACTGAGCCAGGATTGGACATTTCTAGCCACCCCGGGTGTGGGCTTTATAAACAAATATAAAAAAATAAAAAATCATAACAGACCCCACCCCCATCACAGGGTCAGGATTGGAAATTTCTAGCCACCCCGGGGGTGGGCTTTATAAAAAAAAAAAAAAAAAAAAAAAATCACAACAGACCCCCCCACCCCCATCACTGAGCCAGGATTGGAAATTTCTAGCCACCCCGGGGGTGGTCTTTATAAAAAAATAAATAAATAAATAAAATCACAACAGACCCCCCCCCCCATCACAGAGCCAGGATTGGAAATTTCTAGCCACCCCGGGGGTGGGCTTTATAAAAAAAATAAATAAAAATAAAATCACAACAGACCCCCCCCCCCCATCACTGAGACAGGATTGGAAATTTCTAGCCACCCCGGGTGTGGGCTTCATAAAAAAATAATAAAAAAAACAAATTCATAACAGACCCCCCCCCATTACTGAGCCAGGATTGGAAATGTCTAGCCACCCCGGGTGTTGGCTTGATAAAAAAAATAAAATAATAAAAAATCATAACAGACCCCACCCCCATCACTGAGCCAGGATTGGAAATTTCTAGCCACCCCGGGTGTGGGATTTATAAAAAAAAAAAAAAAAAAAAATCATAACAGACCCCACCCCCATCACTGAGCCAGGATTGGAAATTTCTAGCCACCCCGGGTGTGGGCTTTATAAAACAAAAAAAAACCCAAAAAATCATAACAGACCCCACCCCCATCACTGAGCCAGGATTGGAAATTTCTAGCCACCCGGGTGTGGGCTTTATAAAAAAAAAAAAAAAAATCATAACAGACCCCCCCCCCCCCCCCCCCCCATCACTGAGCCAGGATTGGAAATTTCTAGCCACCCCGGGTGTGGGCTCTATAAAAAAAAAAAAATAATAATAAATCATAACAGACCCAACCCCCATCACTGAGCCAGGATTGGAAATTTCTAGCCACCCCGGGTGTGGGCTTTATAAAAAAAAATTTAAAAAAAATCATAACAGACCCCACCCCCATCACTGAGCCAGGATTGGAAATTTCTAGCCACCCGGGTGTGGGCTTTATAAAAAAAAAAAAAAAAAATCATAACAGACCCCCCCCCCCATCACTGAGCCAGGATTGGAAATTTCTAGCCACCTCGGGTGTGGGCTTTTTAAAAAAAAAAATAAAATAAAAAATCATAACACACCCCACCCCCATCACTGAGCCAGGATTGGACATTTCTAGCCACCCCGGGTGTGGGCTTTATAAACAAATATAAAAAAATAAAAAATCATAACAGACCCCACCCCCATCACACGGTCAGGATTGGAAATTTCTAGCCACCCCGGGGGTGGGCTTTATAAAAAAAAAAAATAAAAATAAAATCACAACAGACCCCCCCCCCCCCCCATCACAGAGCCAGGATTGGAAATTTCTAGCCACCCCGGGGGTGGGCTTTATAAAAAATTAAAATAAAAAATAAAATCACAACAGACCCCCCCCCCCCCCCATCACTGAGACAGGATTGGAAATTTCTAGCCACCCCGGGTGTGGGCTTTATAAAAAAATAATAAAAAAAACAAATTCATAACAGACCCCCCCCATTACTGAGCCAGGATTGGAAATGTCTAGCCACCCCGGGTGTGGGCTTGATAAAAAAAAAAATAATAATAAAAAATCATAACAGACAACCCCCCCCATCACAGAGCCAGGATTGGAAATTTCTAGCCACCCCGGGGGTGGGCTTTATAAAAAAAAAAAATAAAATAAAATCACAACAGACCCCCCCCCCCATCACTGAGACAGGATTGGAAATTTCTAGCCACCCCGGGTGTGGGCTTCATAAAAAAATAATAAAAAAAACATTCATAACAGACCCCCCCCATTACTGAGCCAGGATTGGAAATGTCTAGCCACCCCGGGTGTTGGCTTGATAAAAAAAATAAAATAATAAAAAATCATAACAGACCCCACCCCCATCACTGAGCCAGGATTGGAAATTTCTAGCCACCCCGGGTGTGGGATTTATAAAAAAAAAAAAAAAAAAAAATCATAACAGACCCCACCCCCATCACTGAGCCAGGATTGGAAATTTCTAGCCACCCCGGGTGTGGGCTTTATAAAACAAAAAAAAACCCAAAAAATCATAACAGACCCCACCCCCATCACTGAGCCAGGATTGGAAATTTCTAGCCACCCGGGTGTGGGCTTTATAAAAAAAAAAAAAAAAATCATAACAGACCCCCCCCCCCCCCCCCCCCATCACTGAGCCAGGATTGGAAATTTCTAGCCACCCCGGGTGTGGGCTCTATAAAAAAAAAAAATAATAATAAATCATAACAGACCCAACCCCCATCACTGAGCCAGGATTGGAAATTTCTAGCCACCCCGGGTGTGGGCTTTATAAAAAAAAATTAAAAAAAAATCATAACAGACCCCACCCCCATCACTGAGCCAGGATTGGAAATTTCTAGCCACCCGGGTGTGGGCTTTATAAAAAAAAAAAAAAAAAATCATAACAGACCCCCCCCCCCCATCACTGAGCCAGGATTGGAAATTTCTAGCCACCTCGGGTGTGGGCTTTTTAAAAAAAAAAATAAAATAAAAAATCATAACACACCCCACCCCCATCACTGAGCCAGGATTGGACATTTCTAGCCACCCCGGGTGTGGGCTTTATAAACAAATATAAAAAAATAAAAAATCATAACAGACCCCACCCCCATCACACGGTCAGGATTGGAAATTTCTAGCCACCCCGGGGGTGGGCTTTATAAAAAAAATAAATAAAAATAAAATCACAACAGACCCCCCCCCCCCCCATCACAGAGCCAGGATTGGAAATTTCTAGCCACCCCGGGGGTGGGCTTTATAAAAAATTAAAATAAAAAATAAAATCACAACAGACCCCCCCCCCCCCCCCCATCACTGAGACAGGATTGGAAATTTCTAGCCACCCCGGGTGTGGGCTTGATAAAAAAAAAAATAATAATAAAAAATCATAACAGACAACCCCCCCCATCACAGAGCCAGGATTGGAAATTTCTAGCCACCCCGGGGGTGGGCTTTATAAAAAAAAAAATAAAAAAAATAATAACAACAGACCCCCCCCCCCCATCACTGAGGCAGGATTGGAAATTTCTAGCCAACCCGGGTGTGGGCTTTATAAACAAATATAAAAAAATAAAAAATCATAACAGACCCCACCCCCATCACAGAGTCAGGATTGGAAATTTCTAGCCACCCCGAGGGTGGGCTTTATAAAAAAAAATAAAATTAAAAAAAATCACAACAGACCCCCCCCCCCCATCACTTAGCCAGGATTGGAACTTTCTAGCCACCCCGGGTGTGGGCTTTATAAAAAAAAATATTAAAAAAATTATAACAGACCCCCCCCCCACCCCCATCACTGAGCCAGGATTGGAAATTTCTAGCCACCCCGGGGGTGGGCTTGATAAAAAAAATAAAATAATAAAAAATCATAACAGACCCCCCCCCCCCATCACAGAGCCAGGATTGGAAATTTCTAGCCACCCCGGGGGTGGGCTTTATAAAAAAAATAATAATAAATAAAATCACAACAGCCCCCCCCCCCATCACTGAGACAGGATTGGACATTTCTAGCCACCCCGGGTGTGGGCTTTATAAAAAAAAAATAAAAATAAAAAATCATAACAGACCCAACCCCCATCACTGAGCCAGGATCGAAAATTTCTAGCCACCCCGGGTGTGGGCTTTATAAAAAAAAAAAATAAAAAAAAATCATAACAGACCCCACCCCATCACTGAGCAAGAATTGGAAATTTCTAGCCACCCGGGTGTGGGCTTTATAAAAAAAAAAAAAAAAAAATCATAACAGACCCCCCCCATCACTGAGCCAGGATTTAAAATTTCTAGCCACCCCGGGTGTGGGCTTTATAAAAAAAAAATAAAAAAAAAAAATCATAACAGACCCAACCCCCATCACTGAGCCAGGATTGGACATTTCTAGCCACCCCGGGTGTGGGCTTTATAAACAAATATAAAAAAATAAAAAATCATAACAGACCCCACCCCCATCACAGGGTCAGGATTGGAAATTTCTAGCCACCCCGGGGGTGGGCTTTATAAAAAAAAATAAAATTAAAAAAAATCACAACAGACCCCCCCCACCCCCATCACTGAGCCAGGATTGGAAATTTCTAGCCACCCCGGGGGTGGTCTTTATAAAAAAATAAATAAATAAATAAAATCACAACAGACCCCCCCCCATCACAGAGCCAGGATTGGAAATTTCTAGCCACCCCGGGGGTGGGCTTTATAAAAAAAATAAATAAAAATAAAATCACAACGGACCCCCCCCCCATCACTGAGACAGGATTGGAAATTTCTAGCCACCCCGGGTGTGGGCTTCATAAAAAAATAATAAAAAAAACAAATTCATAACAGACCCCCCCCATTACTGAGCCAGGATTGGAAATGTCTAGCCACCCCGGGTGTGGGCTTGATAAAAAAAATAAAATAATAAAAAATCATAACAGACCCCACCCCCATCACAGAGTCAGGATTGGAAATTTCTAGCCACCCCGGGGTTGGGCTTTATAAAAAAAAATAAAAAAATAAAAAATCACAACAGACCCCCCCCCCACCCCCATCACTGAGCCAGTATTGGAAATTTCTAGCCACCCCGGGGGTGGGCTTTATAAAAAAATAATAAAAAAAACAAATTCATAACAGACCCCCCCATTACTGAGCCAGGATTGGAAATGTCTAGCCACCGCGGGTGTGGGCTTGATAAAAAAAAAAATAAAATAAAAAATCATAACAGACCCCCCCCCCCCCCCCCCCATCACAGAGCCAGGATTGGAAATTTCTAGCCACCCCGGGGGTGGGCTTTATAAAAAAAAAAAAAAAAAAAAATCATTACTGACCCCCCCCCCACCCCCATCACTGAGCCAGGATTGGAAATTTCTAGCCACCTCAGGTGTGGGCTTTATAAAAAAATAATAAAAAAAACAAATTCATAACAGACCCCCCCCCATTTCTGAGCCAGGATTGGAAATGACTAGCCACCCCGGGTGTGGGCTTGATAAAAAAAAAATAATAATAAAAAATCATAACAGAACCCCCCCCCCCCCCCCCCCATCACAGAGCCAGGATTGGACATTTCTAGCCACCCCGGGGTTGGGCTTTATAAAAAATAAAAAATAAATCACAACAGACCCCCCCCATCAATGAGGCAGGATTGGAAATTTCTAGCCACCCCGGGGGTGGGCTTTATAAAAAAAAAAAAAAAAAAAAAAAATCACAACAGACCCCCCCCATCACTTAGCCAGGATTGGAACTTTCTAGCCACCCCACCCCGGGTGTGGGCTTGATAAAAAAAAAAAAAAATTAAAAAAAATTAAATAAAAAAAAATCACAGCAGACCCCCCCCCCCCCCCATCACTGAGCCAGGATTGGAACTTTCTAGCCACCCCGGGTGTGGGCTTTATAAAAAAAAAATGAAAAAAAAAAATTCATAACAGACTCCCCCCATTACTGAGCCAGGATTGGAAATGTCTAGCCACCACGGGTGTGGGCTTGATAAAAAAATGTTTTTAAAAAAAAATCATAACAGACCCCCCCCCATCACAGAGCCAGGATTGGAAATTTCTAGCCACCCCGGGGGTGGGCTTTATAAAAAAAAAAAAAAAAAAAAAAATCACAACAGACCCCCCCCCATCACTGAGCCAGGATTGGAACTTTCTAGCTACCCCGGGTGTGGGCTTTATAAAAAAAAAAAAAAAAAAAAATCATAACAGACCCCACCCCCATCACTGAGCCAGGATTGGAAATTTCTAGCCACCCGGGTGTGGGCTTTATAAAAAATAAAAAAAAATCATAACAGACCCCCCCCCATCACTGAGCCAGGATTGGAAATTTCTAGCCACCCCATCCCAGGTGTGGGCTTGATAAAAAAAAAAAATAATAAAAAAAAAATAAAATAAAAAAAAATCACAGCAGACCCCCCCCCCCATCACTGAGCCAGGATTGGAACTTTCTAGCCACCCCGAGTGTGGGCTTTATAAAAAAAAAAATAAAAAAAAATCACAACAGACCCCCCCCCCCCATCACTGAGGCAGGATTTTAACTTTCTAGCCACCCCGGGGGTGGGCTTTATAAAAAAAATAATAATAAAAAAAAATCACAACTGACCCCCCCCATCACTGAGCCAGGATTGGAACTTTCTAGCCACCCCGGGTGTGGGCTTTATAAAAAAAAAAAAAAAAAAAATCATAACAGACCCCACCCCCATCACTGAGCCAGGATTGGAAATTTCTAGCCACCCCGGGTGTGGGCTTGATAAAAAAAAAAATAAATAAAAAAAAAATAAAATAAAAAAATAAAAATTCATAACAGACCCCCACCCATTACTGAGCCAGGATTGGAAATTTCTAGCCAACCCGGGTGTGGGCTTTATAAAAAAATAAAAAATAAAAAAAAATCACAACAGGCCCCCCCCCCATCACAGAGCCAGGATTGGAAATTTCTAGCCACCCCGGGGGTGGGCTTTATAAAAAAAATAAAATAAAAATCACAACAGAGCAGGATTGGAAATTTCTAGCCACCAGTGTGGGCTTTATACAAAAAATAATAAAATAAAAAAAAATAAAATATAAAAAAATAAAAATTCAGAACAGACCCCCACCCATCACTGAGCCAGGATTGGAAATTTCTAGCCACCCCGAGGGTGGGCTTTATAAAAAAATAATAAAAAAAACAAATTCATAACAGACCCCCCCATTACTGAGCCAGGATTGGAAATGTCTAGCAACCCCGGGTGTGGGCTTTATTAAAATAAAATAATAATAAAAAATCATAACAGACCCCCCCCCCCCCCATCACAGAGCCAGGATTGGAAATTTCTAGCCACCCCGGGGATGGGCTTTATAAAAAAATAAAAATAAAATAAAAATCACAACAGACCCCGCCCCCCCATCACTGAGGCAGGATTGGAAATTTCTAGCCACACCGGGTGTGGGCTTTATAAAAAAATAATAAAATTATTTTAAAAAAAAATTAAAAAAATCATAACAGACCCCCCCCCCCATCACTGAGCCAGGATTGGAAATTTCTAGCCACCCCGGGTGTGGGCTTTATAAAAAAAAAAAAAAAATCATAACAGACCCCCCCCCCCCCATCACTGAGCCAGGATTGGAAATGTCTAGCCAGCCCGGGTTTGGGCTTGATAAAAAAAAAAAAAAAAAAAAATCATAACAGACCCCCCCCCACCCCCATCACTGAGCCAGGATTGGAAATTTCTAGCCACCTCAGGTGTGGGCTTTATAAAAAAATAATAAAAAAAACAAATTCATAACAGACCCCCCCCATTTCTGAGCCAGGATTGGAAATGACTAGCCACCCCGGGTGTGGGCTTTATAAAAAATAAAAAATAAATCACAACAGACCCCCCCCCATCACTGAGGCAGGATTGGAAATTTCTAGCCACCCCGGGGGTGGGCTTTATAAAAAAAAAAAATAAAAAATAAAAATTAAAAAATAAATAAAAAATCACAACAGACCCCCCCCCCCCCCATCACAGAGCCAGGATTGGAAATTTCTAGCCACCCCGGGTGTGGGCTTTATAAAAAATTAAAAAAAATAAAAATCGTAACAGACCCCACCCCCATCACTGAGCCAGGATTGGAAATTTCTAGCCACCCCGGCTGTGGGCTTTATAAAAAATAAAAAATAAATCATAACAGACCCCCCCCCCATCACTGAGCCAGGATTGGAAATTTCTAGCCACCCCGGCTGTGGGCTTTATAAAAAAAAAAAGAAAAAAAAAAAATTCATAACAGACCCCCCCCCATTACTGAGCCAGGATTGGAAATGTCTAGCCACCCCACCCCGGGTGTGGGCTTGTAAAAAAAAAAATAAAATAAAAAAAATAAAATAAAAAAAAATCACAGCACACCCCCCCCCCCCCCCCCCCCATCACTGAGCCAGGATTGGAACTTTCTAGCCACCCCGGGTGTGGGCTTTATAAAAAAAAAATGAAAAAAAAAAATTCATAACAGACTCCCCCCATTACTGAGCCAGGATTGGAAATGTCTAGCCACCAAGGGTGTGGGCTTGATAAAAAAATGTTTTTAAAAAAAAATCATAACAGACCGCCCCCCCCCATCACAGAGCCAGGATTGGAAATTTCTAGCCACCCCGGGGGTGGGCTTTATAAAAAAAAAAAATTAAAAAAAAATCACAACAGACCCCCCCCCATCACTGAGCCAGGATTGGAACTTTCTAGCTACCCCGGGTGTGGGCTTTATAAAAAAAAAAAAAAAAAAAATCATAACAGACCCCACCCCCATCACTGAGCCAGGATTGGAAATTTCTAGCCACCCGGGTGTGGGCTTTATAAAAAATAAAAAAAAATCATAACAGACCCCCCCCCCATCACTGAGCCAGGATTGGAAATTTCTAGCCACCCCGGCTGTGGGCTTTATAAAAAAAAAAATGAAAAAAAAAAATTTCATAACAGACCCCCCCCCCATTACTGAGCCAGGATTGGAAATGTCTAGCCACCCCACCCCAGGTATGGGCTTGATAAAAAAAAATAATAATAAAAAAAATAATAAAATAAAAAAAAATCATAACAGACCCCCCCCCCCCCATCACTGAGCCAGGATTGGAAATTTCTAGCCACCCCGGGTGGGGGCTTGATAAAAAAAAAAAAAATTAAAAAAATCATAAAAGACCCCCCCCCCCATCACAGAGCCAGGATTGGAAATTTCTAGCCACCCCAGGTGTGGGCTTTATAAAAAAAAAATTATTAAAAAAATCATAACAGACCCCTCCCCCCCCCCATCACTGAGCCAGGATTGGAAATTTCTAGCCAACCCGGGTGTGGGCTTTATAAAAAAAAAAAATAAAAAAAAATCATAACAGACCCCACCCCCATCACTGAGCTAGGATTGGAAATTTCTAGCCACCCCGGGTGCGGGCTTTATAAAAAAAAATAATAATAAATAAAAATAATAAAAAATGAAAAAAAAAATCAATACAGACCCCCCAAATTACTGAGCCAGGATTGGAAATTTCTAGCCACCCCGGGTGTGGGCTTTATAAAAAAAAAAAAAAAATTATAAAAAAAAAAAATTAAAAAAATCATAACAGACCCCCCCCATCACAGAGCCAGGATTGGAAATTTCTAGCCAACCCGGGGGTGGGCTTTATAAAAAAAAATTAAATAAAAAAAAATCACAACAGACCCCCCCCCCCCCATCACTGAGCCAGGATTGGAAATTTCTAGCCACCCCGGGTGTGGGCTTTATAAAAATAAAAAAATAATAAATTAATAAAAATTCATAAAAGACCCCCCCCCCCCATTAATGAGCAAGAATAGGAAATTTCTAGCCACCCCGGTGTGGGCTTTATAAAAAAAAAAAAAAAAAAAAATCTTAACAAACCCCCCCCCCCCCATCACAGAGCCAGGATTGGAAATTTCTAGCCAACCCGGGTGTGGGCTTTATAAAAAGAACAAAAATTAAAAAAAAAAAAAAAAAAAAAAAAAAAAAATCATAACAGACCCCCACCCATTACTGAGCCAGGATTGGAAATTTCTAGCCAACCCGGGTGTGGGCTTTATAAAAAAAAAAAAAAAAAAAATCATAACAGACCCCACCCCCATCACTGAGCTAGGATTGGAAATTTCTAGCCACCCCGGGTGTGGGCTTTATAAAAAAAAAAAATAAAAAATAAAAAAATAAAAATAAAAAAATCATAACAGACCCCCCCCATCACAGAGCCAGAATTGGAAATTTCTAGCCAACCCGGGGGTGGGCTTTATAAAAAAAAATTAAATAAAAAAAAATCACAACAGACCCCCCCCCCCCATCACTGAGCCAGGATTGGAAATTTCTAGCCACCCTGGGTGTGGGCTTTATAAAAAAAAAAAATAAAAAAAATCATAACAGACCCCACCCCCATCACTGAGCCAGGATTGGAAATTTCTATCCACCCCGGGTGTGGGATTTGTAAGAAAAAAAAAAGAAAAAAATCATAACAGACCCCACCCCCATCACTGAGCCAGGATTGGAAATTTCTAGCCACCCCGGGGGTGGGCTTTATAAAAAAAAAAAATAATAAATAAATAATAAAAAAAGAAAAAAAAAATCATTACAGCCCCCCCCCCATTACTGAGCCAGGATTGGAAATTTCTAGCCACCCCGGGGGTGGGCTTTATAAAAAAAAAAAAAAAAAAAAAAATCACAACAGACCCCCCCCCCCCCCCATTACTGAGCCAGGATTGGAAATTTCTAGCCACCCCGGGTGTGGGCCTGATAAAAAAAAAAAATAAAAAAAAAATCATAACAGACCTCCCCCCCATCACTGAGGCAGGATTGGAAATTTCTAGCCACCCCGGGTGTGAGCTTTATAAAAAAATAAAATAAAAAAAATCATAACAGACCCCCCCCCCACCCCCATCACTGAGCCAGGATTGGAAATTTCTAGCCACCCCGGGGGTGGGCTTTATAAAAAAATAATAAAAAAAACAAATTCATAACAGACCCCCCCCATTATTGAGCCAGGATTGGAAATGTCTAGCCACCCCGGGTGTGGGCTTAATAAAAAAAATAAAATAATAAAAAATCATAACAGACAACCCCCCCATCACAGAGCCAGGATTGGAAATTTCTAGCCACCCCGGGGGTGGGCTTTATAAAAAAAAAAATATTAAAAAAAATTACAACAGACCCCCCCCCCATCACTGAGGCAGGATTGGAAATTTCTAGCCAACCCGGGTGTGGGTTATAAAAAAATAAATATAAAAAAATAAAAAATCATAACAGACCCCACCCCCATCACACATCACAACACATCACACACATCGGGTGTGGGTTATAAAAAAAAAAAAAAAAAAAAAAAAATCACAACAGACCCCCCCCCCCCCCCCCCCCCCCCCCATCACTGAGCCAGGATTGGAACTTTCTAGCCACCCCGGGTCTGGGCTTTATAAAAAAAAAAATTAAAAAAAATTATAACAGACCCCCCCCACCCCCATCACTGAGCCAGGATTGGAAATTTCTAGCCACCCCGGGGGTGGGCTTTATAAAAAAAAATATATAAAAAAAAATAACAACAGACCCCCCCCCCCCCATCACTGAGGCAGGATTGGAAATTTCTAGCCAACCCGGGTGTGGGCTTTATAAACAAATATAAAAAAATAAAACATCATAACAGACCCCACCCCCCCCCCCCATTACTGAGCCAGGATTGGAAATTTCTAGCCACCCCGGGTGTGGGCTTTATAAAAATAATAATAATAAAAAAATAAAAATTCAAAAAAGACCCCCCCCCATTACTGAGCAAGTATTGGAAATATCTAGCCACCCCGGGTGTGGGCTTTATAAAAAAAAATAATAAAATTATTTTAAAAAAAAATTAAAAAAATCATAACAGACCCCCACCCATCACTGAGCCAGGATTGGAAATTTCTAGCCACCCCGGGGGTGGGCTTTATAAAAAAAAAAAAAAAAAAAAAAAATCACAACAGACCCCCCCCCCCCATCACTGAGCCAGGATTGGAAATTTCTAGCCACCCCGGGGGTGGGCTTTATAAAAAAATAATAAAAAAAACAAATTCATAACAGACCCCCCCCATTACTGAGCCAGGATTGGAAATGTCTAGCAACCCCGGGTGTGGGCTTTATTAAAATAAAATAATAATAAAAAATCATAACAGACCCCCCCCCCCATCACAGAGCCAGGATTGGAAATTTCTAGCCACCCCGGGGATGGGCTTTATTAAAATAAAATAATAATAAAAAATCATAACAGACCCCCCCCCCATCACAGAGCCAGGAATGGAAATTTCTAGCCACCCCGGGTGTTGGCTTTATAAAAAAAAAAAAAAAAAAAAATCATAACAGACCCCCCCCCTCCCCCATCACTGAGCCAGGATTGGGAATTTCTAGCCACCCCGGGTGTGGGCTTTATAAAAAAATAATAAAAAAAACAAATTCATAACAGACCCCCCCCATTACTGAGCCAGGATTGGAAATGTCTAGCAACCCCGGATGTGGGCTTTATTAAAATAAAATAATAATAAAAAATCACAACAGACCCCGCCCCCCCATCACTGAGGCAGGATTGGACATTTCTAGCCACACCGGGTGTGGGCTTTATAAAAAAAATAATACAATTATTTAAAAAAAAAAATTAAAAAATCATAACAGACCCCCCCCCATCACTGAGCCAGGATTGGAAATTTCTAGCCACCCCGGGTGTGGGCTTTATAAAAAAAAAAAAAAAAAATCATAACAGACCCCACCCCCATCACTGAGCCAGGATTCGAAATTTCTAGCCACCCGGGTGTGGGCTTTATAAAAAAAAAAAAAAAAAAATCATAACAGACCCCACCCCCATCACTGAGCCAGGATTGGAAATTTCTAGCCCGCCCGGGTGTGGGCTTTATAAAAAGAAAATTAAAAAAATAAAAATCATAACAGACCCCACCCCCATCACAGAGCCAGGATTGGAAATTTCTAGCCACCCCGGGGGTGGGCTTTATAAAAAAAAATAAAGTAAAAAAAAATCACAACAGACCCCCCCCCCCCCATCACTGAGCCAGGATTGGAACTTTCTAGCCACCCCGGGTGTTGGCTTTATAAAAAAAAAAAAAAAAAAATCATAACAGACCCCCCCCCACCCCCATCACTGAGCCAGGATTGGGAATTTCTAGCCACCCCGGGTGTGGGCTTTATAAAAAAATTATAAAAAAAACAAATTCATAACAGACCCCCCCCATTACTGAGCCAGGATTGGAAATGTCTAGCAACCCCGGGTGTGGGCTTTATTAAAATAAAATAATAATAAAAAATCATAACAGACCCCCCCCCCCCATCACAGAGCCAGGAATGGAAATTTCTAGCCACCCCGGGGTTGGGCTTTATAAAAAAAAAAAAAAAAATCACAACAGACCCCCCCCCCCCCCCATCACTGAGCCAGGATTGGAAATTTCTAGCCAACCCGGGGGTGGGCTTTATAAAAAAATAATAAAAAAAACAAATTCATAACAGACCCCCCCCATTACTGAGCCAGGATTGGAAATGTCTAGCAACCCCGGGTGTGGGCTTTATTAAAATAAAATAATAATAAAAAATCATAACAGACCCCCCCCCCCCATCACAGAGCCAGGATTGGAAATTTCTAGCCACCCCGGGGATTGGCTTTATAAAAAAATAAAAATGAAATAAAAATCACAACAGACCCCGCCCCCCCATCACTGAGGCAGGATTGGAAATTTCTAGCCACACCGGGTGTGGGCTTTATAAAAAAAATAATACAATTATTTAAAAAAAAAATTAAAAAAATCATAACAGACCCCCCCCCCCCATCACAGAGCCAGGAATGGAAATTTCTAGCCACCCCGGGGGTGGGCTTTATAAAAAAAAAATTAAAAAAAATCATAACAGACCCCACCACCATCATTTAGCCAGGATTGGAAATTTCTAGCCACCCGGGTGTGGGCTTAATAAAAAAAAAAAAAAAAAATCATAACAGACCCCCCCCCCCCATCACTGAGACAGGATTGGAAATTTCTAGCCACCCCGGGTGTGGGCTTTATAAACAAATATAAAAAAATAAAAAATAATAACAGACCCCACCCCCATCACAGAGTCAGGATTGGATATTTCTAGCCACCCGGGGATGGGCTTTATAAAAAAAAAAAAAATTAAAAAAAATTCATAACAGACCCCCCCCCCCCATCACTGAGACAGGATTGGAAATTTCTAGCCACCCGGGTGTGGGCTTTATAAAAAAAAAAAAAAAAAAAATCATAACAGACCCCCCCCCCCCCCCATCACTGAGCCAGGATTGGAAATTTCTAGCCACCCCGGGTGTGGGCTTTATAAAATAAAATTAAAAATAAAAAATCATAACAGACACAACCCCCATCAATGTGCCAGGATCGGAAATTTCTAGCCACCCCGGGTGTGGGCTTTATAAACAAATATAAAAAATTAAAAAATCATAACAGACCCCACCCCCATCACAGAGTCAGGATTGGAAATTTCTAGCCACCCCGGGGGTGGGCTTTAAAAAAAATAATAAAAAAAACGAATTCATAACAGACCCCCCCCCCATTACTGAGCCAGGACCCCCCCCCCCCCCCCCCCCCCCCATCACTGAGACAGGATTGGAAATTTCTAGCCACCCCGGGTGTGGGCTTTATAAAAAAAAATAATAAAATTATTTAAAAAAAAAATTAAAAAAATCATAACAGACCCCACACCCATCACTGAGCCAGGATTGGAAATTTCTAGCCACCCCGGGTGTGGGCTTTATAAAAAACAAAAAAAACAAAAATCATAACAGACCCCACCCCCATCACTGAGCCAGGATTGGAAATTTCTAGCCACCCCGGGTGTGGGCTTTATAAAACAAAAAAAAACAAAAAATCATAACAGACCCCATCCCCATCACTGAGCCAGGATTGGAAATTTCTAGCCACCCGGGTGTGGGCTTTATAAAAAATAAAAATAAAAAAATCATAACAGACCCCCCCCCCCCCCCCATCACTGAGCCAGGATTGGAAATTTCTAGCCACCTCGGGTGTGGGCTTTATAAAAAAAAAATAATAATAAAAAATTATAACAGACCCAACCCCCATCACTGAGCCAGGATCGGAAATTTCTAGCCACCCCGGGTGTGGGCTTTATAAAAAAAAAATAAAAAAATTAAAAATCATAACAGACCCCACCCCAATCACAGAGCCATGATTGGAAATTTCTAGCCACCCCGGGTGTGGGCTTTATAAAAAAATAATAAAAAAAACAAACTCATAACAGACCCCCCCCATTACTGAGCCAGGATTGGAAATGACTAGCAAGCCCTGGTGTGGGCTTGATAAAAAAAAAAATAATAATAAAAAATCATAACAGAACCCCCCCCCCCCCATCACAGAGCCAGGATTGGAAATTTCTAGCCAACCCGGGGGTGGGCTTTATAAAAAAAAATAAAAAAAAAGATCACAACAGACCCCCCCCCCCATCACTGAGGCAGGATTGGAAATTTCTAGCCACCCCGGGTGTGGGCTTTATAAAAAAAATAATAAAATTATTTAAAAACAAAATTTAAAAAATCATAACAGACCCCCCCATCACTGAGCCAGGAATGGAAATTTCTAGCCACCCCGGGTGTGGGCTTTATAAAAAAAAAAATAAAAAAAAATCATACCAGACCCCACCCCCATCACTGAGCCTGGATTGGAAATTTCTAGCCACCCCGGGTGTGGGCTTTATAAAAAAAAATAATAATAAAATAAAAATCAAAATAGAGCCCACCCCCATCACAGAGCCAGGATTGGAAATTTCTAGCCACCCCGGGTTTGGGCTTTATAAAAAAAAAATAAAAATAAAAAATTCATAACAGACCCCCCCCCCCCCATTACG
>JAXIVH010000006.1:50000-230000 GCA_036785325.1 Urophycis tenuis
AATCATAAAAGACCCCACCCCCATCACTGAGCCAGGATCGGAAATTTCTAGCCACCTCGGGTCTGGGCTTTATAAAAAAAAAATAAAAAAAATAAAATCACAACAGACCCCCCCCCCCCATCACTGAGCCAGGATTGGAACTTTCTAGCCACCCCGGGTGTGGGCTTTATAAAAAAATAATAAAAAAAACAAATTCATAACAGACCCCCCCATTACTGAGCCAGGATTGGAAATGACTAGCCACCCCGGATGTGGGCTTTATAAAAAAATAAAAAAAATAAAAAATCACAACAGACCCCCCCACCCATCACTGAGGCAGGATTGGAAATTTCTAGCCACCCCGAGTGTGGGCATTATAAAAAAAAATAAAAAATTATATTAAAAAAAAAATAAAAAAATCATAACAGACCCCCCCCCATCACTGAGCCAGGATTGGAAATTTCTAGCCACCCCGGGTGTGGGCTTTATAAAAAATAAAAAAAATAAAAATCATAACAGACCCCACCCCCATCACTGAGCCAGGATTGGAAATTTCTAGCCACCCGGGTGTGGGCTTTATAAAAAAAAAAAAAAAAAATCATAACAGACCCCCCCCCCCATCACTGAGCCAGGATTGGAAATTTCTAGCCACCCCGGGTGTGGGCTTTATAAAAAAAAAATGAAAAAAAAAAATCATAACAGACCCCCCCCCCATTACTGAGCCAGGATTGGAAATTTCTAGCCACCCCGGGGGTAGGCTTTATAAAAAAAAATAATAATAAATAAAAATCACAACAGACCCCCCCCCCCCCCCCATCACTGAGGCAGGATTGGAAATTTCTAGCCTCCTCGGGTGTGGGCTTTATACAAAAAATAATAAAATAAAATAAAATAAAAAATTAAAAAATAAAAATTCATAACAGACCCCCCCCCCCATCACTGAGCCAGGATTGGAAATTTCTAGCCAGCCCGGGTGTGGGCTTTATAAAAAAAAAAAAAAAAAAAAAAATCATAAAAGACCCCACCCCCATCACTGAGCCAGGATCGGAAATTTCTAGCCACCTCGGGTGTGGGCTTTATGAAAAAATAAAAAATAAAATCATAACAGACCCCCCCCCCCCCTTCACTGAGCCAGGATTGGAAATTTCCAGCCCGCCGGGTGTGGGCTTTATAAAAAAAAAAAAAAAAAAAAATCATAACAGACCCCCCCCCACCCCCATCACTGAGCCAGGATTGGGAATTTCTAGCCACCCCGGGTGTGGGCTTTATAAAAAAATAATAAAAAAAACAAATTCATAACAGACCCCCCCCATTACTGAGCCAGGATTGGAAATGTCTAGCAACCCCGGGTGTGGGCTTTATTAAAATAAAATAATAATAAAAAATCACAACAGACCCCCCCCCCCCCCCCCCATCACTGAGGCAGGATTGGAAATTTCTAGCCTCCTCGGGTGTGGGCTTTATACAAAAAATAATAAAATAAAATAAAATAAAAAAAAAAAATAAAAAAATTCATAACAGACCCCCCCCCCATCACTGAGCCAGGATTGGAAATTTCTAGCCACCCCGGGGGTGGGCTTTATAAAAAAAAAAATAATAATAAAAAATCACAACAGACCCCCCCGCATCACTGAGCCAGGATTGGAACTTTATAGCCACCCCGGGTGTGGGCTTCATAAAAAAAAAAAAAAAAAATCATAACAGACCCCCCCCACCCCCATCACTGAGCCAGGATTGGAAATTTCTAGCCATCCCGGGTGTGGGCTTTATAAAAAAATAAATAATAAAA
This sequence comes from Urophycis tenuis, assembly GCA_036785325.1. Taxonomy (NCBI): domain Eukaryota; kingdom Metazoa; phylum Chordata; class Actinopteri; order Gadiformes; family Phycidae; genus Urophycis; species Urophycis tenuis. Next base: position 51,769 of record JAXIVH010000006.1, read on the forward strand.
TCATAACAGACCCCCCCCCCCTTCACTGAGCCAGGATTGGAAATTTCTAGCCACCCCGGGTGTGGGCTTTATAAAAAAAAAAAAAAAAAAAAAAATCATAAAAGACCCCACCCCCATCACTGAGCCAGGATCGGAAATTTCTAGCCACCTCGGGTCTGGGCTTTATAAAAAAAAAATAAAAAAAATAAAATCTCAACAGAGCCCCCCCCCCCATCACTGAGCCAGGATTGGAAATGACTAGCCACCCCGGGTGTGGGCTTTATAAAAAAATAAAAAAAATAAAATATCACAACAGACCCCCACACCCATCACTGAGGCAGGATTGGGAATTTCTAGCCACCCCGAGTGTGGGCATTATAAAAAAAAATAAAAAATTATATTAAAAAAAAAAAAAAAAAATCATAACAGACCCCCCCCCATCACTGAGCCAGGATTGGACATTTCTAGCCACCCCGGGTGTGGGCTTTATAAAAAATAAAAAAAATAAAAATCATAACAGACCCCACCCCCATCACTGAGCCAGGATTGGAAATTTCTAGCCACCCGGGTGTGGGCTTTATAAAAAAAAAAAAAAAAAATCATAACAGACCCCCCCCCCCCCCATCACTGAGCCAGGATTGGAAATTTCTAGCCACCCCGGGTGTGGGCTTTATAAAAAAAAAATGAAAAAAAAAAATCATAACAGACCCCCCCCCCCCATTACTGAGCCAGGATTGGAAATGTGTAGCCACCCCGGGTGTGGGCTTGATAAAAAAAATAAAAAAATAAAAATCATAACAGACCCCCCCCCATCACAGAGCCAGGATTGGAAATTTCTAGCCACCCCGGGGGTGGGCTTTATAAAAAAAAATAATAATAATAAAAATCACAACAGACCCCCCCCCCCCCCATCACTGAGGCAGGATTGGAAATTTCTAGCCTCCTCGGGTGTGGGCTTTATACAAAAAATAATAAAATAAAATAAAATAAAAAATAAAAAAATAAAAATTCATAACAGACCCCCCCCCATCACTGAGCCAGGATTGGAAATTTCTAGCCAGCCCGGGTGTGGGCTTTATAAAAAAAAAAAAAAAAAAAAAAATCATAAAAGACCCCACCCCCATCACTGAGCCAGGATTGGAAATTTCTAGCCCGCCCGGGTGTGGGCTTTATAAAAAGAAAATTAAAAAAATAAAAATCATAACAGACCCCACCCCCATCACAGAGCCAGGATTGGAAATTTCTAGCCACCCCGGGGGTGGGCTTTATAAAAAAAAAAAAAAAAAAAAATCATAACAGACCCCCCCCCACCCCCATCACTGAGCCAGGATTGGGAATTTCTAGCCACCCCGGGTGTGGGCTTTATAAAAAAATAATAAAAAAAACAAATTCATAACAGACCCCCCCCATTACTGAGCCAGGATTGGAAATGTCTAGCAACCCCGGGTGTGGGCTTTATTAAAATAAAATAATAATAAAAAATCATAACAGACCCCCCCCCCATCACAGAGCCAGGAATGGAAATTTCTAGCCACCCCGGGGGTGGGCTTTATAAAAAAATAATAAAAAAAACAAATTCATAACAGACCCCCCCCATTACTGAGCCAGGATTGGAAATGTCTAGCAACCCCGGGTGTGGGCTTTATTAAAATAAAATAATAATAAAAAATCATAACAGACCCCCCCCCATCACAGAGCCAGGAATGGAAATTTCTAGCCACCCCGGGGGTGGGCTTTATAACAAAAAACAAAAATTAAAAAAAATCACAACAGACCCCCCCGCATCACTGAGCCAGGATTGGAACTTTCTAGCCACCCCGGGTGTGGGCTTAATAAAAAAAAAAAAAAAAAAAATCATAACAGACCCCCCCCCCACCCCCATCACTGAGCCAGGATTGGAAATTTCTAGCCACCCGGGTGTGGGCTTTATAAAAAAATAAAAAATAAAATCATAACAGACCCCCCCCCCCCCTTCACTGAGCCAGGATTGGAAATTTCTAGCCCGCCCGGGTGTGGGCTTTATAAAAAGAAAATTAAAAAAATAAAAATCATAACAGACCCCACCCCCATCACAGAGCCAGGATTGGAAATTTCTAGCCACCCCGGGGGTGGGCTTTATAAAAAATAAAAAAAATAAAAATCATAACAGACCCCCCCCCACCCCCATCACTGAGCCAGGATTGGGAATTTCTAGCCACCCCGGGTGTGGGCTTTATAAAAAAATAATAAAAAAAACAAATTCATAACAGACCCCCCCCATTACTGAGCCAGGATTGGAAATGTCTAGCAACCCCGGGTGTGGGCTTTATTAAAATAAAATAATAATAAAAAATCATAACAGACCCCCCCCCCATCACAGAGCCAGGAATGGAAATTTCTAGCCACCCCGGGGGTGGGCTTTATAAAAAAAAAAATAAAAAAAAAATCACAACAGACCCCCCCCCCCCATCACTGAGCCAGGATTGGAAATTTCTAGCCACCCCGGGGGTGGGCTTTATAAAAAAAATAATAAAAAAAACAAATTCATAACAGACCCCCCCCATTACTGAGCCAGGATTGGAAATGTCTAGCAACCCCGGGTGTGGGCTTTATTAAAATAAAATAATAATAAAAAATCATAACAGACCCCGCCCCCCCATCACTGAGGCAGGATTGGAAATTTCTAGCCACACCGGGTGTGGGCTTTATAAAAAAAATAATACAATTATTAAAAAAAAAAAAAAAAAAAAATCATAACAGACCCCCCCCCCCCATCACAGAGCCAGGAATGGAAATTTCTAGCCACCCCGGGGGTGGGCTTTATAAAAAAAAAAAAAAAAATCATAACAGACCCCCCCCCATCACTGAGACAGGATTGGAAATTTCTAGCCACCCGGGTGTGGGCTTAATAAAAAAAAAAAAAAAAAATCATAACAGACCCCCCCCCATCACTGAGACAGGATTGGAAATTTCTAGCCACCCCGGGTGTGGGCTTTATAAAAAAAAAATGGAAAAAAAAAATTAATAACAGACCCCCCACATTACTGAGCCAGGATTGGAAATTTCTAGCCACCCGGGTGTGGGCTTAATAAAAAAAAAAAAAAAAAATCATAACAGACCCCCCCCCCCATCACTGAGACAGGATTGGAAATTTCTAGCCACCCCGGGTGTGGGCTTTATAAAAAAAAAATGGAAAAAAAAAAATCATAACAGACCTCCCACATTACTGAGCCAGGATTGGAAATGTCTAGCCACCCCGGGTGTGGGCTTGATAAAAAAAAAAAAAAAAAAAAATCATAACAGACCCCCCCCCTTCACAGAGCCAGGATTGGAAATTTCTAGCCACCCCAGGTGTGGGCTTTATAAAAAAATAAATAAAAAAAAAATCATAAAAGACCCCCCCTCCCCCCATCACTGAGCCAGGATTGGAAATTTCTAGCCACCCCGGGTGTGGGCTTTATAAAAAAAAATAAAAAAAAATCATAACAGACCCAACCCCCATCACTGAGCCAGGATTGGAAATGTTTAGCAACCCCGGGTGTGGGCTTTATAAAAAAATTATAAAAAAAACAAATTCTTAACAGACCCCCCCGATTACTGAGCCAGGATTGGAAATGTCTAGCCACCCTGGGTGTGGGCTTTATAAACAAATATAAAAAAATAAAAAATCATAACAGACCCCACCCCCATCACAGAGTCAGGATTGGAAATTTCTAGCCACCCCAGGGGTGGGCTTTATAAAAAAAAAAAAAAAAAAAAAAAAATCACAACAGACCCCCCCCCCCCCCCATCACTGAGCCAGGATTGGAACTTTCTAGCCACCCCGGGTGTGGGCTTTATAAAAAAATAATAAAAAAAACAAATTCATAACAGACCCCCCCCATTACTGAGCCAGGATTGGGAATTTCTAGCCACCCCGGGTGTGGGCTTTATAAAAAGAAAAAAAAAAATCACAAAAGACCCCGCCCCCCCAATCATTGAGCCAGGATCGGAAATTTCTAGCCACCCCGGGTGTGGGCTTTATAAAAAAAAATAAAAATAAATAAAAATCATAACAGACCCCCCCCCCCCTCCAATACTGAGCCAGGATTGGAAATTTCTAGCCACCCAGGGTGTGGGTTTTCTAAAAAAAAAAAAAAAAATTAAAAAAAAAAATCATAACAGACCCCCCCCCCCCCCCCATTACTGAGCCAGGATTGGAAATGTCTAGCCACCCCGGGGGTGGGCTTTATAAAGAATAAAATAAAAATTAAAAAAAAATCATAACAGACCCCCCCCCCATCACTGAGGCAGGATTGGAAATTTATAGCCACCCCGGGGGTGGGCTTTATAAAAAAAAAAAAAAAAAAAAAAATCACAACAGACCCCCCCCCCCCCCATCACTGAGCCAGGATTGGAACTTTCTAGCCACCCCGGGTGTGGGCTTTATAAAAAAAATATAAAAAAAAATCATAACAGACCCCCCCCCCACCCCCATCACTGGAGCCAGGATTGGAAATTTCTAGCCACCCCGGGGGTGGGCTTTATAAAAAAATAATAAAAAAAACAAATTCATAACAGACCCCCCCCATTACTGAGCCTGGATTGGAAATGTCTAGCCACCCCGGGTGTGGGCTTGATAAAAAAAATAAAATAATAAAAAATCATAACAGACAACCCCCCCATCACAGAGCCAGGATTGGAAATTTCTAGCCACCCCGGGGGTGGGCTTTATAAAAAAAAATAATAATAAAAAAATAACAACAGACCCCCCCCCCCCCCCATCACTGAGCCAGGATTGGAAATGTCTAGCCACCCCGGGTGTGGACTTGATAAAAAAAATAAAATAATAAAAAATCATAACAGACCCCCCCCCCCCCCCATCACTGAGACAGGATTGGAAATTTCTAGCCACCCCGGGTGTGGGCTTTATAAACAAATATAAAAAATAAAAAAATAATAACAGACCCCACCCCCATCACAGAGTCAGGATTGGAAATTTCTAGCCACCCCGGGGGTGGGCTTTATAAAAAAAAATAAAATAAAAAAAAATTCATAACAGACCCCCCCCCATTACTGAGCCAGGATTGGAAATTTCTAGCCACCCGGGTGTGGGCTTTATAAAAAAAAAAAAAAAAAAAATCATAACAGACCCCCCCCCCCCCATCACTGAGCCAGGATTGGAAATTTCTAGCCACCCCGGTGTGGGCTTTATAAAATAAAATTAAAAATAAAAAATCATAACAGACACAACCCCCATCAATGTGCCAGGATCGGAAATTTCTAGCCACCCCGGGTGTGGGCTTTATAAACAAATATAAAAAATTAAAAAATCATAACAGACCCCACCCCCATCACAGAGTCAGGATTGGAAATTTCTAGCCACCCCGGGGGTGGGCTTTATAAAAAAATAATAAAAAAAACAAATTCATAACAGACCCCCCCCCATTACTGAGCCAGGATTGGAAATGTCTAGCCACCCCGGGTGTGGGCTTGATAAAAAAAATAAAATAATAAAAAATAATAACAGACCCCCCCCCCCCCCCCCCCCCCCCCATCACAGAGCCAGGATTGGAAATTTCTAGCCACCCCGGGGGTGGGCTCTATAAAAAACTAAAAAATAAATAAAATCACAACAGACCCCCCCCCCCCCCCATCACTGAGACAGGATTGGAAATTTCTAGCCACCCCGGGTGTGGGCTTTATAAAAAAAAATAATAAAATTATTTTAAAAAAAAATTAAAAAAATCATAACAGACCCCACACCCATCACTGAGCCAGGATTGGAAATTTCTAGCCACCCCGGGTGTGGGCTTTATAAACAAATATAAAAAATTAAAAAATCATAACAGACCCCACCCCCATCACAGAGTCAGGATTGGAAATTTCTAGCCACCCCGGGGGTGGGCTTTATAAAAAAATAATAAAAAAAACAAATTCATAACAGACCCCCCCCCATTACTGAGCCAGGATTGGAAATGTCTAGCCACCCCGGGTGTGGGCTTGATAAAAAAAATAAAATAATAAAAAATCATAACAGACCCCCCCCCCCCCCCCCCCCCCCCCCCATCACAGAGCCAGGATTGGAAATTTCTAGCCACCCCGGGGGTGGGCTCTATAAAAAACTAAAAAATAAATAAAATCACAACAGACCCCCCCCCCCCCCCCATCACTGAGACAGGATTGGAAATTTCTAGCCACCCCGGGTGTGGGCTTTATAAAAAAAAATAATAAAATTATTTTAAAAAAAAATTAAAAAAATCATAACAGACCCCACACCCATCACTGAGCCAGGATTGGAAATTTCTAGCCACCCCGGGTCTGGGCTTTATAAAAAACAAAAAAAACAAAAATCATAACAGACCCCACCCCCATCACTGAGCCAGGATTGGAAATTTCTAGCCACCCCGGGTGTGGGCTTTATAAAACAAACAAACAAAAAAAATCATAACAGACCCCCCCCCCCCCCATCACTGAGCCAGGATTGGAAATTTCTAGCCACCCCGGGTGTGGGCTTTATAAAAAAAAATAATAAAATTATTTTAAAAAAAAATTAAAAAAATCATAACAGACACAACCCCCATCAATGTGCCAGGATCGGAAATTTCTAGCCACCCCGGGTGTGGGCTTTATAAACAAATATAAAAAATTAAAAAATCATAACAGACCCCACCCCCATCACAGAGTCAGGATTGGAAATTTCTAGCCACCCCGGGGGTGGGCTTTATAAAAAAATAATAAAAAAAACAAATTCATAACAGACCCCCCCCCATTACTGAGCCAGGATTGGAAATGTCTAGCCACCCCGGGTGTGGGCTTGATAAAAAAAATAAAATAATAAAAAATCATAACAGACCCCCCCCCCCCCCCCCCCCCCCCCATCACAGAGCCAGGATTGGAAATTTCTAGCCACCCCGGGGGTGGGCTCTATAAAAAACTAAAAAATAAATAAAATCACAACAGACCCCCCCCCCCCCCCATCACTGAGACAGGATTGGAAATTTCTAGCCACCCCGGGTGTGGGCTTTATAAAAAAAAATAATAAAATTATTTTAAAAAAAAATTAAAAAAATCATAACAGACCCCACACCCATCACTGAGCCAGGATTGGAAATTTCTAGCCACCCCGGGTCTGGGCTTTATAAAAAACAAAAAAAACAAAAATCATAACAGACCCCACCCCCATCACTGAGCCAGGATTGGAAATTTCTAGCCACCCCGGGTGTGGGCTTTATAAAACAAACAAACAAAAAAAATCATAACAGACCCCATCCCCATCACTGAGCCAGGATTGGAAATTTCTAGCCACCCGGGTGTGGGCTTTATAAAAAATAAAAATAAAAAAATCATAACAGACCCCCCCCCCCCCCCCCCCCATCACTGAGCCAGGATTGGAAATTTCTAGCCACCCCGGGTGTGGGCTTTATAAAAAAAAATAATAAAATTATTTTAAAAAAAAATTAAAAAAATCATAACAGACACAACCCCCATCAATGTGCCAGGATCGGAAATTTCTAGCCACCCCGGGTGTGGGCTTTATAAACAAATATAAAAAATTAAAAAATCATAACAGACCCCACCCCCATCACAGAGTCAGGATTGGAAATTTCTAGCCACCCCGGGGGTGGGCTTTATAAAAAAATAATAAAAAAAACAAATTCATAACAGACCCCCCCCCATTACTGAGCCAGGATTGGAAATGTCTAGCCACCCCGGGTGTGGGCTTGATAAAAAAAATAAAATAATAAAAAATCATAACAGACCCCCCCCCCCCCCCCCCCCCCCCCCCCATCACAGAGCCAGGATTGGAAATTTCTAGCCACCCCGGGGGTGGGCTCTATAAAAAACTAAAAAATAAATAAAATCACAACAGACCCCCCCCCCCCCCCCCATCACTGAGACAGGATTGGAAATTTCTAGCCACCCCGGGTGTGGGCTTTATAAAAAAAAATAATAAAATTATTTTAAAAAAAAATTAAAAAAATCATAACAGACCCCACACCCATCACTGAGCCAGGATTGGAAATTTCTGGCCACCCCGGGTCTGGGCTTTATAAAAAACAAAAAAAACAAAAATCATAACAGACCCCACCCCCATCACTGAGCCAGGATTGGAAATTTCTAGCCACCCCGGGTGTGGGCTTTATAAAACAAACAAACAAAAAAAATCATAACAGACCCCATCCCCATCACTGAGCCAGGATTGGAAATTTCTAGCCACCCGGGTGTGGGCTTTATAAAAAATAAAAATAAAAAAATCATAACAGACCCCCCCCCCCCCCCCCCCCATCACTGAGCCAGGATTGGAAATTTTTAGCCACCTCGGATGTGGGCTTTATAAAAAAATAATAATAATAAAAAATTATAACAGACCCAACCCCCATCACTGAGCCAGGATCGGAAATTTCTAGCCACCCCGGGTGTGGGCTTTATAAAAAAAAAATTAAAAAATTGAAAATCATAACAGACCCCACCCCAATCACAGAGCCATGATTGGAAATTTCTAGCCACCCCGGGTGTGGGCTTTATAAAAAAATAATAAAAAAAACAAACTCATAACAGACCCCCCCCATTACTGAGCCAGGATTGGAAATGACTAGCAAGCCCTGGTGTGGGCTTGATAAAAAAAAAAATAATAATAAAAAATCATAACAGAACCCCCCCCCCCCCCCCCCCCCCCATCACAGAGCCAGGATTGGAAATTTCTAGCCAACCCGGGGGTGGGCTTTATAAAAAAAAATAAAAAAAAAGATCACAACAGACCCCCCCCCCCCATCACTGAGGCAGGATTGGAAATTTCTAGCCACCCCGGGTGTGGGCTTTATAAAAAAAATAATAAAATTATTTAAAAACAAAATTTAAAAAATCATAACAGACCCCCCCCCATCACTGAGCCAGGAATGGAAATTTCTAGCCACCCGGGTGTGGGCTTGAGAAAAAAAAAAAAAAATAATAAAAAATCACAACAGACCCCCCCCCCCCCCCCATCACTGAGGCAGGATTGGAAATTTCTAGCCACCCCGGGTGTGGGCTTTATAAAAAAAATAATAAAATTATATTAAAAAAAAATTAAAAAAATCATAACAGACCCCCCCTCCCCCATCACTGAGCCAGGATTGGAAATTTCTAGCCACCACGGGTGTGGGCTTTATAAAAAAAAAAAAAAAAAAATCACAACAGACCCCCCCCCCCCATCACTGAGGCAGGATTGGAAATTTCTAGCCACCTCTGGTGTGGGCTTTATAAAAATAAAAATAATAAAAAATCATAAAAGACCCCCCCCCCCCCCCCCCCAATCACTGAGCCAGGATTGGAAATTTCTAGCCATCCCGGGTGTGGGCTTTATAAAAAAAAAAAAAAAAAATCATAACAGACCCCAACCCCATCACTGAGCCAGGATTGGAAATTTCTAGCCACCCGGGTGTGGGCTTTATAAAAAAAAAAATTAAAAAAAACATAACAGACCCCCCCCCCATCACTGAGCCAGGATTGGAAATTTCTAGCCACCCCGGGTGTGGGCTTTATAAAAAAAAAATAAAAATAAAAAATCATAACAGACCCCGACCCCATCACTGAGCCAGGACCGGAAATTTCTAGCCACCCCGGGGCTGGGTTTTATAAAAAAAAATAAAATAAAAAAAAATCACAACAGACCCCCCCGCATCACTGAGCCAGGATTGGAACTTTCTAGCCACCCCGGGTGTGGGCTTAATAAAAAAAAAATAAAAAAAAATCATAACAGACCCCCCCCCACCCCCATCACTGAGCCAGGATTGGAAATTTCTAGCCACCCCGGGTGTGGGCTTTATAAAAAAAAAAAAAAAAAAAAATCATAACAGACCCCACCCCCATCACTGAGCCAGGATTGGAAATTTCTAGCCACCCGGGTGTGGGCTTTATAAAAAACAAAAATAAAAAATCATAACAGACCCCCCCCCCCCTTCACTGAGCCAGGATTGGAAATTTCTAGCCACCCCGGGTGTGGGCTTTATAAAAAAAAAAAAAAAAAAAAATCATAACAGACCCCCCCCCACCCCCATCACTGAGCCAGGATTGGAAATTTCTAGCCACCCCGGGTGTGGGCTTGATAAAAAAAATAAAATAATAAAAAATCATAACAGACCCCCCCCCCCATCACAGAGCCAGGATTGGAAATTTCTAGCCACCCCGGGGGTGGGCTTTATAAAAAAATAAAAAAAATAAAAAATCACAACAGACCCCCCCCCATCACTGCGGCAGGATTGGAAATTTCTAGCCACCCCGGGGGTGGGCTTTATAAACAAATATAAAAAAATAAAAAATCATAACAGACCCCACCCCCATCACAGAGTCAGGATTGGAAATTTCTAGCCACCCCAGTGGTGGGCTTTATAAAAAAAAAAAAAATAAAAAAAAATTCATAACAGACCCCCCCCCATTACTGAGCCAGGATTGGAAATGTCTAGCCACCCTGGGTGTGGGCTTGATAAAAAAAATAAAATAATAAAAAATCATAACAGACAACCCCCCCCCATCACAGAGCCAGGATTGGAAATTTCTAGCCACCCCGGGGTTGGGCTTTATAAAAAATAAATAAATAAATAAAAAAAATCAGAACAGACCCCCCCCCCCCATCACTGAGCCAGGATTGGAAATTTCTAGCCACCCCGGGGGTGGGCTTTATAAAAAAATAATAAAAAAAACAAATTCATAACAGACCCCCCCCCCATTACTGAGCCAGGATTGGAAATGTCTAGCCACCCCGGGTGTGGGCTTGATAAAAAAAATAAAATAATAAAAAATCATAACAGACCCCCCCCCCCCCCCCATCACAGAGCCAGGATTGGAAATTTCTAGCCACCCCGGGGGTGGGCTCTATAAAAAAAAATAATAATAATAAAATCACAACAGACCCCCCCCCCCCCCCATCACTGAGACAGGATTGGAAATTTCTAGCCACCCCGGGTGTGGGCTTTATAAAAAAAAATAATAAAATTATTTAAAAAAAAATTTAAAAAAATCATAACAGACCCCCACCCATCACTGAGCCAGGATTGGAAATTTCTAGCCACCCCGGGTGTGGGCTTTATAAAAAACAAAAAAAAACAAAAATCATAACAGACCCCACCCCCATCACTGAGCTAGGATTGGAAATTTCTAGCCACCCCGGGTGTGGGCTTTATAAAACAAAAAAAAACAAAAAATCATAACAGACCCCACCCCCATCACTGAGCCAGGATTGGAAATTTCTAGCCACCCGGGTGTGGGCTTTATAAAAAAAAAAAAAAAAAAATCATAACAGACCCCCCCCCCCCCCCATCACTGAGCCAGGATTGGAAATTTCTAGCCACCTCGGGTGTGGGCTTTATAAAAAAATAATAATAATAAAAAATCATAACAGACCCAACCCCCATCACTGAGCCAGGATCGGAAATTTCTAGCCACCCCGGGTGTGGGCTTTATAAAAAAAAAAAATAAAATAAATAAAAATCAAAATAGACCCCACCCCCATCACAGAGCCAGGATTGGAAATTTCTAGCCACCCCGGGGGTGGGCTTTATAAAAAAATAAATAAATAAAATAAAAATCAAAATAGACCCCACCCCCATCACAGAGCCAGGATTGGAAATTTCTAGCCACCCCGGGGGTGGGCTTTATAAAAAAAAAAAAAAAAAAAAATCACAACAGACCCCCCCCCCCCATCACTGAGCCAGGATTGGAACTTTCTAGCCACCCCGGGTGTGGGCTTTATAAAAAAAAAAAAAAAAAAAATCATAACAGACCCCCCCACCCCCATCACTGAGCCAGGATTGGAAATTTCTAGCCACCCCGGGTGTGGGCTTTATAAAAAAATAATAAAAAAAACAAATTCATAACAGACCCCCCCCCATTACGAGCCAGGATTGGAAATGACTAGCCACCCCGGGTGTGGGCTTGAGAAAAAAAAAAAAAAAAAAATCATAACAGACCCCCCCCCCCCCCCCCATCACAGAGCCAGGATTGGAAATTTCTAGCCACCACGGGTGTGGGCTTTATAAAAAAAAAAAAGAAAAATCATAACAGACCCCCCCCCCCATCATCACTGAGCCAGGATTGGAAATTTCTAGCCACCTCGGGTGTGGGCTTTATAAAAAAATAATAATAATAAAAAATCATAACAGACCCAACCCCCATCACTGAGCCAGGATCGGAAATTTCTAGCCACCCCGGGTGTGGGCTTTATAAAAAAAAAAATAAAAATAAATAAAAATCAAAATAGACCCCACCCCCATCACAGAGCCAGGATTGGAAATTTCTAGCCACCCCGGGGGTGGGCTTTATAAAAAAATAAATAAATAAAATAAAAATCAAAATAGACCCCACCCCCATCACAGAGCCAGGATTGGAAATTTCTAGCCACCCCGGGGGTGGGCTTTATAAAAAAAAAAAAAAAAAAAAATCACAACAGACCCCCCCCCCATCACTGAGCCAGGATTGGAACTTTCTAGCCACCCCGGGTGTGGGCTTTATAAAAAAAAAAAAAAAAAAAATCATAACAGACCCCCCCACCCCCATCACTGAGCCAGGATTGGAAATTTCTAGCCACCCCGGGTGTGGGCTTTATAAAAAAATAATAAAAAAAACAAATTCATAACAGACCCCCCCCCATTACGAGCCAGGATTGGAAATGACTAGCCACCCCGGGTGTGGGCTTGAGAAAAAAAAAAAAAAAAAAATCATAACAGACCCCCCCCCCCCCCCCCATCACAGAGCCAGGATTGGAAATTTCTAGCCACCACGGGTGTGGGCTTTATAAAAAAAAAAAAGAAAAATCATAACAGACCCCCCCCCCCATCACTGAGCCAGGATTGGAAATTTCTAGCCACCCCGGGTGTGGGCTTTATAAAAAAAATAATAAAATTATATTAAAAAATAAATAAAAAAATCATAATAGACCCCCCCCCCCCCATCACTGAGCCAGGATTGGAAATGTCTAGCCACCCCGGGTGTGGGCTTGATAGAAAAAAAAAAATTAAAAAAAATCATAACAGACCCCCCCCCCCCCCCCCATCACAGAGCCAGGATTGGAAATTTCTAGCCACCCCGGGGGTGGGCTTTATAAAAAATAAAAATAATAAATAAAATCACAACAGACCCCCCCCCCATCACAGAGCCAGGATTGGAAATTTCTAGCCACCCCGGGGGTGGGCTTTATAAAAAAAAAAAAATAATAATAAAATCAAAACAGACCCCCCCCCCATCACTGAGCCAGGATTGGAACTTTCTAGCCACCCCGGGTGTGGGCTTTATAAAAAAAAAAAAAAAAAAAATCATAACAGACCCCCCCCCACCCCCATCACTGAGCCAGGATTGGAAATTTCTAGCCACCCCGGGGGTGGGCTTTATAAAAAAATAATAAAAAAAACAAATTCATAACAGACCCCCCCCATTACTGAGCCAGGATTGGAAATGTCTAGCCACCCCGGGTGTGGGCTTGATAAAAAAAATAAAATAATAAAAAATCATAACAGACAACCCCCCCCATCACAGAGCCAGGATTGGAAATTTCTAGCCACCCCGGGGGTGGGCTTTATAAAAAAAAATAATAATAAAAAAATAACAACAGACCCCCCCCCCCCATCACTGAGGCAGGATTGGAAATTTCTAGCCACCCCGGGGGTGGGCTTTATAAAAAAATAAAAAATAAATAATAAAAAATCATAACAGACCCCCCCCCCCCCCCCCATCACAGAGCCAGGATTGGAAATTTCTAGCCACCCCGGGTGTGGGCTTTATAAAAATAATAATAATTAATAAATAAAAATTCATAAAAGACCCCCCCCATTACTGAGCAAGTATTGGAAATATCTAGCCACCCCGGGTGTGGGCTTTATAAAAAAAAATAATAAATTTATTTAAAAAAAAAAATTAAAAAAATCATAACAGACCCCCACCCATCACTGAGCCAGGATTGGAAATTTCTAGCCAACCCGGGGGTGGGCTTTATAAAAAAAAAAAAAAAAATCATAACAGACCCCACCCCCATCACTGAGCCAGGATTCGAAATTTCTAGCCACCAGGGTGTGGGCTTTATAAAAAAATAAAAAAAATCATAACAGACCCCACCCCCATCACTGAGCCAGGATTGGAAATTTCTAGCCCGCCCGGGTGTGGGCTTTATAAAAAGAAAATTAAAAAATTAAAAATCATAACAGACCCCACCCCCATCACAGAGCCAGGATTGGAAATTTCTAGCCACCCCGGGGGTGGGCTTTATAAAAAAAAATAAAGTAAAAAAAAATCACAACAGACCCCCCCCCCCCCCCATCACTGAGCCAGGATTGGAACTTTCTAGCCACCCCGGGTGTTGGCTTTATAAAAAAAAAAAAAAAAAAAATCATAACAGACCCCCCCCCACCCCCATCACTGAGCCAGGATTGGGAATTTCTAGCCACCCCGGGGGTGGGCTTTATAAAAAAATAATAAAAAAAACAAATTCATAACAGACCCCCCCCATTACTGAGCCAGGATTGGAAATGTCTAGCAACCCCGGGTGTGGGCTTTATTAAAATAAAATAATAATAAAAAATCATAACAGACCCCCCCCCCCATCAAAGAGCCAGGATTGGAAATTTCTAGCCACCCCGGGGATGGGCTTTATAAAAAAATAAAAATGAAATAAAAATCACAACAGACCCCGCCCCCCCATCACTGAGGCAGGATTGGAAATTTCTAGCCACACCGGGGGTGGGCTTTATAAAAAAAAAATAAAAAAAAATCATAACAGACCCCAACACCATCATTTAGCCAGGATTGGAAATTTCTAGCCACCCGGGTGTGGGCTTAATAAAAAAAAAAAAAAAAAATCATAACAGACCCCCCCCCATCACTGAGACAGGATTGGAAATTTCTAGCCACCCCGGGTGTGGGCTTTATAAAAAAAAAATGGAAAAAAAAAATTCATAACAGACCCCCCACATTACTGAGCCAGGATTGGAAATTTCTAGCCACCCGGGTGTGGGCTTAATAAAAAAAAATAATAAAAATCATAACAGACCCCCCCCCCCATCACTGAGACAGGATTGGAAATTTCTAGCCACCCCGGGTGTGGGCTTTATAAAAAAAAAATGGAAAAAAAAAAAATCATAACAGACCCCCCACATTACTGAGCCAGGATTGGAAATGTCTAGCCACCCCGGGTGTGGGCTTTATAAAAAAAAAAAAAATTAAAAAAAATCTTAACAGACCCCCCCCCCCCCCCCTCCCCCCCCATCACAGAGCCAGGATTGGAAATTTCTAGCCACCCCGGGGGTGGGCTTTATAAAAAATTAAAAAAAAAATAAAAAATAAAAAATCATAACAGACCCCCACCCATTACTGAGCCAGGATTGGAAATTTCTAGCCAACCAGGGTGTGGGCTTTATAAAAAATAAATAAAAAAATTAAAAATCATAACAGACCCCACCCCCATCACAGAGCCAGGATTGGAACTTTCTAGCCACCCCGGGTGTGGGCTTTATAAAAAAAATAATAAAATTATTTGAAAAAAAAATTAAAAAAATCATAACAGACCCCCCCCCCCCATCACAGAGCCAGGATTGGAAATTTCTAGCCACCCCGGGGGTGGGCTTTATAAAAAAAAATTAAATAAAAAAAAATCACAACAGACCCCCCCCCCCCCCCCCCCCCATCACTGAGCCAGGATTGGAAATGTTTAGCCACACCGGGTGTGGGCTTTATAAAAAAATAATAAAAAAAACAAATTCATAACAGACCCCCCCGATTACTGAGCCAGGATTGGAAATGTCTAGCCACCCCGGGTGTGGGCTTGATAAAAAAAAAAAAAAAAAAAAATCATAACAGACCCCCCCCCTTCACAGAGCCAGGATTGGAAATTTCTAGCCACCCCGGGTGTGGGCTTTATAAAAAAAAAATAATAATAAAAAAATCTTAACAGACCCCCCCCCCCCCCTCCCCCCCCATCACAGAGCCAGGATTGGAAATTTCTAGCCACCCCGGGTGTGGGCTTTATAAAAAAAAAAAAAAAAAAATCATAACAGACCCAACCCCCATCACTGAGCCAGGATTGGAAATGTTTAGCCACCCCGGGGGTGGGCTTCATAAAAAAAAAAAAAAAAAAAAAAAAATCACAACAGACCCCCCCCCCCCCCCCCCCCCATCACTGAGCCAGGATTGGAACTTTCTAGCCACCACGGGTGTGGGCTTTATAAAAAAAATATTAAAAAAAATCATAACAGACCCCCCCCCCCACCCCCATCACTGAGCCAGGATTGGAAATTTCTAGCCACCCCGGAGGTGGGCTTTATAGAAAAATAATAAAAAAAACAAATTCATAACAGACCCCCCCCATTACTGAGCCTGGATTGGAAATGTCTAGCCACCCCGGGTGTGGGCTTGATAAAAAAAATAAAATAATAAAAAATCATAACAGACAACCCCCCCCATCACAGAGCCAGGATTGGAAATTTCTAGCCACCCCGGGGGTGGGCTTTATAAAAAAAAAAAATAATAAAAAAATAACAACAGACCCCCCCCCCCCATCACTGAGGCAGGATTGGAAATTTCTAGCCAACCCGGGTGTGGGCTTTATAAACAAATATAAAAAAATAAAAAATCATAACAGACCCCACCCCCATCACAGAGTCAGGATTGGAAATTTCTAGCCACCCAAGGGGTGGGCTTTATAAAAAAAAATAAAATAAAAAAAAATTCATAACAGACCCCCCCCATTACTGAGCCAGGATTGGAAATGTCTAGCCACCCCGGGTGTGGGCTTTATAAAAAAATAATAAAAAAAACAAATTCATAACAGACCCCCCCCCCATTACTGAGCCAGGATTGGAAATGTCTAGCCACCCCGGGTGTGGGCTTGATAAAAAAAATAAAATAATAAAAAATCATAACAGACCCCCCCCCCCCCCCCCCCCATCACAGAGCCAGGATTGGAAATTTCTAGCCACCCCGAGTGTGGGCTTTATAAAAAGAAAAAAAAAAATCACAAAAGACCCCGCCCCCCCCCATCATTGAGCCAGGATTGGAAATTTCTAGCCACCCCGGGTGTGGGCTTTATAAAAAAAAAAAAAAAAAAAAAAAAACCATAACAGACCCCCCCCCCCCCCTCCAATACTGAGCCAGGATTGGAAATTTCTAGCCACCCAGGGTGTGGGTTTTCTAAAAAAAAAATAAAAAATTAAAAAAAAAAATCATAACAGACCCCCCCCCCCCCCCATTACTGAGCCAGGATTGGAAATGTCTAGCCAGCCCGGGGGTGGGCTTTATAAAAAATAAAATAAAAATTAAAAAAAAATCATAACAGACCCCCCCCCCATCACTGAGGCAGGATTGGAAATTTAGAGCCAACCCGGGTGTGGGCTTTATAAACAAATATAAAAAAATAAAAAATCATAACAGACCCCACCCCCATCACAGAGTCAGGATTGGAAATTTCTAGCCACCCCGGGGGTGGGCTTTATAAAAAAAATAAAAAAAATAAAAAATCACAACAGACCCCCCCCCCCCCCATCACTGAGCCAGGATTGGAACTTTCTAGCCACCACGGGTGTGGGCTTTATAAAAAAAATATAAAAAAAAATCATAACAGACCCCCCCCCCCACCCCCATCACTGAGCCAGGATTGGAAATTTCTAGCCACCCCGGGGGTGGGCTTTATAAAAAAATAATAAAAAAAACAAATTCATAACAGACCCCCCCCATTACTGAGCCTGGATTGGAAATGTCTAGCCACCCCGGGTGTGGGCTTGATAAAAAAAATAAAATAATAAAAAATCATAACAGACAACCCCCCCCATCACTGAGGCAGGATTGGAAATTTCTAGCCAACCCGGGTGTGGGCTTTATAAACAAAAAAAAAAAAAAAAAATCATAACAGACCCCACCCCCATCACAGAGTCAGGATTGGAAATTTCTAGCCACCCAAGGGGTGGGCTTTATAAAAAAAAATAAAATAAAAAAAAATTCATAACAGACCCCCCCCATTACTGAGCCAGGATTGGAAATGTCTAGCCACCCCGGGTGTGGACTTGATAAAAAAAATAAAATAATAAAAAATCATAACAGACCCCCCCCCCCCCCCCATCACTGAGATAGGATTGGAAATTTCTAGTCACCCCGGGTGTGGGCTTTATAAAATAAAATAAAAAATAAAAAATCATAACAGACACAACCCCCATCAATGTGCCAGGATCGGAAATTTCTAGCCACCCCGGGTGTGGGCTTTATAAACAAATATAAAAAATTAAAAAATCATAACAGACCCCACCCCCATCACAGAGTCAGGATTGGAAATTTCTAGCCACCCCGGGGGTGGGCTTTATAAAAAAATAATAAAAAAAACAAATTCATAACAGACCCCCCCCCATTACTGAGCCAGGATTGGAAATTTCTAGCCACCCCGGGGGTGGGCTCTATAAAAAAATAAAAAATAAATAAAATCACAACAGACCCCCCCCCCCCACCCCCATCACTGAGACAGGATTGGAAATTTCTAGCCACCCCGGGTGTGGGCTTTATAAAAAAAAATAATAAAATTATTTTAAAAAAAAATTAAAAAAATCATAACAGACCCCACACCCATCACTGAGCCAGGATTGGAAATTTCTAGCCACCCCGGGTGTGGGCTTTATAAAAAACAAAAAAAACAAAAATCATAACAGACCCCACCCCCATCACTGAGCCAGGATTGGAAATTTCTAGCCACCCCGGGTGTGGGCTTTATAAAACAAACAAAAAAAAAAAATCATAACATACCCCATCCCCATCACTGAGCCAGGATTGGAAATTTCTAGCCACCCGGGTGTGGGCTTTATAAAAAAAAAATAAAAAAAAAATCATAACAGACCCCCCCCACCCCCATCACTGAGCCAGGATTGGAAATTTCTAGCCACCCCGGGTGTGGGCTTTATAAAAAAATAATAAAAAAAACAAACTCATAACAGACCCCCCCCATTACTGAGCCAGGATTGGAAATGACTAGCAAGCCCTGGTGTGGGCTTGATAAAAAAAAAAAATAATAAAAACTCATAACAGCCCCCCCCCCCCCCCCCCCCCCCCCTATCACAGAGCCAGGATTGGAAATTTCTACCCAACCCGGGGGTGGGCTTTATAAAAAAAAAAAAAAAAAAAGATCACAACAGACCCCCCCCCCCCCCCCCATCACTGAGGCAGGATTGGAAATTTCTAGCCACCCCGGGTGTGGGCTTTATAAAAAAAAATAATAATAAAATAAAAATCAAAATAGACCCCACCCCCATCACAGAGCCAGGATTGGAAATTTCTAGCCACCCCGGGGGTGGGCTTTATAAAAAAAAATAAAAATAAAAATCATAACAGACCCCCCCCCCATTACGAGCCAGGATTGCAAATGACTAGCCACCCCGGGTGTGGGCTTGAGAAAAAAAAAAAAAAAAAAAAAAAAATCATAACAGACCCCCCCCCCCCATCACAGAGCCAGGATTGGAAATGTCTAGCCACCACGGGTGTGGGCTTTATAAAAAAAAAATAATAAAAAAAAAATCACAACAGACCCCCCCCCCATCACTGAGGCAGGATTGGAAATTTCTAGCCACCCCGGGTGTGGGCTTTATAAAAAAAATAATAAAATTATATTAAAAAAAAATTAAAAAAATCATAACAGACCCCCCCCCCATCACTGATCCAGGATTGGAAATTTCTAGCCACCCCGGGGGTGGGCTTTATAAAAAAAAAAATGAAAAAAAAAAAATTCATAGCAGACCCCCCCATTACTGAGCCAGGATTGGAAATGTCCAGCCACCCCGGGTGTGGGCTTGATAGAAAAAAAAAAAAAAAAAAAATCATAACAGACCCCCCCCCCCATCACAGAGCCAGGATTGGAAATTTCTAGCCAGCCCGGGTGTGGGCTTTATAAAAAAAAAAAAAAAAAAATCATAACAGACCCCACCCCCATCACTGAGCCAGGATTGGAAATTTCTAGCAACCCGGGTGTGGGATTTATAAAATAAAATAAAAAAATCATAACAGACCCCCCCCCCATCACTGAGCCAGGATTGGAAATTTCTAGCCACCCCGGGGGTGGGCTTTATAAAAAAAAATAAAATAAAAATCATAACAGACCCCCCCCCCATCACTGAGCCAGGATTGGAAATTTCTAGCCAGCCCGGGTGTGGGCTTTATAAAAAAAAAAATGAAAAAAAAAAAATTCATAGCAGACCCCCCCATTACTGAGCCAGGATTGGAAATGTCTAGCCACCCCGGGTGTGGGCTTGATAGAAAAATAAAAAAAAATAAAAATCATAACAGACCCCCCCCCCCCATCACAGAGCCAGGATTGGAAATTTCTAGCCAGCCCGGGTGTGGGCTTTATAAAAAAAAAAAAAAAAAAATCATAACAGACCCCACCCCCATCACTGAGCCAGGATTGGAAATTTCTAGCCACCCGGGTGTGGGATTTATAAAATAAAATAAAAAAATCATAACAGACCCCCCCCCCCATCACTGAGCCAGGATTGGAAATTTCTAGCCACCCCGGGGGTGGGCTTTATAAAAAAAAATAAAATAAAAATCATAACAGACCCCCCCCCCCCCCCCCCCCCCCCCCCCATCACTGAGCCAGGATTGGAAATTTCTAGCCACCCCGGGGGTGGGCTTTATAAAAAAAAAAATAATAAAAAAAAATCACAACAGACCCCCCCGCATCACTGAGCCAGGATTGGAACTTTCTAGCCACCCCGGGTGCGGGCTTAATAAAAAAAAATAAAAAAAATCATAACAGACCCCCCCCACCCCCATCACTGAGCCAGGATTGGAAATTTCTAGCCATCCCGGGTGTGGGCTTTATAAAAAAAAAAAAAAAAAAAAAAATCATAACAGACCCCGACCCCATCACTGAGCCAGGACCGGAAATTTCTAGCCACCCCGGGGGTGGGCTTTATAAAAAAAAAAAAAATGTTTAAAAATCACAACAGACCCCCCCGCATCACTGAGCCAGGATTGGAACTTTCTAGCAACCCCGGGTGTGGGCTTAATAAAAAAAAAATAAAAAAAAATCATAACAGACCCCCCCCCCCCCCTTCACTGAGCCAGGATTGGAAATTTCTAGCCACCCCGGGTGTGGGCTTTATAAAAAAAAAAAAAATTAAAAAAATCATAAAAGACCCCACCCCCATCACTGAGCCAGGATCGGAAATTTCTAGCCACCTCGGGTCTGGGCTTTATAAAAAAAAAATAAAATAAAATAAAATCACAACAGACCCCCCCCCCCCCCATCACTGAGCCAGGATTGGAACTTTCTAGCCACCCCGGGTGTGGGCTTTATAAAAAAAAAAAAAAAAAAAAATCATAACAGACCCCCCCCCACCCCCATCACTGAGCCAGGATTGGAAATTTCTAGCCACCCCGGGTGTGGGCTTGATAAAAAAAAAATAATAATAAAAAATCATAACAGAACCCCCCCCCATCACAGAGCCAGGATTGGAAATTTCTAGCCACCCCGGGGGTGGGCTTTATAAAAAAATAAAAAAAATAAAAAATCACAACAGACCCCCCCCCATCACTGCGGCAGGATTGGAAATGACTAGCCACCCCGGGTGTGGGCTTTATAAAAAAATAAAAAAAATAAAAAATCACAACAGACCCCCCCCCCCCCATCACTGAGGCAGGATTGGAAATTTCTAGCCACCCCGGGTGTGGGCTTTATAAAAAATAAAAATAATAAAAATCATAACAGACCCCACCCCCATCACTGAGCCAGGATTGGAAATTTCTAGCCACCCCGGGTGTGGGCTTTATAAAAAAAAAATGAAAAAAAAAAATCATAACAGACCCCCCCCCATTACTGAGCCAGGATTGGAAATGTCTAGCCACCCCGGGTGTGGGCTTGATAAAAGAAAAAAAAAAAAAAAAATCATAACAGACCCCCCCCCCCCCATCACAGAGCCAGGATTGGAAATTTCTAGCCACCTCGGGTGTGGGCTTTATACAAAAAATAATAAAATAAAAAAAAATAAAAAATAAAAAAATAAAAATTCATAACAGACCCCCACCAATCACTGAGCCAGGATTGGAAATTTCTAGCCACCTCTGGTGTGGGCTTTATAAAAAGAAAAAAAGAAAAAATCATAACAGACCCCCCCCCCATCACTGAGCCAGGATTGGAAATTTCTGGCCAGCCCGGGTGTGGGCTTTATAAAAAAAAAAAAAAAAAATCATAACAGACCCCACCCCCATCACGTAGCCAGGATCGGAAATTTCTAGCCACCCCGGGTGTGGGCTTTATAAAAAAAAAAAAAAAAAATTAAAAATCAAAATAGACCCCACCCCCTTCACAGAGCCAGGATTGGAAATTTCTAGCCACCCCGGGGGTGGGCTTTATAAAAAAAAAAAAAAAAAAAAAAAATCACAACAGACCCCCCCCCATCACTGAGCCAGGATTGGAACTTTCTAGCCACCCCGGGTGTGGGCTTAATAAAAAAAAAAAAAAAAAAAATCATAACAGACCCCCCCCCCCACCCCCATCACTGAGCCAGAATTGGAAATTTCTAGCCACCCGGGTGTGGGCTTTATAAAAAAAAAAAAAAAAAAAATCATAACAGACCCCACCCCCATCACTGAGCCAGGATTGGAAATTTCTAGCCACCCGGGTGTGGGCTTTATAAAAAATAAAAACAAAAAATCATAACAGACCCCCCCCCCCCTTCACTGAGCCAGGATTGGAAATTTCTAGCCACCTTTATAAAAAAAAAAAAAAAAAAAAAAATCATAACAGACCCCACCCCCATCACTGAGCCAGGATCGGAAATTTCTAGCCACCCCGGGTCTGGGCTTTATAAAAAAAAAAAAAAAAAATTAAAAATCATAACAGACCCCACCCCCATCACAGAGCCAGGATTGGAAATTTCTAGCCACCCCGGGGGTGGGCTTTATAAAAAAAAATAAAATAAAATAAAATCACAACAGACCCCCCCCCCATCACTGAGCCAGGATTGGAAATGTCTAGCCACCCCGGGTGTGGGCTTGATAAAAAAAAAAAAAAAAAATAAAATCATAACAGACCCCCCCCCCCCCCATCACAGAGCCAGGATTGGAAATTTCTAGCCAACCCGGGGGTGGGCTTTATGAAAAAAAATAAAATAAAATAAAATCACAACAGACCCCCCCCCCATCACTGAGCCAGGATTGGAAATGTCTAGCCACCCCGGGTGTGGGCTTGATAAAAAAAAAAAAAAAAAAAAAAATCATAACAGACCCCCCCCCCCCCCCATCACAGAGCCAGGATTGGAAATTTCTAGCCACCCGGGGGTGGGCTTTATAAAAAAAAAAAAAAAAAAAAAAATCACAACAGACCCCCCCCCAATTACTGAGCCAGTATTGGAAATATCTAGCCACCCCGGGTGTGGGCTTGATAAAAAAAAAAAAAAAAAAAAAAATCATAACAGACCCCCCCCCCCCCCCCCATCACAGAGCCAGGATTGGAAATTTCTAGCCACCCCGGGGGTGGGCTTTATAAAAAAAAAAAAAAAAAAAAAAAATCACAACAGACCCCCCCCCCCCCATCACTGAGGCAGGATTGGAAATTTCTAGCCACCTCGGGTGTGGGCTTTATACAAAAAATAATAAAATAAAAAAAATAAAAAAATAAAAAATTAAAAAATCATAACAGACCCCCCCCCCCCATCACTGAGCCAGGATTGGAAATTTCTAGCCAGCCCGGGTGTGGGCTTTATAAAAAAAAAAAAAAAAATCATAACAGACCCCACCCCCATCACTGAGCCAGGATCGGAAATTTCTAGCCACCCCGGGTGTGGGCTTTATAAAAAAAAAAAAAAAAAATTAAAAATCAAAATAGACCCCACCCCCATCACAGAGCCAGGATTGGACATTTCTAGCCACCCCGGGGGTGGGCTTTATAAAAAAAAATAAAATAAAATAAAATCACAACAGACCCCCCCCCATCACTGAGCCAGGATTGGAAATGTCTAGCCACCCCGGGTGTGGGCTTGATAAAAAAAAAAAAATAAAAAAAAATCATAACAGACCCCCCCCCCCCCATCACAGAGCCAGGATTGGAAATTTCTAGCCACCCCGGGGGTGGGCTTTATAAAAAAAAAAAAAAAAAAAAAAAATCACAACAGACCCCCCCCCCCCATCACTGAGGCAGGATTGGAAATTTCTAGCCACCTCGGGTGTGGGCTTTATACAAAAAATAATAAAATAAAAAAAATAAAAAAATAAAAAATTAAAAAATCATAACAGACCCCCCCCCCATCACTGAGCCAGGATTGGAAATTTCTAGCCAGCCCGGGTGTGGGCTTTATAAAAAAAAAAAAAAAAAATCATAACAGACCCCACCCCCATCACTGAGCCAGGATCGGAAATTTCTAGCCACCCCGGGTGTGGGCTTTATAAAAAAAAAAAAAAAAAATTAAAAATCAAAATAGACCCCACCCCCATCACTGAGCCAGGATTGGAAATTTCTAGCCACCTGGGTGTGGGCTTTATAAAAAATAAAAACAAAAAATCATAACAGACCCCCCCCCCCCCTTCACTGAGCCAGGATTGGAAATTTCTAGCCACCCCGGGTGTGGGCTTTATAAAAAAAAAAAAAAAATAAAAAATCATAACAGACCCCACCCCCATCACTGAGCCAGGATCGGAAATTTCTAGCCACCCCGGGTCTGGGCTTTATAAAAAAAAAAAAAAAAAATTAAAAATCATAACAGACCCCACCCCCATCACAGAGCCAGGATTGGAAATTTCTAGCCACCCCGGGGGTGGGCTTTATAAAAAAAAATAAAATAAAATAAAATCACAACAGACCCCCCCCCCATCACTGAGCCAGGATTGGAAATGTCTAGCCACCCCGGGTGTGGGCTTGATAAAAAAAAAAAAATAAAATAAAATCATAACAGACCCCCCCCCCCCCCATCACAGAGCCAGGATTGGAAATTTCTAGCCAACCCGGGGGTGGGCTTTATGAAAAAAAAAAAAAAAAAAAAAAAATCACAACAGACCCCCCCCCCCCCATCACTGAGGCAGGATTGGAAATTTCTAGCCACCTCGGGTGTGGGCTTTATACAAAAAATAATAAAATAAAAAAAATAATAAAATAAAAAATTAAAAAATCATAACAGACCCCCCCCCCCATCACTGAGCCAGGATTGGAAATTTCTAGCCAGCCCGGGTGTGGGCTTTATAAAAAAAAAAAAAAAAAAATCATAACAGACCCCACCCCCATCACTGAGCCAGGATTGTAAATTTCTAGCCACCCGGGTGTGGGCTTTATAAAAAAAAATAAAAAAAAATCATAACAGACCCCCCCCAATCAATGAGCCAGGATTGGAAATTTCTAGCCACCCCGGGTGTGGGCTTTATAAAAAAAATAAAAAAATAAAAAATCACAACAGACCCCCCCCCCCCATCACAGAGCCAGGATTGGAAATTTCTAGCCACCCGGGTGTGGGCTTTATAAAAAAAAATAAAAAAAAATCATAACAGACCCCCCCCCAATCAATGAGCCAGGATTGGAAATTTCTAGCCACCCCGGGTGTGGGCTTTATAAAAAAAATAAAAAAATAAAAAATCACAACAGACCCCCCCCCCATCACAGAGCCAGGATTGGAAATTTCTAGCCACCCCGGGTCTGGGCTTTATAAAAAAAAAAAAAAAAAAAAAAATCACAACAGACCCCCCCCCCCCCCCCCCCCATCACTGAGGCAGGATTGGAAATTTCTAGCCACCCCGGGTGTGGGCTTTATACAAAAAATAATAAAATAAAAAAAAATAAAAAATAAAAAAATAAAAATTCATAACAGACCCCCACCCATCACTGAGCCAGGATTGGAAATTTCTAGCCACCCCGGGTGTGGGCTTTATAAAAAAAAAAATTTAAAAAATCATAACAGACCCCTCCCCCCCCCATCACTGAGCCAGGATTGGAAATTTCTAGCCAACCCGGGTGTGGGCTTTATAAAAATAAAAAAAATAAAAATCATAACAGACCCCACCCCCATCACTGAGCCAGGATTGGAAATTTTTAGCCACCCCGGGTGTGGGCTTTATAAAAATAAAAAAATAATAAATAAAAAAAAATTCATAACAGACCCCACCCCCATCACTGAGCCAGGGTTGTAAATTTCTAGCCAGCCCGGGTGTGGGCTTTATAAAAAAAAAAAAAAAAAAAATCATAACAGACCCCACCCCCATCACTGAGCCAGGATCGGAAATTTCTAGCCACCTCGGGTCTGGGCTTTATAAAAAAAAAATAAAATAAAATAAAATCACAACAGACCCCCCCCCCCCCCATCACTGAGCCAGGATTGGAACTTTCTAGCCACCCCGGGTGTGGGCTTTATAAAAAAAAAAATTAAAAAAAATCATAACAGACCCCCCCCCACCCCCATCACAGAGCCAGGATTGGAAATTTCTAGCCACCCCGGGGGTGGGCTTTATAAAAAAATAAAAAAAATAAAAAATCACAACAGACCCCCCCCCATCACTGAGGCAGGATTGGAAATTTCTAGCCACCCCTGGTGTGGGCTTTATAAAAAATAAAAATAATAAAAATCATAACAGACCCCACCCCCATCACTGAGCCAGGATTGGAAATTTCTAGCCACCCCGGGTGTGGGCTTTATAAAAAAAAAATGAAAAAAAAAAATCATAACAGACCCCCCCCCATTACTGAGCCAGGATTGGAAATGTCTAGCCACCCCGGGTGTGGGCTTGATAAAAGAAAAAAAAAAAAAAAAAATCATAACAGACCCCCCCCCCCCATCACAGAGCCAGGATTGGAAATTTCTAGCCACCTCGGGTGTGGGCTTTATACAAAAAATAATAAAATAAAAAAAAATAAAAAATAAAAAAATAAAAATTCATAACAGACCCCCACCAATCACTGAGCCAGGATTGGAAATTTCTAGCCACCTCTGGTGTGGGCTTTATAAAAATAAAAAAATAAAAAATCATAACAGACCCCCCCCCCATCACTGAGCCAGGATTGGAAATTTCTAGCCAGCCCGGGTGTGGGCTTTATAAAAAAAAAAAAAAAAAATCATAACAGACCCCACCCCCATCACGTAGCCAGGATCGGAAATTTCTAGCCACCCCGGGTGTGGGCTTTATAAAAAAAAAAAAAAAAAATTAAAAATCAAAATAGACCCCACCCCCATCACAGAGCCAGGATTGGAAATTTCTAGCCACCCCGGGGGTGGGCTTTATAAAAAAAAAAAAAAAAAAAAAAAATCACAACAGACCCCCCCCCCATCACTGAGCCAGGATTGGAACTTTCTAGCCACCCCGGGTGTGGGCTTAATAAAAAAAAAAAAAAAAAAAATCATAACAGACCCCCCCCCCCACCCCCATCACTGAGCCAGAATTGGAAATTTCTAGCCACCCGGGTGTGGGCTTTATAAAAAAAAAAAATAAAAAAAAAATCACAACAGACCCCCCCCCAATTACTGAGCCAGGATTGGAAATGTCTAGCCACCCCGGGTGTGGGCTTGATAAAAAAAAAAAAAAAAAAAAAAATCATAACAGACCCCCCCCCACCCCCCATCACAGAGCCAGGATTGGAAATTTCTAGCCACCCCGGGGGTGGGCTTTATAAAAAAAAAAAAATAAAAAAAAATCACAACAGACCCCCCCCCCCCATCACTGAGGCAGGATTGGAAATTTCTAGCCACCTCGGGTGTGGGCTTTATACAAAAAATAATAAAATAAAAAAAAATAAAAAATAAAAAATTAAAAAATCATAACAGACCCCCCCCCCCCATCACTGAGCCAGGATTGGAAATTTCTAGCCAGCCCGGGTGTGGGCTTTATAAAAAAAAAAAAAAAAAATCATAACAGACCCCACCCCCATCACTGAGCCAGGATCGGAAATTTCTAGCCACCCCGGGTGTGGGCTTTATAAAAAAAAAAAAAAAAAATTAAAAATCAAAATAGACCCCACCCCCATCACAGAGCCAGGATTGGAAATTTCTAGCCACCCCGGGGGTGGGCTTTATAAAAAAAAAAAAAAAAAAAAAAAATCACAACAGACACCCCCCCCCCCATAACTGAGCCAGGATTGGAACTTTCTAGCCACCCCGGGTGTGGGCTTAATAAAAAAAAAAAAAAAAAAAATCATAACAGACCCCACCCCCATCACTGAGCCAGGATTGGAAATTTCTAGCCACCCGGGTGTGGGCTTTATAAAAAATAAAAACAAAAAATCATAACAGACCCCCCCCCCCCCCCTTCACTGAGCCAGGATTGGAAATTTCTACCCACCCCGGGTGTGGGCTTTATAAAAAAAAAAAAATAATAAAAAATCATAACAGACCCCACCCCCATCACTGAGCCAGGATCGGAAATTTCTAGCCACCCCGGGTCTGGGCTTTATAAAAAAAAAAAAAAAAATTAAAAATCATAACAGACCCCACCCCCATCACAGAGCCAGGATTGGAAATTTCTAGCCACCCCGGGGGTGGGCTTTATAAAAAAAAAATAAATAAAATAAAATCACAACAGACCCCCCCCCCCATCACTGAGCCAGGATTGGAAATGTCTAGCCACCCCGGGTGTGGGCTTGATAAAAAAAAAAAAAAAAAAAAAAATCATAACAGACCCCCCCCCCCCCATCACAGAGCCAGGATTGGAAATTTCTAGCCAACCCGGGGGTGGGCTTTATAAAAAAAAAAAAAATAAAAAAAAATCACAACAGACCCCCCCCAATTACTGAGCCAGGATTGGAAATGTCTAGCCACCCCGGGTGTGGGCTTGATGAAAAAAAAAAAAAAAAAAAAAATCATAACAGACCCCCCCCCCCCCCCCCCCCATCACAGAGCCAGGATTGGAAATTTCTAGCCACCCCGGGGGTGGGCTTTATAAAAAAATTAAAAAAAAATAAAAAACACAACAGACCCCCCCCCCCCCCATCACTGAGGCAGGATTGGAAATTTCTAGCCACCTCGGGTGTGGGCTTTATAAAAAAAAAAAAAAAAAAATCATAACAGACCCCACCCCCATCACTGAGCCAGGATTGTAAATTTCTAGCCACCCGGGTGTGGGCTTTATAAAAAAAAAAAAAAAAAAATCATAACAGACCCCCCCCAATCAATGAGCCAGGATTGGAAATTTCTAGTCACCCCGGGTGTGGGCTTTATAAAAAAAATAAAAAAATAAAAAATCACAACAGACCCCCCCCCCATCACAGAGCCAGGATTGGAAATTTCTAGCCACCCCGGGGGTGGGCTTTATAAAAATTTTTTTTTTAAAAATCATAACAGACCCCTCCCCCCCCCATCATTGAGCCAGGATTGGAAATTTCTAGCCAACCCGGGTGTGGGCTTTATAAAAATAAAAAAAATAAAAATCATAACAGACCCCACCCCCATCACTGAGCCAGGATTGGAAATTTTTAGCCACCCCGGGTGTGGGCTTTATAAAAATAAAAAAATAATAAATAAAAAAAAATTCATAACAGACCCCACCCCCATCACTGAGCCAGGATTGGAAATTTCTAGCCAGCCCGGGTGTGGGCTTTATAAAAAAATAAAAAAAAAATAATAATAACAGACCCCACCCCCATCACTGAGCCAGGATTGGAAATTTCTAGCCACCCGGGTGTGGGCTTTATATAAAAAAAATAAAAAAAATCATAACAGACCCCCCCCCCATCACTGAGCCAGGATTGGAAATTTCTAGCCACCCGGGTGTGGGCTTTATAAAAAAAAAAATAAAATAAAAAATCATAACAGACCCAACCCCCATCACTGAGCCAGGATTGGAAATTTCTAGCCACCCCGGGGGTGGGCTTTATAAAAAAAAAAAAATTAAAAAAAAATCACAACAGACCCCCACCCCATCACTGAGCCAGGAATTGAAATTTCTAGCCCCCCGGGTGTGGGCTTTATAAAAAAAAAAAAAAAAAAAAAAATTAATACTAGACCCCCCCCATTACTGAGCCAGGATTGGAAATTTCTAGCCACCCCGGGTGTGGGCTTTATAAACAAATATAAAAAAATAAAAAATCATAACAGACCCCACCCCCATCACAAAGTCAGGATTGGAAATTTCTAGCAACCCCGGGGGTGGGCTTTATAAAAAAAAAAAAAAAAAAAAAAAAAAATCACAACAGACCCCCCCCCCCCCCATCATTGGGCCAGGATTGGAACTTTCTAGCCACCCCGGGTGTGGGCTTTATAAACAAATATAAAAAAAAATAAAAATCATAACAGACCCCACCCCATCACAGAGTCAGGATTGGAAATTTCTAGCCACCCCGGGGGTGGGCTTTATAAAAAAAAAAAAAAAAAAAAAAAATCACAACAGACCCCCCCCCCCCCCCCCCTCCCCCCATCACTGAGCCAGGATTGGAAATTTCTAGCCACCCCGGGTGTGGGCTTTATAAAAAAAAAAAATAAAATAAAAAATCACAAAAGACCCCCCCCCCCATCACTGAGACAGGATTGGAAATTTCTAGCCACCACGGGTGTGGGCTTTATAAAAAAATAATAAAAAAAACAAATTCATAACAGACCCCCCCCATTACTGAGCCAGGATTGGAAATTTCTAGCCACCCGGGTGTGGGCTTTATAAAAAAAAATAAAAAAAAATCATAACAGACCCCACCCCATCACAGAGTCAGGATTGGAAATTTCTAGCCACCCCGGGGGTGGGCTTTATAAAAAAATAAAAAAAAATAAAAAATCACAACAGACCCCCCCCCCCCCCCCCCCCCCCCTCCCCCCATCACTGAGCCAGGATTGGAAATTTCTAGCCACCCCGGGTGTGGGCTTTATAAAAAAAAAAATAAATAAAAAATCATAACAGACCCCACCACCATCACTGAGCCAGGATTGGAAATTTCTAGCCACCCGGGTGTGGGCTTTATAAAAAAAAAAAAAAAAAAATCATAACAGACCCCCCCCCCCCCCATCACTGAGCCAGGATTGGAAATTTCTAGCCACCTCGGGTGTGGGCTTTTAAAAAAAAAAAAAAAAAAAAAAATCATAACACACCCCACCCCCATCACTGAGCCAGGATTGGACATTTCTAGCCACCCCGGGTGTGGGCTTTATAAACAAATGAAAAAAATAAAAAATCATAACAGACCCCACCCCCATCACAGGGTCAGGATTGGAAATTTCTAGCCACCCCGGGGGTGGGCTTTATATAAAAAAATAAATAAAAAAAAATCACAACAGACCCCCCCCACCCCCATCACTGAGCCAGGATTGGAAATTTCTAGCCATCCCGGGGGTGGGCTTTATAAAAAAAATAAATAAAAATAAAATCACAACAGACCCCCCCCCCCCCCCCATCACTGAGACAGGATTGGAAATTTCTAGCCACCCCGGGTGTGGGCTTTATAAAAAAATAATAAAAAAAAAAAAATCATAACAGACCCCCCCCATTACTGAGCCAGGATTGGAAATGTCTAGCCACCCCGGGTGTGGGCTTGATAAAAAAAAAAAAATAATAAAAAATCATAACAGACCCCACCCCCATCACAGAGTCAGGATTGGAAATTTCTAGCCACCCGGGTGTGGGCTTTATAAAAAAAAAAAAAAAAAAATCATAACAGACCCCCCCCCCCCCATCACTGAGCCAGGATTGGAAATTTCTAGCCACCCGGGTGTGGGCTTTATATAAAAAAAATAAAAAAAATCATAACAGACCCCACCCCCATCACAGAGTCAGGATTGGAAATTTCTAGCCACCCGGGTGTGGGCTTTATAAAAAAAAAAAATTAAATAAAAATTAATACTAGACCCCCCCCATTACTGAGCCAGGATTGGAAATTTCTAGCCACCCCGGGTGTGGGCTTTATAAACAAATATAAAAAAATAAAAAATCATAACAGACCCCACCCCCATCACAGAGTCAGGATTGGAAATTTCTAGCCACCCCGGGGGCTTTATAAAAAAAAAAAATAATAAAATAAAATCACAACAGACCCCCCCCCCCCATCATTGAGCCAGGATTGGAACTTTCTAGCCACCCCTGGTGTGGGCTTTATTAAAAAAAAAAATAAAAAAAAATCATAACAGACCCCCCCCCCCCATCCCCATCACTGAGCCAGGATTGGAAATTTCTAGCCACCCCGGGTGTGGGCTTTATAAAAAAATAAATAAAATAAAAAATCATAACAGACCCATCCCCCATCACTGAGCCAGGATTGGAAATTTCTAGCCATCCCGG
Organism: Urophycis tenuis; assembly: GCA_036785325.1. Taxonomy (NCBI): domain Eukaryota; kingdom Metazoa; phylum Chordata; class Actinopteri; order Gadiformes; family Phycidae; genus Urophycis; species Urophycis tenuis. The sequence continues at coordinate 83,866 of JAXIVH010000006.1, forward strand.
GGGTGGGCTTTATAAAAAAAAAAATAATAAAAAAAAATTCACAACAGACCCCCCCCCACCCCCATCACTGAGCCAGGATTGGAAATTTCTAGCCACCCCGGGTTTGGGCTTCATAAAAAAAAAAAATAAAATTATTTTAAAAAAAAATTAAAAAAATCATAACAGACCCCCCACCATCACTGAGCCAGGATTGGAAATTTCTAGCCACCCCGGGTGTGGGCTTTATAAAAAAAAAATAAAAAAATTAAAAATCAAAATAGACCCCACCCCCATCACAGAGCCAGGATTGGAAATTTCTAGCCAACCCGGGGGTGGGCTTTATAAAAAAAAATAAAAAAATAAAAATTCATAACAGACCCCCACCCATTACAGAGCCAGGATTGGAAATTTCTAGCAAACCCGGGTGTGGGCTTTATAAAAAAAAAAAAAAAAAAATGATAACAAATCCCCCACCATCACTGAATCAGGTTTGAAAATTTCTAGCCACCCCGGGTATGGGCTTTATAAAAAAAAAAAAAAAAAATCATAACACACCCCACCCCCATCACTGAGCCAGGATTGGAAATTTCTAGCCACCCCGGGTGTGGGCTTTATAAACAAATATAAAAAAAAATAAAAATCATAACAGACCCCACCCCATCACAGAGTCAGGATTGGAAATTTCTAGCCACCCCGGGGGTGGGCTTTATAAAAAAAAAATAAATAAAAAAAAATCACAACAGACCCCCCCCCCCCCCCCCCCCTCCCCCCATCACTGAGCCAGGATTGGAAATTGCTAGCCACCCCGGGTGTGGGCTTTATAAAAAAAAAAAAAAAAAAAAAAATCACAAAAGACCCCCCCCCCCATCACTGAGACAGGATTGGAAATTTCTAGCCACCTCGGGTGTGTGCTTTTAAAAAAAAAAAAAAAAAAAAAAATCATAACACACCCCACCCCCATCACTGAGCCAGGATTGGACATTTCTAGCCACCCCGGGTGTGGGCTTTATAAACAAATGAAAAAAATAAAAAATCATAACAGACCCCACCCCCATCACAGGGTCAGGATTGGAAATTTCTAGCCACCCCGGGGGTGGGCTTTATATAAAAAAATAAATAAAAAAAAATCACAACAGACCCCCCCCACCCCCATCACTGAGCCAGGATTGGAAATTTCTAGCCACCCTGGGGGTGGGCTTGATAAAAAAATAAATAAATAAATAAAATCACAACAGACCCCCCCCCCCCATCACAGAGCCAGGATTGGAAATTTCTAGCCACCCCGGGGGTGGGCTTTATAAAAAAAAAAAATAAAAAAAAAATCACAACAGACCCCCCCCCCCCCCCCCCCATTACTGAGCCAGGATTGGAAATGTCTAGCCACCCCGGGTGTGGGCTTGATAAAAAAAAAAAAATAATAAAAAATCATAACAGACCCCACCCCCATCACAGAGTCAGGATTGGAAATTTCTAGCCACCCGGGTGTGGGCTTTATAAAAAAAAAAAAAAAAAAATCATAACAGACCCCCCCCCCCCCCATCACTGAGCCAGGATTGGAAATTTCTAGCCACCTCGGGTGTGGGCTTTTTAAAAAAAAAAATAAAAAAAAAATCATAACACACCCCACCCCCATCACTGAGCCAGGATTGGACATTTCTAGCCACCCCGGGGGTGGGCTTTATAAAAAAAAATAAAATTAAAAAAAATCACAACAGACCCCCCCCCACCCCCATCACTGAGCCAGGATTGGAAATTTCTAGCCACCCCGGGGGTGGGCTTTATAAACAAATATAAAAAAATAAAAAATCATAACAGACCCCACCCCCATCACAGGGTCAGGATTGGAAATTTCTAGCCACCCCGGGGGTGGGCTTTATAAAAAAAAATAAAATAAAAAAAAATCACAACAGACCCCCCCCCACCCCCATCACTGAGCCAGGATTGGAAATTTCTAGCCACCCCGGGGGTGGTCTTTATAAAAAAATAAATAAATAAATAAAATCACAACAGACCCCCCCCCCCATCACAGAGCCAGGATTGGAAATTTCTAGCCACCCCGGGGGTGGGCTTTATAAAAAAAAAAAATAATAATAAAATCACAACAGACACCCCCCCCCATCACTGAGACAGGATTGGAAATTTCTAGCCACCCCGGGTGTGGGCTTCATAAAAAAATAATAAAAAAAACAAATTCATAACAGACCCCCCCCATTACTGAGCCAGGATTGGAAATGTCTAGCCACCCCGGGTGTGGGCTTGATAAAAAAAATAAAATAATAAAAAATCATAACAGACCCCACCCCCATCACTGAGCCAGGATTGGAAATTTCTAGCCACCCCGGGGGTGGGCTTTATAAAAAAAATAAATAAAAATAAAATCACAACAGACCCCCCCCCCCATCACTGAGCCAGGATTGGAAATTTCTAGCCACCCCGGGTGTGGGCTTTATAAAAAAAAAAAAAAAAAAAAATCATAACAGACCCCACCCCCATCACTGAGCCAGGATTGGACATTTCTAGCCACCCCGGGTGTGGGCTTTATAAACAAATATAAAAAAATAAAAAATCATAACAGACCCCACCCCCATCACACGGTCAGGATTGGAAATTTCTAGCCATCCCGGGGGTGGGCTTTATAAAAAAAAAAAAAAATAATAAAATCACAACAGACCCCCCCCCCCCCCATCACAGAGCCAGGATTGGAAATTTCTAGCCACCCCAGGGGTGGGCTTTATAAAAAATTAAAATAAAAATAAAATCACAACAGACCCCCCCCCCCCCCCCCCCCCCCATCACTGAGACAGGATTGGAAATTTCTAGCCACCCCGGGTGTGGGCTTTATAAAAAAATAATAAAAAAAACAAATTCATAACAGACCCCCCCCATTACTGAGCCAGGATTGGAAATGTCTAACCACCCCGGGTGTGGGCTTGATAAAAAAAAATAATAATAAAAAATCATAACAGACAACCCCCCCCCCCATCACAGAGCCAGGATTGGAAATTTCTAGCCACCCCGGGGGTGGGCTTTATAAAAAAAAAAAAAAAATAATAATAATAACAAGAGACCCCCCCCCCCCATCACTGAGGCAGGATTGGAAATTTCTAGCCAACCCGGGTGTGGGCTTTATAAACAAATATAAAAAAATAAAAAATCATAACAGACCCCACCCCCATCACAGAGTCAGGATTGGAAATTTCTAGCCACCCCGAGGGTGGGCTTTATAAAAAAAAAAAAATTAAAAAAAAATCACAACAGACCCCCCCCCCCCCCCATCACTGAGCCAGGATTGGAACTTTCTAGCCACCCCGGGTGTGGGCTTTATAAAAAAAAATATTTAAAAAAATTATAACAGACCCCCCCCCCACCCCCATCACTGAGCCAGGATTGGAAATTTCTAGCCACCCCGGGGGTGGGCTTGATAAAAAAAATAAATTAATAAAAAATCATAACAGACCCCCCCCCCCCCATCACAGAGCCAGGATTGGAAATTTCTAGCCACCCCGGGGGTGGGCTTTATAAAAAAAAAATAAAAAATAAAATCACAACAGACCCCCCCCCCCCCATCACTGAGACAGGATTGGAAATTTCTAGCCACCCCGGGTGTGGGCTTTATAAAAAAAAAATAAAAATAAAAAATCATAACAGACCCAACCCCCATCACTGAGCCAGGATCGAAAATTTCTAGCCACCCCGGGTGTGGGCTTTATAAAAAAAAAAAAAAAAAAAAATCATAACAGACCCCACCCCATCACTGAGCCAGAATTGGAAATTTCTAGCCACCCGGGTGTGGGCTTTATAAAAAAAAAAAAAAAAAAATCATAACAGACCCCCCCCATCACTGAGCCAGGATTTAAAATTTCTAGCCACCCCGGGTGTGGGCTTTATAAAAAAAAAATAAAAATAAAAAATCATAACAGACCCAACCCCCATCACTGAGCCAGGATTGGACATTTCTAGCCACCCCGGGTGTGGGCTTTATAAACAAATATAAAAAAAAAAAAATCATAAAAGACCCCACCCCCATCACAGGGTCAAGATTGGAAATTTCTAGCCACCCCGGGGGTGGGCTTTATAAAAAAAAATAAAATAAAAAAAAATCACAACAGACCCCCCCCACCCCCATCACTGAGCCAGGATTGGAAATTTCTAGCCACCCCGGGGGTGGGCTTTATAAAAAAAATAAATAAAAATAAAATCACAACAGACCCCCCCCCATCACCTGAGACAGGATTGGAAATTTCTAGCCACCCAGGTGTGGGCTTCATAAAAAAATAATTAAAAAAACAAATTCATAACAGACCCCCCCATTACTGAGCCAGGATTGGAAATGTCTAGCCACCCCGGGTGTGGGCTTGATAAAAAAAATAAAATAATAAAAAATCATAACAGACCCCACCCCCATCACTGAGCCAGGATTGGAAATTTCTAGCCACCCCGGGTGTGGGCTTTATAAAAAAAAAAATAAAAAAAAATCATAACAGACCCCTACCCCATCACTGAGCCAGGATTGGAAATTTCTAGCCACCCCGGGTGTGGGCTTTATAAAACAAAAAAAAACAAAAAATCATAACAGACCCCACCCCCATCACTGAGCCAGGATTGGAAATTTCTAGCCACCCGGGTGTGGGCTTTATAAAAAATAAAAATAAAAAATCATAACAGACCCCCCCCCCCCCCCCATCACTGAGCCAGGATTGGAAATTTCTAGCCAACTCGGGTGTGGGCTTTTTAAAAAAAAAAAAAAAAAAAAAAATCATAACACACCCCACCCCCATCACTGAGCCAGGATTGGACATTTCTAGCCACCCCGGGTGTGGGCTTTATAAACAAATATAAAAAAATAAAAAATCATAACAGACCCCACCCCCATCACACGGTCAGGATTGGAAATTTCTAGCCACCCCGGGGGTGGGCTTTATAAAAAAAAAAAAAATAAATAAAATCACAACAGACCCCCCCCCCCCCCCATCACAGAGCCAGGATTGGAAATTTCTAGCCACCCCGGGGGTGGGCATTATAAAAAATTAAAATAAAAATAAAATCACAACAGACCCCCCCCCCCCCATCACTGAGACAGGATTGGAAATTTCTAGCCACCCCGGGTGTGGGCTTTATAAAAAAATAATAAAAAAAACAAATTCATAACAGACCCCCCCCATTACTGAGCCAGGATTGGAAATGTCTAGCCACCCCGGGTGTGGGCTTGATTAAAAAAAAATAATAATAAAAAATCATAACAGACAACCCCCCCCATCACAGAGCCAGGATTGGAAATTTCTAGCCACCCCGGGGGTGGGCTTTATAAAAAAAAAAAATAAAAAAAAAATAACAACAGACCCCCCCCCCCCCATCACTGAGGCAGGATTGGAAATTTCTAGCCAACCCGGGTGTGGGCTTTATAAACAAATATAAAAAAATAAAAAATCATAACAGACCCCACCCCCATCACAGAGTCAGGATTGGAAATTTCTAGCCACCCCGAGGGTGGGCTTTATAAAAAAAAAAATAATAAAAAAAAATCACAACAGACCCCCCCCCCCCCATCACTGAGCCAGGATTGGAACTTTCTAGCCACCCCGGGTGTGGGCTTTATAAAAAAAAATATTTAAAAAAATTATAACAGACCCCCCCCCACCCCCATCACTGAGCCAGGATTGGAAATTTCTAGCCACCCCGGGGGTGGGCTTGATAAAAAAAATAAAATAATAAAAAATCATAACAGACCCCCCCCCCATCACAGAGCCAGGATTGGAAATTTCTAGCCACCCCGGGGGTGGGCTTTATAAAAAAAATAAATAAAAATAAAATCACAACAGACCCCCCCCCCCCCCCATCACTGAGACAGGATTGGAAATTTCTAGCCACCCCGGGTGTGGGCTTTATAAAAAAAAAATAAAAATAAAAAATCATAACAGACCCAACCCCCATCACTGAGCCAGGATCGAACATTTCTAGCCACCCCGGGTGTGGGCTTTATAAAAAAAAATAAATAAATAAATCATAACAGACCCCACCCCATCACTGAGCCAGAATTGGAAATTTCTAGCCACCCGGGTGTGGGCTTTATAAAAAATAAAAAAAAAATCATAACAGACCCCGCCCATCACTGAGCCAGGATTTAAAATTTCTAGCCACCCCGGGTGTGGGCTTTATAAAAAAAAAAAAAAAAAAAAAATCATAACAGACCCAACCCCCATCACTGAGCCAGGATCGGAAATTTCTAGCCACCCCGGGTGTGGGCTTTATAAACAATGATAAAAAAATAAAAAATCATAACAGACCCCCACCCCCATCACAGAGTCAGGATTGGACATTTCTAGCCACCCCGGGGGTGGGCTTTATAAAAAAAATAAAATAAAAAAAAATCACAACAGACCCCCCCCCCCCCCCCCATCACTGAGCCAGGATTGGAAATTTCTAGCCACCCCGGGGGTGGGCTTTATAAAAAAATAATAAAAAAAACAAATTCATAACAGAACCCCCCCCATTGATGAGCCAGGATTGGAAATGTCTAGCCACCCCGGGTGTGGGCTTTATAAAAAAAAATAATAAAATTATTTAAAAAAAAAATTAAAAAAATCATAACAGACCCCCACCCATCACTGAGCCAGGATTGGAAATTTCTAGCCACCCCGGGTGTGGGCTTTATAAAAAAAAAAAAAAAAAAAAAATCATAACAGACCCCACCCCCATCACTGAGGCAGGATTGGAAATTTCTAGCCGCCCCGGGTGTGGGCTTTATAAAACAAACAAAAAAATCATAACAGACCCCACCCCCATCACTGAGCCAGGATTGGAAATTTCTAGCCACCCGGGTGTGGGCTTTATAAAAAAAAAAAAAAAAAAAATCATAACAGACCCCACCCCCATCACAGAGTCAGGATTGGAAATTTCTAGCCACCCCGGGGGTGGGCTTTATAAAAAAAAAAAAAAAAAAAAAAAAAATCACAACAGACCCCCCCCCCCCCCCCATCACTGAGCCAGGATTGGAAATTTCTAGCCACCCCGGGGGTGAGCTTTATAAAAAAAATAATAAAAAAAACAAATTCATAATAGACCCCCCCCATTACTGAGCCAGGATTGGAAATGTCTAGCCACCCGGGTGTGGGCTTTATAAAAAAAATAATAAAATGATTTAAAAAAAAAAAAAAAAAAATCATAACAGACCCCCCCCCCATCACTGAGCCAGGATTTGAAATTTATAGCCACCCCAGGTGTGGGCTTTATAAAAAAAAAAAACTAAAAAATCATAACAGACCCCACCCCCATCACTGAGCCAGGATTGGAAATTTCTAGCCACCCGGGTGTGGGCTTTAAAAAAATAAAAAATAAAAATCATAACAGACCCCCCCCCCCCCATCACTGAGCCAGGATTGGAAATTTCTAGCCACCCCGGGTGTGGGCTTTATAAAAATAAATGAATAAATAAAAAATCATAACAGACCCAACCCCCATCACTGAGCCAGGATCGGAAATTTCTAGCCACCCCGGGTGTGGGCTTTATTAAAAAAAAATAAAAAAATTAAAAATCAAAATAGACCCCACCCCCATCACAGAGCCAGGATTGGAAATTTCTAGCCACCCCGGGTGTGGGCTTTATAAAAAAAAAAAAAAAAAAAAAACATAACAGACCCCCCCCCATCACTGAGCCAGGATTGGAAATTTCTAGCCACCCCGGGTGTGGGCTTAGTAATAAAATAAAAAAATTAAAAAAATCATAACAGACCCCCCCCCCCCCCCCCCCCCCCATCACAGAGCCAGGATTGGAAATTTCTAGCCACCCCGGGGGTGGGCTTTATAAAAATAAAAAAAAATTAAAAAAAAATTAAATAAAAAAATAAAAATTCATAACAGACCCCCACCCATTACTGAGCCAGGATTGGAAATTTCTAGCCAACCCGGGTGTGGGCTTTATAAAAAAAAAAATAAAAAAAAATCATAACAAATCCCCCCCCATCACTGAGCCAGGATTGGAAATTTCTAGCCACCCCGGGGTGGGCTTTATAAAAAAAAAAAAAAAAAAAAAAATCGTAACAGACCCCACCCCCATCACTGAGCCAGGATTGGAAATTTCTAGCCACCCGGGTGTGGGCTTTATATAAAAAAATTAAAAAAAAAATCATAACAGACCCCCCCCCCCCGATCACTGAGCCAGGATTGGAAATTTCTAGCCAACCCGGGTGTGGGCTTTATAAAAAAAATAATAAAAAAAACAAATTCATAACAGACCCCCCCCATTACTGAGCCAGGATTGGAAATGTCTAGCAACCCCGGGTGTGGGCTTTATTAAAATAAAATAATAATAAAAAATCATAACAGACCCCCCCCCCCCCCCCATCACAGAGCCAGGATTGGAAATTTCTAGCCACCCCGGGGGTGGGCTTTATAAAAAAAAATAAAAAAATAAAAAATCACAACAGACCCCCCCCAGCCAATCACTGAGCCAGGATTGGAACTTTCTAGCCACCCCGGGTGTGGGCTAAATAAAAAAAATAAAATAATAAAAAATCATAACAGACCCCCCCCCCATCACACAGCCAGGATTGGAAATTTCTAGCCACCCCGGGGGTGGGCTTTATAAAAAAATAAAAATAAAATAAAATCACAACAGACCCCCCCCCCTCATCACTGAGGCAGGATTGGAAATTTCTAGCCACCCCGGGTGTGGGCTTTATAAAAAAATAAAAATAAAATAAATTCTTAACAGACCCCCCCCATTACTGAGCCAGGATTGGAAATGTCTAGCCACCCCGGGTGTGGGCTTGATAAAAAAAATAAAATAATAAAAAATCATAACAGACCCCCCCCCCCCCATCACAGAGCCAGGATTGGACATTTCTAGCCACCCCGGGGGTGGGCTTTATAAAAAAATAAAAATAAAATAAAATCACAACAGACCCCCACCCCCATCAAAGAGCCAGGATTGGAAATTTCTAGCCACCCCGGGGGTGGGCTTTATAAAAAAATAATAATAATAAAAAAAATCACAACAGACCCCCCCCCCCCCCCCCCCCCATCACTGAGGCAGGATTGGAAATTTCTATCCACCCCGGGTGTGGGCTTTATAAAAAAAAAAAAAAAAAAAAATCATAACAGACCCCCCCCCCCCCCCCCATCACTGAGGCAGGATTGGAAATTTCTAGCCACCCCGGGTGTGGGCTTTATAAAAAAAATTAGAAAATTATTTTTTTTAAAAAATAAAAAAATCATAACAGACCCCCCACATCACTGAGCCAGGATTGGAAATTTCTAGCCACCCCGGGTGTGGGCTTTATAAAAAAAAAAGGAAAAAAAAATCATAACAGACCCCCCCCCCCCCCATCACAGAGCCAGGATTGGACATTTCTAGCCACCCCGGGGGTGGGCTTTATAAAAAAAAAAAATAAAAAAAAATCACAACAGACCCACCCCCCCCCCCCCATCACTGAGGCAGGATTGGAAATTTCTAGCCACCCCGGGTGTGGGCTTTATAAAAAAAATAATAAAATTATTAAAAAAAAAAAAAAAAAAAATCATAACAGACCCCCCCCCCCCCCCATCACTGAGCCAGGATTGGAAATTTCTAGCCACCCCGGGTGTGGGCTTTATAAGAAAAAAAAAGAAAAAAAAAATCATAACAGACCCCACCCTCATCAATGAGCCAGGATCGGAAATTTCTAGCCACCCCGGGTGTGGGCTTTATAAAAAAAAAATGAAAAAATTAAAAATAATCACAGACCCCACCCCCATCACAGAGCCAGGATTGGAAATTTTTAGCCACCCCGGGTGTGGGCTTTTAAAAAAAAAAAATTTAAAAAAAAATTCATAACAGACCCCCCACCCATTACTGAGCCAGGATTGGAAATTTCTAGCCACCCCGGGTGTGGGCTTTATAAAAAAAAAAATAATAATAATAATAATAATAACAGACCCCCCCCCATTACTGAGCCAGGATTGGAAATGTCTAGCCACCCCGGGTGTGGGCTTAATAATAAAAAAAAAAATTTAAAAAAATCATAACAGACCCCCCCATCACAGAGCCAGGATTGGAAATTTCTAGCCACCCCGGGGGTGGGCTTTATAAAAAAAAAATAATAATCATAATAGACCCCCCATCACAGAGCCAGGATTGGAAATTTCTAGCCAACCCGGATGTGGGCTTAATAAAAAAAAAAAAAAAAATCATAACAGACCCCACCCCCATCACTGAGCCAGGATTGGAAATTTCTAGCCACTGCGGGTGTGGGCTTTATAAAAAAAAAAAAAATAATAAAAAAAAAAAAATAATAAAAAAATAAAAATTCATAACAGACCCCCACCCATTACTGAGCAAGTATTGGAAATATCTAGCCACCCCGGGTGTGGGCTTTATAAAAAAAAAAAATAATAATAATAATAATAATAATAACAGACCCCCCCCCATTACTGAGCCAGGATTGGAAATATCTAGCCACCCCGGGTGTGGGCTTTATAAAAAAAAAATAAAAAATAAAAAATCATAACACACCCCACCCCCTTCACTGAGCCAGGATTGGAAATTTCTAGCCACCCCGGGGGTGGGCTTTATAAAAATAAATAAATAAAAAAAAATCACAACAGACCCCCCCCCCCCCCCATCACTGAGGCAGGATTTGAAATTTCTAGCCACTGCGGGTGTGGGCTTTATAAAAAAAAAATAATAATAAAAAAAAATAATAATAAAAAAATAAAAATTCATAACAGACCCCCACCCATTACTGAGCAAGTATTGGAAATATCTAGCCACCCCGGGTGTGGGCTTTATAAAAAAAAAAAATAATAATAATAATAATAATAATAACAGACCCCCCCCCATTACTGAGCCAGGATTGGAAATATCTAGCCACCCCGGGTGTGGGCTTAATAATAAAAAAAAATAAAAAAAAATGATAACAAATTCCCCACCATCACTGAATCAGGATTGAAAATTTCTAGCCACCCCGGGTGTGGGCTTTATAAAAAAACAAAAAAACAAATCATAACAGACCCCCCCCCACATCACTGAGCCAGGATTGGAAATTTCTAGCCACCCCGGGGGTGGGCTTTATAAAAAAAAAAAAATAAAAAAAAATCACAACAGACCCCCCACCATCACTGAGCCAGGATTGGAAATTTCTAGCCACCCCGGGGGTGGGCTTTATAAAAAAAAAATAATAATTTTAAAAAAAATTAATAACAGACTCTTCCCATTACTGAGCCAGGATTGGTAATGTCTAGCCACCCCGGGTGTGGGCTTGATAAAAAAAAAAAAAAAAAAAAAAAAAAAAAATCATAAAAGACCCCCTCCCATCACTGAGGCAGGATTGGACATTTCTAGCCACCCCGGGTGTGGGCTTTATAAAAAAATAATAATAATTAAAAAAAATAATAATAACAGACTCTTCCCATTACTGAGCCAGGATTGGTAATGTCTAGCCACCCCGGGTGTGGGCTTAATAAAAAATAAAAAAAATAAAAATCAAAATAGACCCCCCCCTCCCATCACTGAGCCAGGATTGGAAATTTCTAGCCACCACGGGTGTGGGCTTTATAAAAATAAAAAATAATAAAAAATCATAAAAGACCCATCCCCCCCCCCCATCATTGAGCCAGGATTGGAAATTTCTAGCCACCCCGGGTGTGGGCTTTATGAAAAAAATAATAAAAATAAAAAAAAATAAAAAATAAAAAGATAAAAATTCATAACAGACCCCCCCCCCCCCCATCCCTGAGTCAGGATTGGAAATTTCTAGCCACCCCGGGTGTGGGCTTTATAAAAAAAAAAAAAAAAAAATCATAACAGACCCCCCCCCCCCCCATCACAGAGCCAGGATTGGAAATTTCTAGCCACCCCGGGGGTGGGCTTTATAAAAATAAAAAATAATAAAAAATCATAAAAGACCCCGCCCCCCCCCCCCCCATCATTGAGCCAGGATTGGAAATTTCTAGCCACCCCGGGTGTGGGCTTTATGAAAAAAAAAAAAAAAATAAAAAAAAATAAAAAATAAAAAGATAAAAATTCATAACAGACCCCCCCCCCCCCCCATCCCTGAGTCAGGATTGGAAATTTCTAGCCACCCCGGGTGTGGGCTTTATAAAAAAAAAAAAAAAAAATCATAACAGACCCTCCCCCCCCCCATCACAGAGCCAGGATTGGAAATTTCTAGCCACCCCGGGGGTGGGCTTTATAAAAAAAAATAAAAAAAATAAAAATAAAAATAAAAAAATAAAAATTCATAACAGACCCCCACCCATTCCTGAGCCAGGATTGGAAATTTCTAGCCAACCCGGGTGTGGGCTTTATAAAAAAATAAAAAAAAATAAAAAATCATAACAGACCCCACCCCCATCACAGAGTCAGGATTGGACATTTCTAGCCACCCCGGGGGTGGGCTTTATAAAAAAAAATAAAAAAATAAAAAATCACAACAGACCCCCCCCCCACCCCCATCACTGAGCCAGGATTGGAAATTTCTAGCCACCCGGGGGTGGGCTTTATAAAAAAAATAATAAAAAAAACAAATTCATAACAGACCCCCCCATTACTGAGCCAGGATTGGAAATGTCTAGCCACCGCGGGTGTGGGCTTGATAAAAAAAATAAAATAATAAAAAATCATAACAGACCCCCCCCCCCCCCCCCCCATCACAGAGCCAGGATTGGAAATTTCTAGCCACCCCGGGTGTGGGCTTTAAAAAAAATAATAATAACATTATTTAAAAAAAAAAAAAAAAAAATCATAACAGACCCAACCCCCATCACTGAGCCAGAATCGGACATTTCTAGCCAACCCGGGTGTGGGCTTTATAAAAAAAAAAATAAAAAAAAATCATAACATACCCCCCCCTCCATCACTGAGCCAGGATTGGAAATTTCTAGCCACCCCGGGGGTGGGCTTTATAAAAAAAAAATAATAATTAAAAAAAAAAATAATAACAGACTCTTCCCATTACTGAGCCAGGATTGGTAATGTCTAGCCACCCCGGGTGTGGGCTTGATAAAAAAAATAAATAAATTAAAAAAAAAATTCATAAAAGACCCCCTCCCATCACTGAGGCAGGATTGGACATTTCTAGCCACCCCGGGTGTGGGCTTTATAAAAAAATAATAATAATTAAAAAAAATAATAATAACAGACTCTTCCCATTACTGAGCCAGGATTGGTAATGTCTAGCCACCCCGGGTGTGGGCTTAATAAAAAATAAAAAAAATAAAAATCATAATAGACCCCCCCCTCCCATCACTGAGCCAGGATTGGAAATTTCTAGCCACCACGGGTGTGGGCTTTATAAAAATGAAAAAAAATAAAAAATCATAAAAGACCCCGCCCCCCCCCCCATCATTGAGCCAGGATTGGAAATTTCTAGCCACCCCGGGTGTGGGCTTTATGAAAAAAATAATAAAAATAAAAAAAAAATAAAAATAAAAAGATAAAAATTCATAACAGACCCCCCCCCCCCATCCCTGAGTCAGGATTGGAAATTTCTAGCCACCCCGGGTGTGGGCTTTATAAAAAAAAAAAAAAAAAATCATAACAGACCCCCCCCCCCCCCATCACAGAGCCAGGATTGGAAATTTCTAGCCACCCCGGGGGTGGGCTTTATAAAAAAATAAAATAAAAATAAAAATAAAAATAAAAAAATAAAAATTCATAACAGACCCCCACCCATTCCTGAGCCAGGATTGGAAATTTCTAGCCAACCCGGGTGTGGGCTTTATAAAAAAATGAAAAAAAATAAAAAATCATAACAGACCCCACCCCCATCACAGAGTCAGGATTGGAAATTTCTAGCCGACCCGGGGGTGGGCTTTATAAAAAAAAATAAAAAAATAAAAAATCACAACAGACCCCCCCCCCCACCCCCATCACTGAGCCAGGATTGGAAATTTCTAGCCACCCCGGGGGTGGGCTTTATAAAAAAATAATAAAAAAAACAAATTCATAACAGACCCCCCCATTACTGAGCCAGGATTGGAAATGTCTAGCCACCGCGGGTGTGGGCTTGATAAAAAAAATAAAATAATAAAAAATCATAACAGACCCCCCCCCCCCCCCCCCTCATCACAGAGCCAGGATTGGAAATTTCTAGCCACCCCGGGTGTTGGCTTTAAAAAAAATAATAATAACATTATTTAAAAAAAAAAAAAAAAAAATCATAACAGACCCCCCCCCATCCCTGAGCCAGGATTGGAAATTTCTAGCCACCCCGGGTGTGGGCTTTATAAAAAAAAAAAAATAAAAAAAAAATCATAACAGACCCAACCCCCATCACTGAGCCAGAATCGGAAATTTCTAGCCACCAGGGTGTGGGCTTTATAAAAAAAAAAAAAAAAAAAAAAAATCATAACAGACCCCCCCCCCACCATCACTGAGGCAGGATTGGAAATTTCTAGCCACCCCGGGTGTGGGCTTTATAACAAAAATAATAAAATTATTTAAAAAAAAAAAAAAAAAAAATCATAACAGACCCCCCCCACCCCCATCACCGAGCCAGGAATCAAAATTTCTAGCCCCCCGGGTGTGGGCTTTATAAAAAAATAATAAAAAAAACAAATTCATAACAGACCCCCCCCCCATTACTGAGCCAGGATTGGAAATGACTAGCCACCCCGGGTGTGGGCTTGATAAAAAAAAAATAATAATAAAAAATCATAACAGACCCCCCCCCCCCCCCATCACTGAGCCAGGATTGGAAATTTCTAGCCACCCCGGGTGTTGGCTTTATAAAAAAAAAAAAAAAAAAATCATAACAGACCCCACCCCCATCATTGAGCCAGGATTGGAAATTTCTAGCCACCCCGGGTGTGGGCTTTATAAAAAAAAAAAAAAAAATCATAACAGACCCCCCCCCCATCACTGAGCCAGGATTGGAAATTTCTAGCCACCCCGAGGGTGGGCTTTATGAAAAAAAAAAATAATAAAAAATCATAACAGACCCAACCCCCATCACTGAGCCAGGATAGGAAATTTCTAGCCACCCCGGGTGTGGGCTTTATAAAAAAAAATAAAAAAATTAAAAATCATAACAGAACCCGCCCCCATCATTGAGCCAGGATTGGAAATTTCTAGCCACCCCGGTTGTGGGCTTTATAAAAAAAAAAATGAAAAAAAAAAAATTCATAGCAGACCCCCCCCCATTACTGAGCCAGGATTGGAAATGTCTAGCCACCCCGGGTTTGGGCTTTATACAAAAAAAAATAAATAAAATAAAAAAAAAAAAATAAATAAATAAAAATTCATAACAGACCCCCACCCATCACTGAGCCAGGATTGGAAATTTCTAGCTACCTCTGGTGTGGGCTTTATAAAAATAAAAAAATTAAAAAATCATAACAGACCCCCCCCCCCCCCCCCCCCCCCCCCATCACTGAGCCAGGATTGGAAATTTCTAGCCAGCCCGGGTGTGGGCTTTATAAAAAAAAATAAAAAAAAATCATAACAGACCCCACCCCCATCACTGAGCCAGGATTGGAAATTTCTAGCCACCCCGGGGGTGGGCTTAATAAAAAAAATAAAATAAAAATCATAACAGACCCCCCCCCCCCCCCCCATCACTGAGCCAGGATTGGAAATTTCTAGCCACCCCGGGTGTGGGCTTTATAAAAAAAAAAATAAAAAAAAAAATCATAACAGACCCCGACCCCATCACTGAGCCAGGACCGGAAATTTCTAGCCACCCCAGGGGTGGGCTTAATAAAAAAAAAATTAAAAAAAATCATAACAGACCCCCCCCCACCCCCATCACTGAGCCAGGATTGGAAATTTCTAGCCACCCCGGGTGTGGGCTTTATAAAAATAAAAAAATAAAAATCATAACAGACCCCACCCCCATCACTGAGCCAGGATTGGAAATTTCTAGCCACCCGGGTGTGGGCTGTATAAAAAAAAAAAAAAAAAATCATAACAGACCCCCCCCCCCCCCTTCACTGAGCCAGGATTGGACATTTCTAGCAACCCCGGGTCTGGGCTTTATAAAAAAAAATAATAATAAATAAAATCACAACAGACCCCCCCCCCATCACTGAGCCAGGATTGGAACTTTCTAGCCACCCCGGGTGTGGGCTTTATAAAAAAAAAAAAAAAAAAAATCATAACAGACCCCCCCCCCACCCCCATCACTGAGCCAGGATTGGAAATTTCTAGCCACCCCGGGTGTGGGCTTTATAAAAAATAAAAATAAAATAAAATCATAACAGACCCCACCCCCATCACTGAGCCAGGATTGGAAATTTCCAGCCATCCGGGTGTGGGCTTTATAAAAAAAAATAAAAAAAATCATAACAGACCCCCCCCCCATCACAGAGCCAGGATTGGAAATTTCTATCCACCCCGGGGGTGGGCTTTATAAAAAAAAAAAAAAAAAAAAAAATCACAACAGACCCCCCCTCCCCCCATCACTGAGCCATGATTGGAAATTTCTAGCCAGCCCGGGTGTGGGCTTTATAAAAAATAAAAAATAAAAATCATAACAGACCCCACCCCCATCACTGAGCCAGGATTGTAAATTTCTAGCCACCCGGGTGTGGGCTTAAAAAAAAAAAAAAAAAATCATAACAGACCCCCCCCCCCAATCACTGAGCCAGGATTGGAAATTTCTAGCCACCCCGGGTGTGGGCTTTATAAAAAAAATAAATAAAATAAAAATCATAACAGACCCCACGCCCATCACTGAGCCAGGATTGGAAATTTTTAGCCACCCCGGGTGTGGGCTTTATAAAAATAAAAAATAATAAATAAATAAAAATTCATAAAAGACCCCCCCCCCCCCATTACTGAGCAAGTATTGGAAATTTCTAGCCACCCCGGGTGTGGGCTTAGTAATTAAAAAAAAAAAAAAAAAAAAATCATAACAGACCCCCCCCCCCCCCCCATCACTGAGCCAGGATTGGAAATTTCTAGCCAACCCGGGTGTGGGCTTTATAAAAATAAAAAAAATAAAAATCATAACAGACCCCACCCCCATCACTGAGCCAGGATTGGAAATTTTTAGCCACCCCGGGTTTGGGCTTTATAAAAATAAAAAATAATAAATAAATAAAAATTCATAAAAGACCCCCCCCCCCCCCCCCCCCCATTACTGAGCAAGTGTTGGAAATTTCTAGCCGACCCGGGTGTGGGCTTAGTAATAAAAAATAAAATAAAAAAAAATCATAACAGACCCCCCCCCCCCCATCACTGAGCCAGGATTGGACATTTCTAGCCACCCCGGGTGTGGGCTTCATAAAAAAAATAAATAGATAAATAAAAAAAAAATCATAAAAGACCCCCCCCCATTACTGAGCAAGTATTGGACATTTTTAGCCACCCCGGGTGTGGGCTTTATAAAAAAAAATCAAATAAAAAAAAATCACAACAGACCCCCCCCCCATCACTGAGGCAGGATTGGACCTTTCTAGCCACCCCGCATGTGGGCTTTATAAAAAAAAAAAATAAAAAAATCATAACAGAACCCCCCCCACCCCCATCACTGAGCCAGGATTGGAAATTTCTAGCCACCCCGGGTGTGGGCTTTATAAAAAAATAATAAAAAAAAATCATAACAGACCCCCCCCCCACCCCCATCACTGAGCCAGGATTGGAAATTTCTAGCCACCCCGGGTGTGGGCTTTATAAAAAAATAATAAAAAAAACAAATTCATAACAGACCCCCCCCATTACTGAGCCAGGATTGGAAATGACTAGCCACCCCGGGTGTGGGCTTGATAAAAAAAAAATAATAATAAAAAATCATAACAGACCCCCCCCCCCCCATCACAGAGCCAGGATTGGAAATTTCTAGCCACCAGGGGGGTGGGCTTTATAGAAAAATAAAAAAAATAAAAAATCACAACAGACCCCCCCCCCCCCCCCATCACTGAGGCAGGATTGGAAATTTCTAGCCACCCCGGGTGTGGGCTTTATAAAAAAAAAAAAAAATTATATAAAAAAAAAATTTAAAAAATCATAACAGACCCCCCCCCCCCATCACTGAGCCAGGATTGGAAATTTCCAGCCACCCCGGGTGTGGGCTTTATAAAAAATTAAAAAAATTAAAATCATAACAGACCCCACCCCCATCACTGAGCCAGGATTGGAAATTTCTAGCCACCCGGGTGTGGGCTTTATTAAAAAAAATAGAAAAAAAAAAATCATAACAGACCCCCCCCCCATCACTGAGCCAGGATTGGAAATGTCTGGCCACCCCGGGTGTGGGCTTGATAAAAAAAAAAAAAAAAATCATAACAGACCCCCCCCCCATCACTGAGCCAGGATTGGAAATTTCTATCAACCCCGGGGGTGGGCTTTATAAAAAAAAAAAAAAAAAAAAAAAATCACAACAGACCCCCCCCCCCCCCCCCCCATCACTGAGGCAGGATAGGAAATTTCTAGCCACCTCGGGTGTGGGCTTTATTAAAAAAAAAAAAAAAAAAAATCATAACAGACCCCCCCCCCCCCCATCACTGAGCCAGGATTGGAAATTTCTAGCCAGCCCGGGTGTGGGCTTTATAAAAAAAAATTAAAAAAAAATCATAACAGACCCCACCCCCATCACTGAGCCAGGATTGGAAATTTCTAGCCACCCCGGGTGTGGGCTTTATAAAAAAAAAATTAAAAAATTAAAAATCAAAATAGACCCCACCCCCATCACAGAGCCAGGATTGGAAATTTCTAGCCAACCCGGGGGTGGGCTTTATAAAAAAAAATAAAAAAATACAAATTCATAACAGACCCCACCCCCATCACTGAGCCAGGATTGGAAATTTCTAGCCACCCCAGGTGTGGGCTTTATAAACAAATATAAAAAAATTAAAAATCATAACAGACTCCACCCCCATCACAGGGTCAGGATTGGAAATTTCTAGTCACCCCGGGGGTGGGCTTTATAAAAAAAAATAAAAAAATAAAAAATCACAACAGACCCCCCCCCCCCCCCCCCCCCATCACTGAGCCAGGATTGGAAATTTCTAGCCACCCCGGGGGTGGGCTTTATAAAAAAAAAATAAATAAAAAAAATTCATAACAGACCCCCCCCATTACTGAGCCAGGATTGGAAAAGTCTAGACACCCCGGGTGTGGGCTTGATAAAAAAAATAAAATAATAAAAAATCATAACAGACCCCCCCCCCCCCCCCCCCCATCACAGAGCCAGGATTGGAAATTTCTAGCCACCCCGGGGGTGGGCTTTATAAAAAAATAAAAAAAATAAAAAATCACAACAGACCCCCCCCCCCCCCCCCCATCACTGAGACAGGTTTGGAAATTTCTAGCCACCCCGGGTGTGGGCTTTATAAAAAAAATAATAGGTTATTTAAAAAAAAAAATTAAAAAATCATAACAGACCCCCACCCATCACTGAGCCAGGATTGGAAATTTCTAGCCACCCCGGGTGTGGGCTTTATAAAAAAAAAAAAAAAAAAATCATAACAGACCCCACCCCCATCACTGAGCCAGGATTGGAAATTTCTAGCCACCCCGGGTGTGGGCTTTATAAAACAAAAAAAACAAAAAAATCATAACAGACCCCACCCCCATCACTGAGCCAGGATTGTAAATTTCTAGCCACCCGGGTGTGGGCTTTATAAAAAAAAAAAAAAAAAAATCATAACAACCCCCCCCCCCCCAACACTGAGCCAGGACTGGAAATTTCTAGCCACCTCGGGTGTGGGCTTTATAAAAAAAAAATAAAAATAAAAAATCATAACACACCCCATCCCCATCACTGAGCCAGGATTGGAAATTTCTAGCCACCCCGGGTGTGGGCTTTATAAAAAAATAATAAAAAAAACAAATTCATAACAGACCCCCCCCCCATTACTGGGCCAGGATTGGAAATGTCTAGCCACCCCGGGTGTGGGCTTTATAAAAAAAATAAAAAATAAAAATCATAACAGAGCCCACCCCCATCACTGAGCCAGGATTGGAAATTTCTAGCCACCCCGGGTGTGGGCGTTATAAAACAAAAAAAAACAAAAAATCATAACAGACCCCACCCCCATCACTGAGCCAAGATTCGAAATTTCTAGCCACCCGGGTGTGGGCTTTATAAAAAAAAAAATTAAAAAAAAATCATAACAGACCCCCCCCCCCCCCCCCCATCACTGAGCCAGGATTGGAAATTTCTAGCCACCTCGGGTGTGGGCTTTATAAAAAAAAAAAAATAAAAAAAAATCATAACAGACCCAACCCCCATCACAGAGTCAGGATTGGAAATTTCTAGCCACCCCATGTGGGCTTTATAAAAAAATAATAAAAAAAACAAATTCATAACAGACCCCCCCCATTACTGAGCCAGGATTGGAAATGACTAGCCACCCCTGGTGTGGGCTTGATAAAAAAATAATAATAATAAAAACAAATTCATAACAGACCCCCCCCCCCCCCCATTACTGAGCCAGGATTGGAAATAACTAGCCACCCCGGGTGTGGGCTTGAGAAAAAAATAAATAAAAAATAAAATCACAACAGACCCCCCCCCCCCCCATCACTGAGACAGGTTTGGAAATTTCTAGCCACCCCGGGTGTGGGCTTTATAAAAAAAAAAAAAAAAATTATTTAAAAAAAAAAATTAAAAAATCATAACAGACCCCCACCCATCACTGAGCCAGGATTGGAAATTTCTAGCCACCCCGGGTGTGGGCTTTATAAAAAAAAATAAAAAAAATAATAATAACAGACCCCCCCCATTACTGAGCCAGGATTGGAAATGACTAGCCACCCCGGGTGTGGGCTTGATAAAAAAATAATAATAAAAAATCATAACAGACCCCCCCCCCCATCATAGAGCCAGGATTGGAAATTTCTAGCCACCCCGGGGGTGGGCTTCATAAAAAAATAAAAAAAATAAAAAATCACAACAGACCCCCCCCCCCCCCCCATCACAAAGGCAGGATTGGAAATTTCTAGCCACCCCGGATGTGGGCTTTATAAAAAAAATAATAAAATTATATAAAATAAAAAAAAATAATAAATCATAACAGACCCCACCCCCCATCACTGAGCCAGGATTGGAAATTTCTAGCCACCCCGGGTGTGGGCTTTATAAAAAAAATAAAAAAAAATCATAACAGACCCCACCCCCATCACTGAGCCAGGATTGGAAATTTATAGCCACCCGGGTGTGGGCTTTATAAAAAAAAAAAAAAAATCATAACAGACCCCCCCCCCCCATCACTGAGCCAGGATTGGAAATTTCTAGCCACCCCGGGTGTGGGCTTTATAAAAAAAAAAAATAAAAAAAAATCAAAACACACCCCACCCCCATCACTGAGCCATGATTGGAAATTTCTAGCCACCCCGGGTGTGGGCTTTATAAAAAAAATAAAAAAATAATAAATCATAACAGACCGCACCCCCCCCCCCCCCCCATCACTGAGCCAGGATTGGAAATTTCTAGCCACCCCGGGTGTGGGCTTTATAAAAAAAAAAATTAAAAAAAATCATAACAGACCCCCCCCCCACCCCCATCACTGAGCCAGGATTGGAAATTTCTTGCCACCCCGGGGGTGGGCTTCATAAAAAAATAATAAAATTATATTAATAAAAAAATAAAAAATCATAACAGACCCCACCCCCATCACTGAGCCAGGATTGGAAATTTCTAGCCACCCGGGTGTGGGCTTTATAAAAAAAATTAAAAAAAATCATAACAGACCCCCCCCCCCATCACTGAGGCAGGATTGGAAATTTCTAGCCACCCCGGGTTTGGGCTTTATACAAAAAAAAAAAATAAAAAAATAAAAATAAAAAATAAAAAAATAAAAATTCATAACAGACCCCCACCCATCACTGAGCCAGGATTGGAAATTTCTAGCCACCTCTGGTGTGGGCTTTATAAAAAAAAATTAAAAAAAAAATCATAATAGACCCCACCCCCATCACTGAGCCAGGATTGTAAATTTCTAGCCACCCGGGTGTGGGCTTTATAAAAAAAATAAAAAAAAAAATCATAACAGACCCCCCCCCCATCACTGAGCCAGGATTGGAAATTTCTACCCACCCCGGGTGTGGGCTTTATAAAAAAAAAAAAATTAAAAAAAATCATAACACACCCAACCCCCATCACTGAGCCAGGATTGGAAATTTCTCGCCAGCCCGGGTGTGGGCTTTATAAAATAAAAATAAAAATAAAAAATCATAACAGACCCCACCCCCATCACTGAGCCAGGATTGGAAATTTCTAGCCACCCGGGTGTGGGCTTTATATAAAAAAATAATAAAAAAATCATAACAGACCCCCCCCCCATCACTGAGGCAGGATTGGAAATTTCTAGCCACCCCGGGTTTGGGCTTTATACAAAAAATAATAAAAAAAATAAATAAATAAAAAATAAAAAAATAAAAATTCATAACAGACCCCCACCCATCACTGAGCCAGGATTGGAAATTTCTAGCCACCTCTGGTGTGGGCTTTATAAAAAAAAAATAAAAAAAAATCATAACAGACCCCCCCCCATCACTTAGCCAGGATTGAAAATTTTTAGCCAGCCCGGGTGTGGGCTTTATAAAAAAAAATAAAAAAAAAATCATAATAGACCCCACCCCCATCACTGAGCCAGGATTGTAAATTTCTAGCCACCCGGGTGTGGGCTTTATAAAAAAAAAAAAAAAAAATCATAACAGACCCCCCCCCCATCACTGAGCCAGGATTGGAAATTTCTACCCACCCCGGGTGTGGGCTTTATAAAAAAAAAAAAAATTTAAAAAAATCATAACACACCCAACCCCCATCACTGAGCCAGGATTGGAAATTTCTCGCCAGCCCGGGTGTGGGCTTTATAAAATAAAAATAAAAAATAAAAATCATAACAGACCCCACCCCCATCACTGAGCCAGGATTGGAAATTTCTAGCCACCCGGGTGTGGGCTTTATATAAAAAAATATATAAAAAAATCATAACAGACCCCCCCCCCCCCCCCATCACTGAGCCAGGATTGGAAATTTCTAGCCAACCTGGGTGTGGGCTTTATAAAATAAAAATAAAATAAAAAAATCATAACAGACCCCACCCCATCACTGAGTCAGGATTGGAAATTTCTAGCCACCCCGGGTGTGGGCTTTATAAAAAAAAATAAATAAAAATAAAAATCATAACAGACCCCACCCCCATCACAGAGCCAGGATTGGAAATTTCTAGCAACCCCGGGGGTGGGCTTTATAAAAAAAATAAAATAAAAAAAAATCACAACAGACCCCCCCCCCCATCACTGAGCCAGGATTGGAACTTTCTAGCCACCCCGGGTGTGGGCTTTATAAAAAAATAATAAAAAAAACAAATTCATAACAGACCCCCCCCATTACTGAGCCAGGATTGGAAATGTCTAGCAACCCTGGGTGTGGGCTTTATTAAAATAAAATAATAATAAAAAATCATAACAGACCCCCCCCCCCCATCACAGAGCGAGGATTGGAAATTTCTAGCCACCCCGGGTGTGGGCTTTATAAAAAAAAAAAAAAAAAATTAAAAATCATAACAGACCCCACCCCCATCACAGAGCCAGGATTGGAAATTTCTAGCCACCCCGGGTGTTGGCTTTATAAAAAATAAAAAAATAAAAAACATAACAGACCCCCCCGAACCCCCATCACTGAGCCAGGATTGGACATTTCTAGCCACCCCGGGTGTGGGCTTTATAAAAAAATAATAAAAAAAAACAAATTCATAACAGACCCCCCCCCATTACTGAGCCAGGATTGCAAATGTCTAGCAACCCTGGGTGTGGGCTTTATTAAAATAAAATAATAATAAAAAATCATAACAGACCCCCCCCCCCATCACAGAGCCAGGATTGGAAATTTCTAGCCACCCCGGGGGTGGGCTTTATAAAAAAATAAAATAAATAAATAAATAAAAATTCATGAAAGACCCCCCCCCCCCCCATTACTGAGCAAGTATTGGAAATATCTAGCCACCCCGGGTGTGGGCTTGATAAAAAAAAAAATAATAATAAAAATCACAACAGACCCCCCCCCCCATCACTGAGGCAGGATTGGAAATTTCTAGCCACCCCGGGTGTGGGCTTTATAAAAAAAATAATAAATTTATTATTTTTTTAAATTTAAAAAATCATAACAGACCCCCTGAGCCAGGATTGGAAATTTCTAGCCACCCCGGGTGTGGGCTTTATAAAAAAATAAAATAAAAAATCATAACAGTCCCCACCCCCATCACAGAGCCAGGATTGGAAATTTCTAGCCACCCCGGGGGTGGGCTTTATAAAATAAATAAATAAATAAATAAATAAAAATTCATGAAAGACCCCCCCCCCCATTACTGAGCAAGTATTGGAAATATCTAGCCACCCCGGGTGTGGGCTTTATAAAAAAAAAAATAATAATAAAAAATAAAAAATAAAAAAATAAAAATTCATAACAGACCCCCACCCATTACTGAGCCAGGATTGGACATTTCTAGCCTTCACGGGTGTGAGCTTTATAAAAAAAAAATAAAAAAAATTAAAAAAAATCATAACAGACCCCCCCCCCCCCCCATTACTGAGCCAGGATTGGAAATTTCTAGCCACCCCGGGTGTGGGCTTTATAAAAAAAAATATATATATATATATATCATAAAAGACCCCGCCCCCCCCATCATTGAGCCAGGATTGGAAATTTCTAGCCAGCCCGGGTGTGGGCTTTATAAAAAGAAATAAATAAAAAAATTATAACAGACCCCCCCCCCCATTACTGAGCCAGGATTGGGAATTTCTAGCCACCCCGGGTGTGGGCTTTATCAAAGAAATAAATAAAAAAATAAAAATCATAACAGACCCCCCCCCCCTCCAATACTGAGCCAGGATTGGAAATTTCTAGCCACCCAGGGTGTGGATTTTCTAAAAAAAAAAAAAAAAAAGAAAAAAAATTCATAACAGACCCCCCCCCCCCCCCCATTACTGAGCCAGGATTGGAAATGTCTAGCCACCCCGGGGGTGGGCTTTATAAAAAAAAAAAAAAAAAAAAAAAAAAAATCACGACAGACCCCCCCCATCACTGAGGCAGGATTGGAAATTTTCCAGCCACCCCGGGTGTGGGCTTTATAAAAAAAAAATAAAAAAAAATCATAACAGACCCCACCCCCATCACAGAGCCAGGATTGGAAATTTCTAGCCACCCCGGGGGTGGGCTTTATAAAAAAATAAAATAAATAAATAAATAAAAATTCATGAAAGACCCCCCCCCCCCCCATTACTGAGCAAGTATTGGAAATATCTAGCCACCCCGGGTTTGGGCTTGATAAAAAAAAAAATAATAATAAAAATCACAACGGACCCCCCCCCCCCATCACTGAGGCAGGATTGGAAATTTCTAGCAACCCCGGGTGTGGGCTTTATAAAAAAAATAACAAAATTATTTTTTTTAAAAATTTAAAAAATCATAACAGACCCCCTGAGCCAGGATTGGAAATTTCTAGCCATCCCGGGTGTGGGCTTTATAAAAAAAATAAAATAAAAAATCATAACAGACCCCACCCCCATCACAGAGCAAGGATTGGAAATTTCTAGCCACCCCGGGGGTGGGCTTTATAAAAAAAATAAATAAATAAATAAATAAAAATTCATGAAAGACCCCCCCCCCCCCATTACTGAGCAAATATTGGAAATATATAGCCACCCCGGGTGTGGGCTTGATAAAAAAAAAAAAAAAAAAAAAAATCATAACAGACCCCCCCCCCCATCACTGAAGCAGGATTGGAAATTTCTAGCCACCCCGGGTGTGGGCTTTATAAAAAAAAAAATAAAAATAAAAAATAAAAAATAAAAAAATAAAAATTCATAACAGACCCCCACCCATTACTGAGCCAGGATTGGACATTTCTAGCCTTCACGGGTGTGAGCTTTATAAAAAAAAATTTAAAAAAATTAAAAAAAATCATAACAGACCCCCCCCCCCCATTACTGAGCCAGGATTGGAAATTGCTAGCCACCCCGGGTGTGGGCTTTATAAAAAAAAAAATATATATATATATCATAAAAGACCCCGCCCCCCCCATCATTGAGCCAGGATTGGAAATTTCTAGCCAGCCCGGGTGTGGGCTTTATAAAAAGAAATAAATAAAAAAATTATAACAGACCCCCCCCCCCCCCCATTACTGAGCCAGGATTGGGAATTTCTAGCCGGGTGTGGGCTTTATAAAAAAAAAAAAAAAAAAATCATAAGAGACCCCGCCCCCCCCATCATTGAGCCAGGATTGGAAATTTCTAGCCAGCCCGGGTGTGGGCTTTATCAAAGAAATAAATAAAAAAATAAAAATCATAACAGACCCCCCCCCCCTCCAATACTGAGCCAGGATTGGAAATTTCTAGCCACCCAGGGTGTGGATTTTCTAAAAAAAAAAATAAAAAATGAAAAAAAATTCATAACAGACCCCCCCCCCCCCCCCCCCCCCCCCCCCCATTACTGAGCCAGGATTGGAAATGTCTAGCCACCCCGGGGGTGGGCTTTATAAAAAAAAATATATAAAAAAAAATAACAACAGACCCCCCCCCCCTCCAATACTGAGCCAGGATTGGACATTTCTAGCCAAGCAGGGTGTGGGTTTTCTAAAAAAAAAATAGAAAATGAAAAAAAATTCATAACAGACCCCCCCCCCATTACTGAGCCAGGATTGGAAATGTCTAGCAACCCCTGGTGTGGGCTTTATAAAGAAAAAATAATAATTAAAAAAAATAATAATAACAGACTCCCCCCCATTACTGAGCCAGGATTGGTAATGTCTAGCCACCCCGGGTGTGGGCTTTATAAAAAAAAAAAAAAAAAAAAAATCACAACAGACCCCCCCCATCACTGAGGCAGGATTGGAAATTTTCCAGCCACCCCGGGTGTGGGCTTTATGAAAAAAATAATAAAATAAAATAATCATAACAGACCCCCCCCCCCCCATCACTGAGCCAGGATTGGACATTTCTAGCCAACCCGGGTGTGGGCTTTATAAAAAAAATAAATAAATAAAAAATCAGAACAGAACCCCCTCCCCATCACTGGAGCCAGGATTGGACATTTCTAACCACCCCGGGAGTGGGCTTGATATAAAAATAAATAATAATAATAATAATAACAGACCCCCCCCCCCATCACAGAGCCAGGATTGGAAATTTCTAGCCACCCCGGGGGTGGGCTTTATAAAAAAAATTAAAAAAAAATCACAACAGACCCCCCCCCCACTCACTGAGGCAGGATTGGAAATTTCTAGCCACCCCGGGTGTGGGCTTTATAAAAAAAATAATAAAATTAAAAAAAAATAAAAAATAAATAAAAAAAAATTCATAACAGACCCCCACCCATTACTGAGCCAGGATTTGAAATATCTAGCCTACCCGGGTGTGGGCTTGAAAAAAAAAAAAAAAAAAAAAAATCATAACAGACCCCACCCCATTACTGAGCCAGGATTGGAAATGTCTAGCCACCCCAGGTGTGGCCTTTATAAAAAAAATAATAAAATAAAAAAAATAATAAAAAAAGAAAAAAAAATCATTACAGCCCCCCCCCCCCCTCCCATTACTGAGCCAGGATTGGAAATTTCTAGCCAACCCGGGTGTGGCCTTTAAAAAAAATAAAATAAAATAAAAAAAATAATAAAAAAAGAAAAAAAAATCATTACAGCCCCCCCCCCCCCCCCCCCATTACTGAGCGAGGATTGGAAATTTCTAGCCACACCGGGTGAGGGCTTTTTTTAAAAAAAAATGAAAAAATAAAAAAAAATCATAAAAGACCCCGCCCCCCCCCCCCCATCATTGAGCCAGGATTGGAAATTTCTAGCCACCCCGGGTGTGGGCTTTATAAAAAAAAAATATATATATATATATATAACAGACCCCCCCCCATTACTGAGCCAGGATTGGGAATTTCTAGCCACCCCGCGTGTGGGCTTTATAAAAAAATTAAATTAAATTAAAAAAAAATCATAACAGACCCCACCCCCATTACTGAGCCAGGATTGGAAATTTCTAGCCACCCAGGGTGTGGGTTTTCTAAAAAAAAAAAAAAAAAAGAAAAAAAATTCATAACAGACCCCCCCCCCATCACTGAGGCAGGATTGGACATTTCTAGCCACCCCGGGTGTGGGCTTTATGAAAAAAATAATAAAATTAAAAAAAATAAAAAATAAAAAAATAAAAATTCATAACAGACCCCCCCTCCCCCCCCATCCCTGAGTCAGGATTGGAAATTTCTAGCCACCCCGGGTGTGGGCTTTATAAAAAAAATAAAAAAATAAAAAAATCATAACAGACCCCCCCCCCCCCCCATCACTGAGCCAGGATTGGAAATTTCTAGCCACCCCGGGTGTGGGCTTTATAAAAATAAAAAATAAATCATAACAGAACCCCCCCCCCCCCATCACAGAGACAGGATTGGAAATTTCTAGCCACCCCGGGAGTGGGCATTTAAAAAAAATAATAAAATAAATAAAAAAAAATTATAACAGACCCCGCCCCCCCCCCATCATTGAGCCAGGATTGGAAATTTCTAGCCACCCCGGGTGTGGGCTTTATAAAAAAAAAAAAAAAAAACATTTATAACAGACCCCCCCCCATTAATGAGCCAGGATTGGGAATTTCTAGCCACCCTGGGTGTGGGCTTTATAAAAAAAAAAATTAAAAAAAAAAAATCATAAGACCCCACCCCCATTACTGAGCCAGGATTGGAAATGTCTAGCCACCCCTGGTGTGGGCTTTATAAAAAAAAAATAATAATAAAAAAAAAAATAATAACAGACTCTTCCCATTCCTGAGCCAGGATTGGTAATGTCTAGCCACCCCGGGTGTGGGCTTAATAAAAAATAAAAAAAAATAAAAATCATAATAGACCCCCCCCCCCCCCCCATCACTGAGGCAGGATTGGACATTTCTAGCCACCCCGGGTGTGGGCTTTATGAAAAAAATAATAAAATAAAATAAAATAAAAAATAAAAAAATAAAAATTCATAACAGACCCCCCCCCCCCCCCCCCCCATCCCTGAGTCAGGATTGGAAATTTCTAGCCACCCCGGGTGTGGGCTTTATAAAAAAAATAAAAAAATAAAAAAATCATAACAGACCCCCCCCCCCCCATCACTGAGCCAGGATTGGAAATTTCTAGCCACCCCGGGTGTGGGCTTTATAAAAATAAAAATAAAATCATAACAGAACCCCCCCCCCCCCATCACAGAGACAGGATTGGAAATTTCTAGCCACCCCGGGGGTGGGCATTTAAAAAAAATAATAAAATAAATTAAAAAAAATTATAACAGACCCCGCCCCCCCCCCCATCATTGAGCCAGGATTGGAAATTTCTAGCCACCCCGGGTGTGGGCTTTATAAAAAAAAAAAAAAAAAACAATTATAACAGACCCCCCCCCATTAATTAGCCAGGATTGGGAATTTCTAGCCACCCTGCGTGTGGGCTTTATAAAAAATAAAAAAAATAAAAAAAATCATAAGACCCCACCCCCATTACTGAGCCAGGATTGGACATTTCTAGCCACCCCGGGTGTGGGCTTTATAAAAAAAAAAAAAAAAAAAAAAAAATCATAACAAACCCCCCCCCCCATTACTGAGCCAGGATTGGAAATTTCTAGCCACCCCGGGTGTGGGCTTTATAAAAATAAACATAAAAATAAAAATAAAAATTCATAACAGATCCCACCCCCCCATTACTGAGCCAGGATTGGAAAATTCTAGCCACCCCGGGTGTGGGCTTTATAAAAAAAAAAAAAAGAAAAAAAAAAAAGGAAAAAAAAATTCATAACAGACCCCCCCCCCCCCATTACTGAGCCAGGATTGGAAATTTCTAACCACCCCAGGTGTGGGCTTTATAAAAAAAAATAATAATAAAAAAAAAATAATAATAACAGACCCCTCCCCCCATTACTGAGCCAGGATTGGAAATGTCTACCCACCCCGGGTGTGGGCTTTATAAATAAAAAAAAAGAAAAGAAAAAAAATCATAACAACCCCCCCCCCCCCCCATTACTGAGCCAAGATTGGAAAGTTCTAGCCGCCCCGGGTGTGGGCTTTATAAAAATAAAAAATAAAAAAAAATAAAAAATCTAAACAGACCCTCCCCACTCCCCCCCCCCCCCCCCCCCCCATTACTGAGCCAGGGTTTGAAATTTTTTAGCCACCCCGGTCTGGGCTTTATTTAAAAAAAAACAACAATAATAAATAAAAATAAAAATTCATAATAGACCCCCCCCCCCCCATTGCTGAGCCAGGATTAGAAATGTCTAGCCACCCCGGGTGTGGGCTTTATAAAATAAAAAAAATAAAAAAAATTCATAAAAGACCCGCCCCCCCATTACTGAGCCAGGATTGGAAAGTTCTAGCCACCCCGGGAGTGGGCTTTATTAAAAAAATAATAATAATTAAAAAAAAATTCATAACAGACCCCCCCCCCCCCCCCCCCCATTACTGAGCCAGGATTGGAAATTTCTAGCCACCCCGGGTGTGGGCTTTATAAAAAATAAAAAATAAAAAAATAAAAAATTCATAACAGACCCCCCCCCCCCCATTACTGAGCCAGGATTGGAGATTTCTAGCCACCCCGGGTGTGGGCTTTATAAAAAAAAAGTAAATAAAAAAAAAAAAAAAAATTCATAACAGACCCCCCCAATTCCTGAGCCAGGATTCGAAATTTCTAGCAACCCCGGGTGTGGGCTTTATAACAAAAAAAACAACAACAAAAAAAAAATCATAACAGACCCCCCCCCCCCATTACTGAGCCAGGGTTTGAAATTTTTTAGCCACCCCGGTCTGGGCTTTATTTAAAAAAAAAACAATAATAAATAAAAATAAAAATTCATAATAGACCCCCCCCCCATTGCTGAGCCAGGATTGGAAATGTGTAGCCACCCCGGGTGTGGGCTTTATAAAAAGTTCTAGCCACCCCAGGTGTGGGCTTTATTAAAAAAATAATAATAATTAAAAAAAAATTCATAACACACCCCCCCCCCCCATTACTGAGCCAGGATTGGAAATTTCTAGCCACCCCGGGTTTGGGCTTTATAAAAAAAAAAAAAAAAAAAAAAAAAAATCATAACAGACCCCCCCCCCCCCCCCCCCATTACTGAGCCAGGATTGGAAATTTCTAGCCACCCGGGTGTGGGCTTTATAAAAAAAAAGTAAATAAAAAAAAATAAAAAAATTCATAACAGACCCCCCCCCCCCCCCATTACTGAGCCAGGATTGGAAATTTCTAGCCACCCCGGGGGTGGGCTTTATAAAAAATAAAAAATGAAAAAAATTCATAAAAGACCCCTCCCACATTACTGAGCCAGGATTGGAAATTTCTAGCCACCACGGGTGTGGGCTTTATGAAAATAAAAAAATAAAAAATAAAAAATTCATAACAGACCCCCCCCCCCCCCCCATTAATGAGCCAGTATTGGAAATTTCTAGCCACCCCGGGGGTGGGCTTTATAAAAAATAAAAAAAAATCATAAAAGACCCCCCCCCCCCCATTACTGAGCCAGGATTGGAAATTTCTAGCCACCACGGGTCTGGGCTTTATTAAAAAATAAATAAATAAATAAAAAAAATCATAACAGACCCCCCCCATTATTGAGCCAGGATTGGAAATTTCTAGCCACCGTGGGTGTGGGCTTTATAAAAAAAAAAAAAAAAAAAAAAAAAAATTCATAACAGACCCCCCCCTCCCCGTAACTGAGCCAGGATTGGAAATTTCTAGCCACCCCGGGTGTGGGCTTTTTATAAAAAAAAAAATAAAAAAAATCATAACAGACCCCCCCCCCCCCCCCCCATTAATGAGCCAGGATTTGAAATTTCTAGCCACCCCGGGTGTGGGCGTTATAAAAAATAAAAAAAAATAAAATAAAATAAAATAAAAATTCATAACAGACCCCCCCATGACTGAGCCAGGATTGGAAATTTGTAGCCACTCCGGGTGTGGGCTTTATATTAAAAATAAAATAATAATAAAAAAAAAAATCATAACAGACCCTCCCCCTCCCCATTACTTAGCGAGGATTGGAAATTTCTAGCCAACCCGGGTGTGGGCTTTATAAAAATAAACATAAAAATAAAAATAAAAATTCATAACAGACACCCCCCCATTACTGAGCCAGTATTGGAAATTTCTAGCCACCCCGGGTGTGGGCTTTATTAAAAAAAAAAAAAAAAAAAATCATAACAGACCCCCCCCCCCCCCCCCCCCCAGTACTTAGCCAGGATTGGAAATTTCTAGCCACCCCGGGTGTGGGCTTTATAAAAAAAAAAAAAAAAAAAAAAAAAAATCATAACAGACCCCCCCCCCCCCCCCCATTACTGAGCCAGGATTGGACATTTCTAGCCACCCCGGGTGTGGGCTTTATAAAAAAAAAAAAAAAAAATCATAACAGACCCCCCCCCATTACTGAGCCAGGATTGGAAATTTCTAGCCACCCCGGGGGTGGGCTTTATAAAAAATAAAAAATAAAAAAATTCATAACAGACCCCTCCCCCATTACTGAGCCAGGATTGGAAATTTCTAGCCACCCCGGGTGTGGGCTTTATGAAAATAAAAAAATAAAAAATAAAAAATTCATAACAGACCCCCCCCCCCCCATTACTGAGCCAGGATTGGAAATTTCTAGCCACCCCGGGGGTGGGCTTTATAAAAAATAAAAAAAAATCATAACAGACCCCCCCCCCCCCATTACTGAGCCAGGATTGGAAATTTCTATCCACCACGGGTCTGGGCTTTATTAAAAAATAAATAAATAAATAAAAAAAATCATAACAGACCCCCCCCATTATTGAGCCAGGATTGGAAATTTCTAGCCACCGTGGGTGTGGGCTTTATAAAAAAAAAAAAATAATAAAAAAAAAATTCATAACAGACCCCCCCCCTCCCCGTAACTGAGCCAGGATTGGATATTTCTAGCCACCCCGGGTGTGGGCTTTATATAAAAAAAAAATTAAAAAAAATCATAACAGACCCCCCCCCCCCCCCCCCCCCATTAATGAGCCAGGATTTGAAATTTCTAGCCACCCCGGGTGTGGGCGTTATAAAAAATAAAAAATAAAAATAAAAAAATAAAATAAAAATTCATAACAGACCCCCCCCATGACTGAGCCAGGATTGGAAATTTGTAGCCACTCCGGGTGTGGGCTTTATATTAAAAATAAAATAATAATAAAGAAAAAAATCATAACAGACCCTCCCCCTCCCCATTACTGAGCGAGGATTGGAAATTTCTAGCCAACCCGGGTGTGGGCTTTATAAAAATAAACATAAAAATAAAAATAAAAATTCATAACAGACACCCCCCCATTACTGAGCCAGTATTGGAAATTTCTAGCCAACCCGGGTGTGGGCTTTATTAAAAAAAAAAAAAAAAAAATCATAACAGACCCCCCCCCCCCCCCAGTACTTAGCCAGGATTGGAAATTTCTAGCCACCCCGGGTGTGGGCTTTATAAAAAAAATTAAAAAAATAAAAAAAATTCATAACAGACCCCCCCCCCCCCCCCCATTACTGAGCCAGGATTGGACATTTCTAGCCACCCCGGGTGTGGGCTTTATAAAAAAAATAAAAAAAAATCATAACAGACCCCCCCCGCATTACTGAGCCAGGATTGGAAATTTCTAGCCACCCCGGGTGTGGGCTTTATAAAAAATAAAAATAAAAATCATAACAGACCCCCCCCCGCATTACTGAGCCAGGATTGGAAATTTCTAGCCACCCCGGGTATGGGCTTTATATAAAAAAAAAATAAAAAAAAAATCATAACAGACCCCCCCATTACTGAGCTAGGATTGAAAATTTCTAGACACCGCCGGTGTCGGCTTTAAAAAAAAATAAAATAAAAAATTCATAACAGACCCCCCCATTACTGAGCTAGTATTGGACATTTCTAGACACCGCGGGTGTCGGCTTTAAAAAAAAAAAAAAAATAAAATAAAAAATTCATAACAGACCCCCCCATTACTGAGCTAGAATTGGAAATTTCTAGACACCGCCGGTGTCGGCTTTAAAAAAAAAAAAAAAAAAAAAATTCATAACAGACCCCCCCATTACTGAGCTAGGATTGGACATTTCTAGACACCGCGGGTGTCGGCTTTAAAAAAATAAAATAAATTAAAAAAAAATTCATAACAGACCCCCCCATTACTGAGCTAGAATTGGAAATTTCTAGACACCGCGGGTGTCGGCTTTAAAGACAAAAAAAAAAAAAATCCATAACAGACCCCACCATTACTGAGCTAGAATTGGAAATTTCTAGACACCGCGGGTGTCGGCTTTAAAGAAAAAAAAATAAAAATCCATAACAGACCCCACCGTTACTGAGCTAGGATTGGAAATTTCTAGACACCGCGGGTGTCGGCTTAAAAAATAAAAATAAAAATGCATAACAGACCCCCCCATTAGAGCTAGGATTGGAAATTTCTAGATACCGCGATTGTCGGGTTTAAAAAAAAAAAAAAAAAAAAAAATCATAACAGACCCCCCCCCCCATTACTGAGCTAGGATTGGAAATTTCTAGACACCGCGGGTGTCGGCTAACGTCTGTCTGTCTGTCTGTCTTGGCTGGTGTTGTTATGGTGGCGCGCACAGTCGCAGCGGCTCGGGGCTCCCCTTTACCTGTGCACCTTGTTGTACTTATGTCTTTATGCCTACTTGTGACACTCCCATGTCACAGCAACCCTATCTACAGCCACCACGAACTGATACTCATCGGACTCAAGGCAAAAAGGGACATTACCAGCACTTTCACACGGACTCACAACATCTCATCGGAGATAGCGAGACCACCGGGCGCCCCGTGGACTGTTATTGGGTCCAGCAGGTGCCGAAGGCGGCGCAGGGAGAGGAGGCAGAAGCGCGGATGCCGGGGAGGCCTGCTAGCTCGGCTAAGAAACCGACCGCACAGACCTCCACTACCATCAATCTTCCTGACAAACGCCAGATCCCTCGCAAACAAGATGGATGAGCTGCAGTCACGTATCACCTTCGACAACTTCGTCCGCGAGTGCTGTCTGCTGATTGTCAGCGAATCCTGGCTGCGCCCGCATATCCCCGATGCTACAGTGGAGCTAGCAGGCCGCACCATTCACCGCCACGACCGGACCAGAGCCTCCGGTAAGACCATAGGAGGGGGACTCTGTGTGTATGTACTCCAGAACTGGTGCTCGGACAGCAGAGTAATTGACACCTACTGCTCACCGGACCTAGAGGCCATATCTGTCCAGTGTCGGCCGTTCTACCTGCCACGGGAGATTACAGCAGCCATCATCACTGCTGTTTACATACCTCCCGATGCTAACGTTAGCATGGCACTCGGCCAGCTCCAGCTCATGGTCACTGAACAGCAGAGAGCTCATCCGGATGGCGTACAAATCATCGCCGGGGACTTTAATAAAGCAAACCTCAAGACTGTTCTCCCCAAATTCCATCAGCACGTCAAGTGTGCAACGAGGGGAAAAAACACACTGGACCATGTTTACTCAAACATAAAACATGCATACAGGGCGACCCCCCTCCCCCACCTTGGACAATCTGACCACCTCTCTCTGTTCCTCTTCCCAGCCTACACTCCCCTCAGAAGGCAAACCAAACCAGCCACCCGGACCATCAAAGCCTGGCCTGAAAATGCTCTTGCCCAGCTGCAGGACTGCTTTGCCTGCACAGAGTGGAGCATCTTTGAAGAACAGGACCTGGACACATACACCGAGTCTGTCCTCTTCTACATCAGGTGCTGTGCAGAACACGTCACGGAGGACAGACGCATCCGGGTCTTTCCAAACAGGAAGCCCTGGATGACAAAAGAAGTCCAGACCCTGATCAGAGCTCAAAACTCGGCCTTCAGGACCGGCGACAGAGACCTTTACAGCACTGCCAGAGCTGACCTGAGGAGGGGCATCAAGCTGGCGAAGGACTCCTACAAGAGGAAAATAGAGGGACACCTGACGGACAACAACCCGCATCAGATGTGGAGGGGTATCCGGGCTCTAACCTACAAAGGCCAGGCCCCTCCCACATCCTCCAGCAGCAGCAGCAGCTCACTGGCAGAGGAGCTGAACAGCTTCTTTGCCCGCTTCGAGACCACCACCAGTCACCTGCAGCCACTGCCTCCCCCCGGTTCCAGCACCCCACCCCTCTCTCTCTCTCCAGGAGCATGAGGTGAGAAAAAACCTGAGAGCAGTGAATCCCAGGAAAGCTGCTGGTCCTGACGGCATCCCCGGGGCGGTGATCAAAGCATGTGCTAACCAACTGGCAGGGATCCTCACCAGACTGTTCAACCTCTCCCTGTCACATGCCACCGTCCCCACATGCCTGAAGGCCTCCAGCATCATCCCCATTCCCAAGAAATCTACAATAGAATGCCTGAATGATTACAGACCCATTGCCCTGACGTCTGTAATCATGAAGTGCCTGGAGCGATCAGTCTCCCACCACCTCAGAGACTGTCTCCCTCCCTCCCTCGACCCCGACCAGTTTGCATACAGGGCAAACCGGTCTACGGAGGACGCCATCGCCCTGACACTCCACACAGCGCTGAGTCACCTGGAGAACAAGAAGAGCTACGTGAGGATGCTCTTCGTGGACTACAGCTCGGCTTTCAACACCATCCTACCAGACATTCTTTTCTCCAAACTACTGGAATTACAGATCCCCCTCTCCACCTGCAACTGGATCAAAAGCTTTCTGACGAGCCGCCCACAGTCTCCACAATCACACTCAGCACTGGCTCCCCTCAAGGCTGTGTTCTGAGCCCCCTGCTGTACGCCCTGTACACCCACGACTGCTCTCAAGCCCACCCAACCAACCGCATCATAAAATATGCGGACGACACAACAGTGGTTGGGCTCATCTGCAACAACGACGAGACAGCATACAGGGATGAAGTGCAGAAACTGTCATCCTGGTGCTCGGAAAATAACCTGACCCTGAATGTCCTGAAAACTAAAGAACTCATCATGGACTTCAGGAGGATCAGACAGGACCACACCCCCCTCCTCATCAACGGAGAGCAAGTGGAGACTGTTACCACCTTCAGGTTTCTGGGCACCCACATCGCTGCAGATCACACATGGACTCACAACACCGGGATGCTGATAAAGAAGGCTCAGCAGCGGCTACATTTCCTGCGTGTCCTTAAGAAGAACAATCTGGACACGAGGCTGCTGCTGGCCTTCTACCACTCATCAATTGAGAGCGTACTGATGTATTGTCTGGGCGTCTGGTACGCAGGCTCCACAGCCAAGGACAGGAAGGCAGTACAGAGGGTAATAAACACTGCTCAAAAGATCATCGGATGCCCTTTGCCCAGCCTGGAAGAAAACGCCACATCCTGCTGTCTCCGGAGAATCATGGCCATCACTAGAGACCCTTCACACCCGGCCCACCCTTTGTTTGATCTGTTGCCTTCGGGGAGACGCTACAGGTCAACAAAATCACACACAAACAGACTGACGAAGAGCTTCTTCCCCTGGGCCATCACAACTGCAAACAGCTGCGGATACACACACTGCCGCCCACCTGGACAATAACCAACCACCTACCTACCTCCTCCCACCGCCCCCCCCCCCCCCCCCCCTTCAGCACCTTGGACAGCTCCGGCCTCTGTGCCATGTCTGCACCTCATGGCCCAATGATGTGTGAAATGTTTACACCATTCTTTTAAATAGTGTAAATTATTTTATATTTATTCTGTTCATTTGCACTACAGTTACAGTATTTATTATTGCACTCCTTTTAATCCTTGTTTGTGTTTTTTTTGTTGTTTGTTGTGCACGGTAGCTCTGTGGGAGCGCTCCCCCTTAATTTCGTTGTACACTGTACAATGACAAATAAAAGTCTATCTATCTATCTATCTATCTATCTATCTGTCGACAGCTCAACCCGACCACCAACACGTCGACATCTCGAGGGAATCGAACCGCCGCCGCCGGGTCGATGAGTGACCTTCTCCGTCCCCCGGCTCTAACCACTGAGACACAGTCAATCCTTGCCGTTGTTACAGAATTTTCGTCCCTATCTCAGTGCCGTAGCGGTTGCCAGTCATCTCCAAAAACAAAACAAAAAATCAGGCTAACGGGTCTGTCTGTCTGTCGAAACCTCAACCCGACCACCAACACGCCAACATCTTGAGGGAATCGAACCGCCGCCGCCGGGTCGGTGAGTGACCTTCTCTGTCCCCCGGCTCTAACCACTGAGCCACAGTGACTCCTTGCTGTCGTTACCGAATTTTCGTCCCTATCTCAGTGACGTAGTGGTTGCCAGTCATCTCCAAAAACAAAACAAAAAATCAGGCTAGCGGGTCTGTCTGTCGACACCTCAACCCGACCACCAACACTCCAACATCTCGAGAGAATCGAATCACCGCCGTCGGGTCGGTGAGTGACCTTCTCCGTCCCCCGGCTCTACCCACTGAGCCACAGTCACTCCTTGCCGTTGTTACCGAATTTTCGTCCCTATCTCAGTGACGTAGTGGTTGCCAGTCATCTCCAAAAACAATACAAAAAATCAGGCTAACGGGTCTGTCTGTCGACACCTCAACCCGGCCACCAACACTGCAACATCTCGAGGGAATCAACCGCCGCCGCCGGGTCGCTGCGTGACCTTCTCCATCCCCCAATCGAACCACTGAGCCACAGTCACTCATTGCCGTTGTTACCGAATTTTCGTCCCTATCTCAGTGACATAGTGGTTGCCAGTCATCTCCAAAAACAAAACAAAAAATCAGGCTAATGGGTCTGTCTGTCTGTCGACAGCTCAACCCGACCACCAACACTCCAACATCTCGAGGGAATCGAACCGCCGCCGTCGGGTCGGTGAGTGACCTTCTCCGTCCCCAGGCTCTAACCACTGAGCCACAGTCACTCCTTGCCGTTGTTACCGAATTTTCGTCCCTATTTCAGTGACGTAGTGGTTGCCAGTCATCTCCAAAAACAAAAAAAAAAACAGGCTAACGGGTCTGTCTGTCGACACCTCAACCCGACCACCAACACTGCAACATCTAGAGGGAATCGAACCGCCGCCGTCGGGTCGGTGAGTGACCTTCTCCGTCCCCCGGCTCTAACCACTGAGCCAGAGTCACTCCTTGCCGTTGTTACCGAATTTTCGTCCCTATCTCAGTGACGTAGTGGTTGCCAGTCATCTCCAAAAACAAAACAAAAATCAGGCTAACGGGTCTGTCGACACCTCAACCCCACCACCGACACTCCAACATCTCAAGGGAATCGAACCGCCGCCGCCGGGTCGGTGAGTGACCTTCTCCGTCCCCCGGCTCTAACCACTGAGCCACAGTCACTCCTTGCCCTTGTTACTGAATTTTCGTCCCTATCTCAGTGACGTAGTGGTTGCCAGTCATCTCCAAAAACAAAACAAAAAATCAGGCTAAGGGGTCTGTCGACACCTCAACCCCACCACCAACAATCCAACATCTCAAGGGAATCGAACCGCCGCCGCCGGGTCGGTGAGTGACCTTCTCCGTCCCCCGGCTCTAACCACTGAGCCACAGTCACTCCTTGCCGTTGTTACCGAATTTTCGTCCCTATCTCAGTGACGTAGTGGTTGCCAGTCATCTCCAAAAACAAAACAAATAACGGGTCTGTCTCTCTGTCGACACCTCAACCCGACCACCAACACGTCGACATCCCGAGGGAATCGAACCGCCGCCGCCGGGTCGGTGAGTGACCTTCTCCGTCCCCCGGCTCTAACCACTGAGCCACAGTCACTCCTTGCCATTGTTACCGAATTTTCGTCCCTATCTCAGTGACATAGTGGTTGCCAGTCATCTCCAAAAACAAAACAAAAAATCAGGCTAATGGGTCTGTCTGTCTGTCGACAGCTCAACCCGACCACCAACACTCCAACATCTCGAGGGAATCGAACCGCCGCCGTCGGGTCGGTGAGTGACCTTCTCCGTCCCCCGGCTCTAACCACTGAGCCACAGTCTCTCCTTGCCGTTGTTACCGAATTTTCGTCCCTATTTCAGTGACGTAGTGGTTGCCAGTCATCTCCAAAAACAAAAACAAAAACAGGCTAACGGGTCTGTCTGTCGACACCTCAACCCGACCACCAACACTGCAACATCTCGAGGGAATCGAACCGCCGCCGTCGGGTCGGTGAGTGACCTTCTCCGTCCCCCGGCTCTAACCACTGAGCCACAGTCACTCCTTGCCGTTGTTACCGAATTTTCGTCCCTATCTCAGTGACGTAGTGGTTGCCAGTCATCTCCAAAAACAAAACAAAAATCAGGCTAACGGGTCTGTCGACACCTCAACCCCACCACCAACACTCCAACATCTCAAGGGAATCGAACCGCCGCCGCCGGGTCGGTGAGTGACCTTCTCCGTCCCCCGGCTCTAACCACTGAGCCACAGTCACTCCTTGCCCTTGTTACTGAATTTTCGTCCCTATCTCAGTGACGTAGTGGTTGCCAGTCATCTCCAAAAACAAAACAAAAAATCAGGCTAAGGGGTCTGTCGACACCTCAACCCCACCACCAACACTCCAACATCTCAAGGGAATCGAACCGCCGCCGCCGGGTCGGTGAGTGACCTTCTCCGTCCCCCGGCTCTAACCACTGAGCCACAGTCACTCCTTGCCGTTGTTACCGAATTTTCGTCCCTATCTCAGTGACGTAGTGGTTGCCAGTCATCTCCAAAAACAAAACAAGTAACGGGTCTGTCTCTCTGTCGACACCTCAACCCGACCACCAACACGTCGACATCCCGAGGGAATCGAACCGCCGCCGCCGGGTCGGTGAGTGACCTTCTCCGTCCCCCGGCTCTAACCACTGAGCCACAGTCACTCCTTGCCATTGTTACCGAATTTTCGTCCCTATCTCAGTGACATAGTGGTTGCCAGTCATCTCCAAAAACAAAACAAAAAATCAGGCTAATGGGTCTGTCTGTCGACAGCTCAACCCGACCACCAACACTCCAACATCTCGAGGGAATCGAACCGCCGCCGTCGGGTCGGTGAGTGACCTTCTCCGTCCCCCGGCTCTAACCACTGAGCCACAGTCACTCCTTGCCGTTGTTACCGAATTTTCGTCCCTATTTCAGTGACGTAGTGGTTGCCAGTCATCTCCAAAAACAAAAAAAAAAACAGGCTAACGGGTCTGTCTGTCGACACCTCACCCCGACCACCAACACTGCAACATCTCGAGGGAATCGAACCGCCGCCGTCGGGTCGGTGAGTGACCTTCTCCGTCCCCCGGCTCTAACCACTGAGCCACAGTCAATCCTTGCCGTTGTTACCGAATTTTCCTCCCTATCTCAGTGACGTAGTGGTTGCCAGTCATCTCCAAAAACAAAACAAAAATCAGGCTAACGGGTCTGTCGACACCTCAACCCCACCACCAACACTCCAACATATCAAGGGAATCGAACCGCCGCCGCGGTGAGTGACCTTCTCCGTCCCCCGGCTCTAACCACTGAGCCACAGTCACTCCTTGCCCTTGTTACTGAATTTCCGTCCCTATCTCAGTGACGTAGTGGTTGCCAGTCATCTCCAAAAACAAAACAAAAAATCAGGCTAACGGGTCTGTCTGTCGACACCTCAACCCGACCAACAACACGTCGACATCTCGAGGGAATCGAACCGCCGCCGCCGGGTCGGTGAGTGACCTTCTCCGTCCCCCGGCTCTAACCACTGAGCCACAGTCACTCCTTGCCGTTATTACCGATTGTCCGTCCCTATCTCAGTGACGTAGTGGTTGCCAGTCATCTACAAAAACAAAACAAAAAATCAGGCCAACGGGTCTGTCTGTCTGTCGACACCTCAACCCGACCACCAACACTCCAACATCTCGAGGGAATCGAACCGCCGCAGCCGGGTCGGTGAGTGACCTTCTCCGTCCCCCGGCTCTAACCAGAGCCAGAGTCACTCCTTGCCGTTGTTACCGAATTTTCGTCCCTATCTCAGTGACTTAGTGGTTGCCAGTCATCTCCAAAAACAAAACAAAAAATCAGGCTAAAGGGTCTGTCTGTCTGTCGACACCTCAACCCGACCACCAACACGTCGACATCTCGAGGGAATCGAACAGCCGCCGCCGGGTCGGTGAGTGACCTTCTCCGTCCCCCGGCTCTAACCACTGAGCCACAGTCACTCCTTGCCGTTGTTACCGAATTTTCGTCCCTATCTCAGTGACGTAGTGGTTGCTAGTCATCTCCAAAAACAAAACAAAAAATCAGACTAACGGGTCTGTCTGTCTGTTGACACCTCAACCCGACCACCAAAACGTCGACATCTCGAGGGAATCGAACCGCCGCCGCCGGGTCGGTGAGTGACCTTCTCCGTCCTCCGGCTCTAACCGCTGAGCCACAGTCACTCCTTGCCATTGTTACAGAATTTCCGTCCCTATCTCAGTGACATAGTGGTTGCCAGTCATCTCCAAAAACAAAACAAAAAATCAGGCTAACGGGTCTGTCTGTCGACAGCTCAACCCGACCACCAACACTCCAACATCTCAAGGGAATCGAACCGCCGCCGTCGGGTCGGTGAGTGACCTTCTCCGTCCCCCGGCTCTAACCACTGAGCCACAGTCACTCCTTGCCATTGTTACCGAATTTTCGTCCCTATCTCAGTGACGTAGTGGTTGCCAGTGATCTCCAAAAACAAAACAAAAAATCAGGCTAACGGGTCTGTCTGTCGACACCTCAACCCGACCACCAACACTCCAACATCTCGAGGGAATCGAACCGCTGCCGCCGGGTCGGTGAGTGACCTTCTCCGTCCCCCGGCTCTAACCACTGAGCCACAGTCACTTCTTGCCGTTGTTACCGAATTTTCGTCCCTATCTCAGTGTCGTAGTGGTTGCCAGTCATCTCC
The DNA here is from genome assembly GCA_036785325.1 of Urophycis tenuis. Classification (NCBI taxonomy): domain Eukaryota; kingdom Metazoa; phylum Chordata; class Actinopteri; order Gadiformes; family Phycidae; genus Urophycis; species Urophycis tenuis. The sequence continues at coordinate 126,561 of JAXIVH010000006.1, forward strand.
ATAAACAAAACAAAAAATCAGGCAAACGGGTCTGTCTGTCTGTCGACACCTCAACCCGACCACCAACACTCCAACATCTCGAGGGAATCGAACCGCCGCCGCCAGGTCGGTGAGTGACCTTCTCCGTCCCCCGGCTCTAACCACTGAGCCAGAGTCACTCCTTGCCGTTGTTACCAAATTTTCGTCCCTATCTCAGTGACGTAGTGGTTGCCAGTCATCTCCAAAAACAAAACAAAAAATCAGGCTAACGGGTCTGTCTGTCGACACCTCAACGCGACCACCAACACTCCAACATCTTGAGGGATTCGAACCGCCGCCGCCGGGTCGGTGAGTGACCTTCTCCGTCCCCCGGCTCTAACCACTGAGCCAGAGTCACTCCTTGCCGTTGTTACCGAATTTTCGTCCCTATATCAGTGACGAAGTGGTTGCCAGTCATCTCCAAAAACAAAACAAAAAATCATGCTAACGGGTCTGTCGGTCTGTTGTCACCTCAACCCGACCAACAACACTCCAACATCTTGAGGGAATCGAACCGCCGCCACCGGGTCGGTGAGTGACCTTCTCCGTCCCCCGGCTCTAACCACTGAGCCACAGTTACTCCTTGCCGTTGTTACCGAATTTTCCTCCCTATCTCAGTGACGTAGTGGTTGCCAGTCATCTCCAAAAACAAAAAATAAGGCTAACGGGTCTGTCGACACCTCACCCCGACCGCAAACACTCCAACATCTCGAGGAAATCGAACCGCCGCCGCCGGGTCGGTGAGTGACCTTCTCCGTCCCCCGGCTCTAACCACTGAGCCACAGTTACTCCTTGCCGTTGTTACCGAATTTTCGTCCCTATCTCAGTGACGTAGTGCTTGCCAGTCATCTCCAAAAACAAAACAAAAAATCAGGCTAACGGGTCTGTCTGTCTGTTGTCACCTCAACCCGACCAACAACACTCCAACATCTTGAGGGAATCGAACCGCCGCCGCCGGGTCGGTGAGTGACCTTCTCCGTCCCCCGGCTCTAACCACTGAGCCACAGTTACTCCTTGCCGTTGTTACCGAATTTTCCTCCCTATCTCAGTGACGTAGTGGTTGCCAGTCATCTCCAAAAACAAAAAATAAGGCTAACGGGTCTGTCGACACCTCAACCCGACCACAAACACTCCAACATCTCGAGGAAATCGAACCCCCGCCGCCGGGTCGGTGAGTGACCTTCTCCGTCCCCCGGCTCTAACCACTGAGCCACATTTACTCCTTGCCGTTGTTACCGAATTTTCCTCCCTATCTCAGTGACGTAGTGGTTGCCAGTCATCTCCAAAAACAAAACAAAAAATCAGGCTAACGGGTCTGTCTGTCTGTCGACACCTCAACCCGACCACCAAAACTCCTACATCTCGAGGGAATCGAACCGCCGCCGGGTCGGTGAGTGACCTTCTCCGTCCCCCGGCTCTAACCACTGAGTCAGAGTCACTCCTTGCCGTTGTTACCGAATTTTCGTCCCTATCTCAGTGACGTAGTGGTTGCCAGTCATCTCCAAAAACAAAACAAAAAATCAGGCTAACGGGTCTGTCTGTCGACACCTCAACCCGACCACCAACAGTCCAACATCTCGAGGGATTCGAACCGCCGCCGCCGGGTCGGTGAGTGACCTTCTCCGTCCCCCAGCTCTAACCACTGAGCCAGAGTCACTCCTTGCCGTTGTTACCGAATTTTCGTCCCTATCTCAGTGACGTAGTGGTTGCCAGTCATCTCCAAAAAACAAAACAAAAAATCAGGCAAAGGGTCTGTCTGTCGACATCTCAACGCGACCACCAACACTCCAACATCTCTAGGGAATCGAAACGCCGCCGCCAGGTCGGTGAGTGACCTTCTCCGTCCCCCGGCTCTAACCACTGAGCCACAGTCACTTCTTGCAGTTGTTACCGAATTTTCATCCCTATCTCAGTGACGTAGTGGTGCAAGTCATCTCCAAAAACAAAACAAAAAATCAGGCTAACGGGTCAGTCTGTCGACACCTCAACCCGACCACCAACACTCCAACATCTCGAGGGAATCGAACCGCCGCCGCCGGGTCGGTGAGTGACCTTCTCCGTCCCCCGGCTCTAACCACTGAGCCACAGTCACTTCTTGCCGTTGTTACCGAATTTTCGTCCCTATCTCAGTGTCGTAGTGGTTGCCAGTCATCTCCATAAACAAAACAAAAAATCAGGCTAACGGGTCTGTCTGTCTGTCGACACCTCAACCCGACCACCAAAACGTCGACATCTCGAGGGAATCGAACCGCCGCCGCTGGGTCGGTGAGTGACCTTCTCCGTCCCCCGGCTCTAACCACTGAGCCACAGTCACTCCTTGCCGTTTGTACCGAATTTTCGTCCCTATCTCAGTGACGTACTGGTTGCCAGTCATCTCACAAAAATAAAACAAAAAAATCAGGCTAATGGGTCTGTCTGTCGACACCTCAACCCGACCACCAACACTCCAACATCTTGAGGGAATCGAACCGCCGGGTCGGTGAGTGACCTTCTCTGTCCCCTGGCTCTAGCCACTGAGCCAGAGTCACTCCTTGCCGTTGTTACCGAATTTTCGTCCCTATCTCAGTGACGTAGTGGTTGCCAGTCATCTCCAAAAACTAAACAAAAAATCAGGAAACGGGTCTGTCTGTCGACACCTCAACCCGACCACCAACACTCCAACATCTCGAGGGAATCGAACCGCCGCCGCCGGGTCGGTGAGTGACCTTCTCTGTCCCCCGGCTCTAACCACTGAGCCAGAGTCACTCCTTGCCGTTGTTACCGAATTTTCGTCCCTATCTCAGTGACGTAGTGGTTGCCAGTCATCTCCAAAAAGAGAAAAAAAATCAGGCTAACGGGTCTGTCTGTCGACACCTCAACCCGACCACCAATACTCCAACATCTCGAGGGATTCGAACCGCCGCCGCCGGGTCGGTGACTGACCTTCTCCGTCCCCCGGCTCTAACCACTGAGCCAGAGTAACTCCTTGCCGTTGTTACCGAATTTTCGTCCCTATCTCAGTGACGTTGTGGTTGCCAGTCATCTCCTAAAACAAAACAAAAAATCAGGCTATCTGTCTGTCGACACCTCAACCCGACCACCAACACTCCAACATCTCGAGGGAATCGAACCGTCGCCGCCGGGTCTGTGAGTGACCTTCTTCGTCCCCCGGCTCTAACCAGAACCAGAGTCACTCCTTGCCGTTGTTACCGAATTTTCGTCCCTATGTCAGTGACGAAGTTGTTGCCAGTCATCTCCAAAAACAAAACAAAAAATCATGCTAACGGGTCTGTCGGTCTGTTGTCACCTCAACCCGACCAACAACACTCCAACATCTTGAGGGAATCAAACCGCCGCCGCCGGGTCGGTGAGTGACCTTCTCCGTCCCCCGGCTCTAACCACTGAGCCACAGTTACTCCTTGCCGTTGTTACCGAATTTTCCTCCCTATCTCAGTGACGTAGTGGTTGCCAATCATCTCCAAAAACAAAAAATAAGGCTAACGGGTCTGTCGACACCTCACCCCGACCACAAACACTCCAACATCTCGAGGAAATCGAACCGCCGCCGCCGGGTCGGTGAGTGACCTTCTCCGTCCCCCGGCTCTAACCACTGAGCCACAGTTACTCCTTGCCGTTGTTACCGAATTTTCGTCCCTATCTCAGTGACGTAGTGCTTGCCAGTCATCTCCAAAAACAAAAAATCAGGCTAACGGGTCTGTCGACAGCTCAACCCGACCACAAACACTCCAACATCTCGAGGAAATCGAACCGCCGCCGCCGGGTCGGTGAGTGACCTTCTCCGTCCCCCGGCTCTAACCACTGAGCCAGAGTCACTCCTTGCCGTTGTTACCGAATTTTCGTCCCTATCTCAGTGACGTAGTGGTTGCCAGTCATCTCCAAAAACAAAACAAAAAATCAGGCTAACGGGTCTGTCTGTCGACACCTCAACCCGACCACCAACACTCCGACATCTCGAGGGATTCGAACCGCTGCCGCCGGGTCGGTGAGTGACCTTCTCCGTCCCCCGGCTCTAACCACTGAGCCAGAGTAACTCCTTGCCGTTGTAACCGAATTTTTGTCCCTATCTCAGTGACGTAGTGGTTGCCAGTCATCTCCTAAAACAAAACAAAAAATCAGGCTAACGGGTCTGTCTGTCGACACCTCAACCCGACCACCAACACTCAAACATCTCGAGGGAATCGAACCGCCGCCTCCGGGTTGGTGAGTGACCTTCTCCGTCCCCCGGCTCTAACCACTGAGCCACAGTTACTCCTTGCCGTTGTTACCGAATTTTCCTCCCTATCTCAGTGACGTAGTGGTTGCCAGTCATCTCCAAAAACAAAAAATCAGGCTAACGGGTCTGTTGACACCTCAACCCGACCACAAACACTCCAACATCTCGAGGAAATCGAACCGCCGCCGCCGGGTCGGTGAGTGACCTTCTCTGTCCCCCGGCTCTAACCACTGAGCCAGAGTCACTCCTTGCCGTTGTTACCGAATTTTCGTCCCTATCTCAGTGACGTAGTGGTTGCCAGTCATCTCCAAAAACAAAACAAAAAATCAGGCTAACGGGTCTGTCTGTCGACACCTCAACCCGACCACCAACACTCCGACATCTCGAGGGATTCGAACCGCTGCCGCCGGGTCGGTGAGTGACCTTCTCCGTCCCCCGGCTCAAACCACTGAGCCAGATTAACTCCTTGCCGTTGTTACCGAATTTTCGTCCCTATCTCAGTGACGTAGTGGTTGCCAGTCATCTCCTAAAACAAAACAAAAATTCAGGCTAACGGGTCTGTCTGTCGACACCTCAACCCGACCACCAACACTCCAACATCTCAAGGGAATCGAACCGCCGCGTCGGTGAGTGACCTTCTCCGTCCCACGGCTCTAACCACTGAGCCACAGTCACTCCTTGCCTTTGTTACCGAATTTTCCTCCCTATCTCAGTGACGTAGTGGTTGCCAGTCATCTCCAAAAACAAAAACAAAATCAGGCTAACGGGTCTGTCTGTCGACACCTCAACCCGGCCACCAACACTCCAACATCTCGAGGGAATCGAATCGCCGCCGCCGGGTCGGTGAGTGACCTTCTCCGTCCCCCGGCTCTAACCACTGAGCCAGAGTCACTCCTTGCCGTTGTTACCGAATTTTCGTCCCTATCTCAGTGACGTAGTGGTTGCCAGTCATCTCCAAAAACAAAACAAAAAATCAGGCTAACGGGTCTGTCTGTCGACACCTCAACCCGACCACCAACACTCCGACATCTCGAGGGATTCGAACCGCTGCCGCCGGGTCGGTGAGTGACCTTCTCCGTCCCCCGGCTCTAACCACTGAGCCAGAGTAACTCCTTGCCGTTGTAACCGAATTTTTGTCCCTATCTCAGTGACGTAGTGGTTGCCAGTCATCTCCTAAAACAAAACAAAAAATCAGGCTAACGGGTCTGTCTGTCGACACCTCAACCCGACCACCAACACTCCAACATCTCGAGGGAATCGAACCGCCGCCTCCGGGTTGGTGAGTGACCTTCTCCGTCCCCCGGCTCTAACCACTGAGCCACAGTTACTCCTTGCCGTTGTTACCGAATTTTCCTCCCTATCTCAGTGACGTAGTGGTTGCCAGTCATCTCCAAAAACAAAAAATCAGGCTAACGGGTCTGTCGACACCTCAACCCGACCACAAACACTCCAACATCTCGAGGAAATCGAACCGCCGCCGCCGGGTCGGTGAGTGACCTTCTCCGTCCCCCGGCTCTAACCACTGAGCCACAGTTACTCCTTGCCGTTGTTACCGAATTTTCCTCCCTATCTCAGTGACGTAGTGGTTGCCAGTCATCTCCAAAAACAAAAAATCAGGCTAACGGGTCTGTTGAAACCTCAACCCGACCACAAACACTCCAACATCTCGAGGAAATCGAACCGCCGCCGCCGGGTCGGTGAGTGACCTTCTCCGTCCCCCGGCTCTAACCACTGAGCCAGAGTCACTCCTTGCCGTTGTTACCGAATTTTCGTCCCTATCTCAGTGACGTAGTGGTTGCCAGTCATCTCCAAAAACAAAACAAAAAATCAGGCTAACGGGTCTGTCTGTCGACACCTCAACCCGACCACCAACACTCCGACATCTCGAGGGATTCGAACCGCTGCCGCCGGGTCGGTGAGTGACCTTCTCCGTCCCCCGGCTCAAACCACTGAGCCAGATTAACTCCTTGCCGTTGTTACCGAATTTTCGTCCCTATCTCAGTGACGTAGTGGTTGCCAGTCATCTCCTAAAACAAAACAAAAATTCAGGCTAACGGGTCTGTCTGTCGACACCTCAACCCGACCACCAACACTCCAACATCTCAAGGGAATCGAACCGCCGCCGCCGGGTCGGTGAGTGACCTTCTCCGTCCCACGGCTCTAACCACTGAGCCACAGTCACTCCTTGCCTTTGTTACCGAATTTTCCTCCCTATCTCAGTGACGTAGTGGTTGCCAGTCATCTCCAAAAACAAAAACAAAATCAGGCTAACGGGTCTGTCTGTCGACACCTCAACCCGGCCACCAACACTCCAACATCTCGAGGGAATCGAACCGCCGCCGCCGGGTCGGTGAGTGACCTTCTCCGTCCCCCGGCTCTAACCACTGAGCCAGAGTCACTCCTTGCCGTTGTTACCGAATTTTCGTCCCTATCTCAGTGACGTAGTGGTTGCCAGTCATCTCCAAAAACAAAACAAAAAATCAGGCTAACGGGTCTGTCTGTCGACACCTCAACCCGACCACCAACACTCCGACATCTCGAGGGATTCGAACCGCTGCCGCCGGGTCGGTGAGTGACCTTCTCCGTCCCCCGGCTCTAACCACTGAGCCAGAGTAACTCCTTGCCGTTGTAACCGAATTTTTGTCCCTATCTCAGTGACGTAGTGGTTGCCAGTCATCTCCTAAAACAAAACAAAAAATCAGGCTAACGGGTCTGTCTGTCGACACCTCAACCCGACCACCAACACTCCAACATCTCGAGGGAATCGAACCGCCGCCTCCGGGTTGGTGAGTGACCTTCTCCGTCCCCCGGCTCTAACCACTGAGCCACAGTTACTCCTTGCCGTTGTTACCGAATTTTCCTCCCTATCTCAGTGACGTAGTGGTTGCCAGTCATCTCCAAAAACAAAAAATCAGGCTAACGGGTCTGTCGACACCTCAACCCGACCACAAACACTCCAACATCTCGAGGAAATCGAACCGCCGCCGCCGGGTCGGTGAGTGACCTTCTCCGTCCCCCGGCTCTAACCACTGAGCCAGAGTCACTCCTTGCCGTTGTTACCGAATTTTCGTCCCTATCTCAGTGACGTAGTGGTTTCCAGTCATCTCCAAAAACAAAACAAAAAATCAGGCTAACGGGTCTGTCTGTCGACACCTCAACCCGACCACCAACACTCCGACATCTCGAGGGATTCGAACCGCTGCCGCCGGGTCGGTGAGTGACCTTCTCCGTCCCCCGGCTCAAACCACTGAGCCAGATTAACTCCTTGCCGTTGTTACCGAATTTTCGTCCCTATCTCAGTGACGTAGTGGTTGCCAGTCATCTCCTAAAACAAAACAAAAATTCAGGCTAACGGGTCTGTCTGTCGACACCTCAACCCGACCACCAACACTCCAACATCTCAAGGGAATCGAACCGCCGCCGCCGGGTCGGTGAGTGACCTTCTCCGTCCCACGGCTCTAACCACTGAGCCACAGTCACTCCTTGCCTTTGTTACCGAATTTTCCTCCCTATCTCAGTGACGTAGTGGTTGCCAGTCATCTCCAAAAACAAAACAAAAAATCAGGCTAACGGGTCTGTCTGTCGACACCTCAACCCGACCACCAACACTCCAACATCTCGAGGGAATCGAACCGCCGCCGCCAGGTCAGTGCGTGACCTTCTCCGTCCCCCTGCTCTAACCACTGAGCCACAGTCACTCCTTGCCGTTGTTACCGAAATTTCGTCCCTATCTCAGTGACGAAGTGGTTGCCAGTCATCTCCAAAACCAAAACAAAAAATAAGGCTAACGGGTCTGTCTGTCGACACCTCAACCCGACCACCAACACTCCAAAATCTTGAGGGAATCGAACCGCCACCGCCGGTACTGTAAGTGACCTTCTCCGTCCCCTGGCTCTAACCACTGAGCCAGAGTCACTCCTTGCTGTTGTTACCGAATTTTCATCCCTATCTCAGTGACGTAGTGGTTGCCAGTCATCTCCAAAAACAAAAACAAAATCAGGCTAACGGGTCTGTCTGTCGACACCTCAACCCGGCCACCAACACTCCAACATCTCGAGGGAATCGAACCGCCGCCGCCGGGTCGGTGAGTGACCTTCTCCGTCCCCTGGCTCTAACCACTGAGCCACAGTCACTCCTTACCGTTGTTACCGAATTTTCGTCCCTATCTCAGTGACGTAGTGGTTGCCAGTCATCTCCAAAAACAAAACAAAAAATCAGGCTAACGGGTCTGTCTGTCGACACCTCAACCCGACCACCAACACTCCGACATCTCGAGGGATTCGAACCGCTGCCGCCGGGTCGGTGAGTGACCTTCTCCGTCCCCCGGCTCTAACCACTGAGCCAGAGTAACTCCTTGCCGTTGTAACCGAATTTTTGTCCCTATCTCAGTGACGTAGTGGTTGCCAGTCATCTCCTAAAACAAAACAAAAAATCAGGCTAACGGGTCTGTCTGTCGACACCTCAACCCGACCACCAACACTCCAACATCTCGAGGGAATCGAACCGCCGCCGCCGGGTCGCTGAGTGACCTTCTCCGTCCCCTGGCTCTAACCACTGAGCCAGAGTCACTCCTTGCCGTTGTTACCGAATTTTAGTCCCTATCTCAGTGACGTAGTGGTTGCCAGTCATCTCCTAAAACAAAACAAAAAATCAGGCTAACGGGTCTGTCTGTCGACACCTCAACCCTACCACCAACACTCCAACATCTCGAGGGAATCGAACCGCCGCCGCCGGGTCGGTGAGTGACCTTCTCCGTCCCCCGGCTCTAACCACTGAGCCAGAGTCACTGCTTGCCGTTGTTACTGAATTTTCGTCCCTATCTCAGTGACGTAGTGGTTGCCAGTCATCTCCAAAAACAAAACAAAAAATCAGGCTAACGGGTCTGTCTGTCGACACCTCAACCCGACCACCAACACTCAAACATCTCGAGGGAATCTAACCGCCGCCGCCGGGTCGGTGAGTGACCTTCTCCGTCCCCCGGCTCTAATCACTGAGCCAGAGTCACTCCTTGCCGTTCTCACCGAATTTTCGTCCCTATCTCAGTGACGTAGTGGTTGCCAGTCATCTCCAAAAACAAAACAAAAAATCAGGCTAACGGGTCTGTCTGTCGACACCTCAACCCGACCACAAAAACCTTGAGGAAATCGAACCGCCGCCGCCGGGTCGGTGAGTGACCTTCTCCGTCCCCCGGCTCTAACCACTGAGCCACAGTTACTCCTTGCCGTTGTTACCGAATTTTCCTCCCTATCTCAGTGACGTAGTGGTTGCCAGTCATCTCCAAAAACAAAACAAAAAATCAGGCCAACGGGTCTGTCTGTCGACACCTCAACCCGACCACCAACACTCCGACATCTCGAGGGAATCGAACCGCCGCCGCCGGGTCGGTGAGTGACCTTCTCCGTCCCCCGGCTCTAACCACTGAGCCACAGCCACTCCTTGCCTTTGTTACCGAATTTTCGTCCCTATCTCAGTGATGTAGTGGTTGCCAGTCATCTCCAAAAACAAAACAAAAAATCAGGCTAACGGGTCTTTCTGTCTGTCGACACCTCAACCCGACCACCAACACTCCGACATCTCGAGGGAATCGAACCGCCGCCGCCTGGTCGGTGAGTGACCTTCGCCGTCCCCCGGCTCTAAGCACTGAGCCACAGTCACTCCTTGCCGTTCTCACCGAATTTTCATCCCTATCTCAGTGACGTAGTGGTTGCCAGTCATCTCCAAAAACAAAACAAAAAATCAGGCTAACGGGTCTGTCTGTCGACACCTCAACCCGACCACCAACACTCCGACATCTTGAGGGAATCGAACCGCCGCCGCCGGGTTGGTGAGTGACCTTCTCCGTCCCCCGGCTCTAACCACTGAGCCACAGTCACTCCTTGCCATTGTTACCGAATTTTCGTCCCTAACTCAGTGACGTAGTGGTTGCCAGTCATCTCCAAAAACAAAACAAAAAATCAGGCTAACGGGTCTGTCTGTCTGTCGACACCTCAACCCGACCACCAACAATCCGACATCTCGAGGGAATCGAACCGCCGCCGCCGGGTCGGTGAGTGACCTTCTCCGTCCCCCGGCTCTAACCACTGAGCCACAGTTACTCCTTGCCGTTGTTACCGAATTTTCCTCCCTATCTCAGTGACGTAGTGGTTGCCAGTCATCTCCAAAAACAAAAAATAAGGCTAACAGGTCTGTCTGTCTGTCGACACCTCAACCCGACCACCAACACTCCAACATCTCGAGGAAATCGAACCGCCGCCGCCGGGTCGGTGAGTGACCTTCTCCGTCCCCCGGCTCTAACCACTGTGCCAGAGTAACTGCTTGCCGTTGTAACCGAATTGTTGTCCCTATCTCAGTGACGTAGTGGTTGCCAGTCATCTCCTAAAACAAAACAAAAAATCAGGCTAACGGGTCTGTCTGTCTACACCTCAACCCGACCACCAACACTCCAACATCTCGAGGGACTCGAACCGCCGCGTCGGTGAGTGCCCTTCTCCGTCCCCCAGCTCTAACCACTGAGCCAGAGTCATTACTTGCCGTTGTTACCGAATTTTCGTCCCTATCTCAGTGACGTAGTGGTTGCCAGTCATCTCCAAAAACAAAACAAAAAATCAGGCTAACGGGTTTGTCTGTCGACACCTCAACATGACCACCAACACTCCAACATCTCGAGGGACTCGAACTGCCGCCGCCGGGTCGGTGAGTGACCTTCTCCGTCCCCCGGCTCTAACCACTGAGCCAGAGTCACTCCTTGCCGTTGTTACCGAATTAACGTCCCTATCTCAGTGACGTAGTGGTTGCCAGTCATCTCCAAAAACAAAACAAAAAATCAGGCCAACGGGTCTGTCTGTCGACACCTCAACCCGACCACCTACAATCCAAAATCTTGAGGGAATCGAACTGCCGCCCCCGGCTCTAACCACTGAGCCAGAGTCACTCCTTGCCGTTGGTACCGAATTTTCGTCCCTATCTCAGTGACGAAGTGGATGCCAGTCATCTCCAAAAACAAAACAAAAAAACAGGCTAACGGGTCTCTCTGTCTGTCTGTCTGTCGACACATCAACCCGACCACCAACACTCCGACATCTCGAGGGAATCGAACCGCCGCCGCCGGGTCGGTGAGTGACCTTCTCCGTCCCCCGGCTCTAACCACTGACCCACGGTCACTCCTTGCCGTTGTTACCGAATTTTCGTCCCTATCTCAGTGACGTAGTGGTTGCCAGTCATCTCCAAAAACAAAACAAAAAATAAGGCTAACGGGTCTGTCTGTCTGTCTGTCTGTCTACACCTCAACCCGACCACCAACACTCCGACATCTCGAGGGAATCGAACCTCCGCCGCCGGGTTGGTGAGTGACCTTCTCCGTCCCCCGGCTCTAACCACTGAGCCACAGTCACTCCTTGCCATTGTTACCGAATTTTCGTCCCTATCTCAGTGACGTAGTGGTTGCCAGTCATCTCCAATAACAAAACAAAAAATCAGGCTAACGGGTCTGTCTGTCGACACCTCAACCCGACCAACAACACTCCGACATCTTGAGGGAATCGAACCGCCGCCGCCGGGTCGGTGAGTGACCTTCTCCGTCCCCCGGCTCTAACCACTGAGCCACAGTCACTCCTTGCCTTTGTTACCGAATTTTCGTTCCTATCTCAGTGACATAGTGGTTGCCAGTCATCTCCAAAAACAAAACAAAAAATCAGGCTAACGGGTCTGTCTGTCTGTCGACACCTCAACCCGACCACCAACTATCCGACATCTCGAGGGAATCGAACCACCGCCGCCGGGTCGGTGAGTGACCTTCTCCGTCCCCCGGCTCTATCAACTGAGCCACAGTCACTCCTTGCCGTTGTTACCGAATTTTCGTCCCTATCTCAGTGACGTAGTGGTTGCCAGTCATCTCCAAAAACAAAACAAAAAATCAGGCTAAAGGGTCTGTCTGTCTGTCTGTCTGTCTGTCGACACCTCAACCCGACCACCAACACTTGACCAACAACACGCCTACATCTCGAGGGAATCGAACCGCCGCCGCCGGATCGGTGAGTGACCTTCTCCGTTCCCCGGCTCTAACCACTGAGCCACAGTCACTCCTTGCCGTTTTCACCGAATTTTCGTCCCTATCTCAGTGACGTAGTGGTTGCCAGTCATCTCCAAAAACAAAACAAAAAATCAAGCTTGTCTGTCTGTCTGTCGGTCGGTCTGTCGGTCTATCGGTCTGTCTGTCTGTCGACACCTCAACCCGACACCTCAACCCGACACCTCAACCCGACCACCAACACTCCAACACTTGACCACCAACACGCCGACAACTCGGTGAGGGACCTTCTCTGTCACCCGGCTCTAACCACTGAGCCACAGTCACCGCTTGCCGTTGTTACCGAAATTTCGTCCACATCAATGACGTAGTGGTTTCTAGTCATCTCCAAAAACAAAAAAAATAATCAGGCTAACGGATCTGTCTCTGTGTCTGTCTGTCTGTTGACACCTCACAACCCGACCACCAACAAAAAACAAAAAAAAATCATAACAGACCCCCCCATTACTGAGCTAGGATTGCAAATTTCTAGACAACGCGGGTGTCGGCTTTAAAAAAAAAAATTAAAAAAAATTCATAAAAGACCCCCCCCATTACTGAGCTAGGATTGGAAATTTCTAGAAACCGCGGGTGTTGGCTCTAAAAAAAAAAAAAATCATAACAGACCCCTCCATTACTGAGCTAGGATTGGACATTTCTAGACACAGCGGGTTTCGGCTTTAAAAAAAAAAAAAAAATCATAACAGACCCCCCCATTACTGAGCTAGGATTGGAAATTTCTAGACACCGTGGGTGTCGGCTTTAAAAAAAAAAAATCAAAACAGATCCCCCCATTACTGAGCTAGGATTGGAAATTTCTAGACAACGCGGGTGTCGGTTTAAAAAAAAAAAAATTCATAACACCCCCCCCCCCCCATTACTGAGCTAGGATTGGAAATTTCTAGACACCACGGGTGTCGGCTTTAAAAAAAAAATAAATAAATAAAAATCATAACAGACCCCCCCATTACTGAGCTAGGATTGGAAATTTCTAGACACCGCCGGGTGTCGGCTTTAAAAAAAAATGAAATAAAAATTCATAAAAGACCCCCCCCCCCCATTGCTGAGCTAGGATTGGAAATTTCTAGACACCGCGGGTGTCGGCTTTAAAAAAAAATTAATAAAAAAAAAATAAAAATCATGACAGACCCCCCCCCCCCATTACTGAGCTAGGATTGGAAATTTCTAAACACCGCGGGTGTTGGCTTTAAAAAAAAAAAGTAAAAACGGAGCCCCCCATTACTGAGCTAGGATTGGAAATTTCTAGACACCGCGGGGTCGGCTTTAAAAAAAATAATAATAATAATAATTCATAACAGACCCCTCCATTACTGAGCTAGAATTGGACATTTCTAGACACAGCGGGTGTCGGCTTTAAAAAAAAATAAAAAATTCATAACAGACCCCCCCATTACTGAGCTAGGATTGGAAATTTCTAGACATCGCGGGTGTCGGCTTTAAAAAAATAATTAAAAAAAATTAAAAAATCATAACAGACCCCCCCATTACTGAGCTAGGATTGGACATTTCTAGACACCGCGGGTGTCTGCTTTAAAAAAAAAAAACATTCATAACAGAACCCCCCATTACTGAGCTAGGATTGGAAATTTCTAGACACCGCGGGTGTCGGCTTTAAAAGAAAAAAAAAGTCATAACAGATCCCCCCATTACTGAGCTAGGATTGGAAATCTCTAGACACCGCAGGTGTCGGCTTTAAAAAAAATAAAAATAAAAAAATAAATTAAAAAAAATCATAATAGACCCACCTTTACTGAGCTAGGATTGGAAATTTCTAGACACTGCGGGTGTCGGCTTTAAAAAAAAAAAAAGAAAAAAAAAAAAATCATAACAGACCCCCCCATTACTGAGCTAGGATTGGAAATTTCTAGACACCGCGGGTGTCGGCTTTAAAAAAAAAAAATCATAACGGAGCCCCCAATTACTGAGCAAGGATTGGAAATTTCTAGACACTGCGGGTGTCGGCTTTAAAGAAAAAAAAAAATTCATAACAGACCCCTTCATTACTGAGCTAGAATTGGACATTCCTAGACACAGCCGGTGTCGGCTTTAAAAAAAATAAAATAAAAAAAATAAATAAAATCATAACAGACTCCCCCATTACTGAGCTAGGATTGGAAGTTTCTAGACACCGCGGGTGTTGGCTTAAAAAGAAAAAAAAAAAAAAAAAATTCATAACAGACCCCTCCATTACTGAGCTAGGATTGGAAATTTCCAGACAAATGCGGGTGTCGGCTTAAAAAAAAAAAAAAAAATTCATAACAGACCCCCCCATTACTGAGCTAGGATTGGAAATTTCTAGACACTGCGGGTGTTGGCTTTAAAAAAAAAAATAATAAATAAATAATCATAACAGACCCCCCCATTACAGAGCTAGGATTGGAAATATCTAGACACCACGGTTGTTGGCTTAAAAAAAAAAAAAAAAAAAAAATCCATAACGGACCCTTCCATTACTGAGCTAAGATTGGAAATTTCTAGCCACCGCGGGGGTCGGCTTTAAAAAAAAAATAAATAAAAAATCATAACAGACCCCCCCAATACTGAGCTAGGATTGGAAATTTCTAGACACCGCGGGTGTCGGCTTTAAAAAAAAAAAGTAAATAGAAAAATTAAATAAATTCATAACAGACCCCCCCATTACTGAGCTAGGATTGGACATTTCTAGACACCGCGGGTGTCGGCTTTAAAAAAAAAAGTAAATAAAAAAATAAAATAATTTCATAACAGACCCCCCTTTACTGAGCTAGGATTGGAAATTTCTAGACACTGTGGGTGTCGGCTTTAAAAAAAAAAAAAAAAAATCATAACAGACCCCCCCATTTCTGAGCTAGGATTGGAAATTTCTAGACATCGCAAGTGTCGGCTTAAAAAAAAAAAATCATAACAGACCCCCCCATTACTGAGCTAGGATTGGAAATTTCTAGACACCGCGGGTGTCGGCTTTATAAAAAAAAAAAAAAGAAAAAAAAAATCATAACAGACCCTCCCACTACTGAGCTAGGATTGGAATTTTCTAGACACCGTGGGTGTTGGCTTAAAAAAAAAAAAAAAAAAAAAAAAGTTCATAACAGACCCCCCCATTACTTAGCTAGGATTGGAAATGTATAGACACTGCGGGTGTCGGCTTTAAAAAAAATAAAATTCATAACAGACCCCCCCATTACTGAGCTAGGATTGGAAATTTCTAGACACTGCGGGTGTCGGTTTAAAAAAAAAAAAAAATCATAACAGACCCCCCCATTACTGGGCTAGGATTGGAAATTTCTAGACACCGCGGGTGTCGGCTTTAAAAGAAAATAAATAAATAAAATAAAAAAATTCATAATAGACCCCCCCATTACCAAGCTAGGATTGGAAATTTCTAGACACCCCAAGTGTCGGCAAAAAAAAAAAAAAAAAAAATCATAACAGACCCCCCCCATTACTGAGCTAGGATTGGAAATTTCTAGACACCACGGGTGTCGGCTTTAAAAAAATAATAAATAAATCATAACAGAAGGTACGAGCTGGAAGAAGTGGTTGCTCTGTTGTTGGCTGCACAAATGATCACACAACTCTTCATAAACCTCCCTCTTCGGAGGTTCTGAGGACTCAATGGGTGAATTTCATTTTTGATGGTGATGTCCCTACAGCAGTTCCCAAAGTGCTGTATGTGTGTGCTAACCATTTCACGTCGGACTGCTTCATCAACGAGGGACAGTATAAAACTGGATTTGCTAAATCCCTGCGGATTAAAAATGGATCGGCACCAACTGTCCACGATCCAACTATGAACGTGGAAACTGTAAGTTTGAACATTTTATTCTGATTTACTGTTTAGCCGGCTTGGCGGCCCCTGTTAGCATGGCAGCTAGCATAAAGTACTGTTTGGCCGCGACATAGTCTCCTTATACTAAAGTTACTTTAGAACTAGGGCCGGGACTTTAACGCGTTCATTAAGATGAATGAATGACACAAAAATAACGCATTTTAATCGCCCTTATTTTTGCACCGCAGAACGTTTATCACTGGATGTACTGGTTATACTGGAGCAGTGATCACTGCCTGGGGCGTTTTGACCGCAGCTCAAACCGACTGGTGCCTCTGCACGGCGACCAAGCTTTGATAAACACGCACCGGTTTACAGTATCGTCACGCATTTTAGCGGTCGTGGCCACGAGTGGCCGTGGAGCTGAGAACAGCAGAGTTTCCTCTGCTGCAGCAGAATAGCGGACATGTCGTAGCTACAGACATGTCACTGTCTGGGGTGCATTTTGTTATTATAGGACTTCAACCTCAGAACTCTCTGTCATCAGACTGTCCTGGCATGTCCTGTGCATACAAACAAACTATGTTTTGTTGCTTACCTTATGTATTCAGTCATTATTCAATGGTATTTTAAAATGCATGTGAAAAAAAATGTTTCTCACTGTTCTCAGATACATAGTGGGGGGAGGGATGATTACATTTGTTCTGAGAAGATGTTTTTTTCTAACCCCTGTGTGCTTGTCATAGACCAGCTCATCACAAACATCCACGGCACAGATTCCTGCATCAAGAGATGTTGCATGCCAGATAGAGATGGAAACACGTTGTGTAGGCACACAGTTGTCCTTCAAGACTCTACGGGCTTCTTACAGGAGTGCAGGTATACAGCCAGCTTCATTAGGCTGCATTTACTTGGGAAGAAGTTAGTAAGGAGTTACATGTTATCATAAATATAATAAAGTTTCTGACATTTTAGATTTTTTTCTTTGGTTATTACAGACTCTACTTGGCGGCAATCTCCTACAACGAAAACGCCAACCGACCACAAGCAAAGACGGACCAAGGTGTACCCCTCTTCAAGGTGCACTTCCCGAAGGCATTGAAGGGAGAGTGTAGAGCAAAACCCCTAAAGACAGAGCCAACATACAGTAAGAGTTTACTTTTTATTTTTTAATACCAAAACTAAAGGATTTCTTTTTACTTGTTGCACTTACAAACTATAAACATTTCAACAATAAATAACTGTATAGTAATACATAATAAAGTAATACACACACACAAAAACCTTATGAAAAATAATAAATTAGATAAAGTGTCAGGAGGTAATGAGCAAAACACTTTCAGTCTCTGAAAAAAGTAAACAATGTCTGTGCATTTCTTGTATTAAACAGGGTATGTAGTGGACATGATGGACCTCATCTTCGAGAAGGTGTTTATGGACCCGGCACCCTACACTGATGCAGTCCTGGCAATCCCTGTTCCTGAAGACCTTGCTGCACAGTTTGAGTGGCCAGACAAGGAGGAGGTCATTGCTGGTTATGTGTCCCGCTTCAATCAAGCAGCTGTTTGAATCCCACGTAGTGACCTGTGGCATCAGGAAACTCAGTTTGGATTCGAAGGACCACACAAGCTGGGATGACGACCCGGATTCTGCGTCCCAGACAGCCCCAACACCAGCTCACAAAAGAGCGATATGCAAGGTACCTGTAACGACTTCAAGCAATTGGACAAGATATAGCAATTACTTTTTTGTTTTGTATCCCATTTTATTTTATGAATTGCCTGCTAAAACATATGGCTACTAAGAGCACTATCCCTCCTCTCGTCTCCTCCCCTCTACTACCACTAAACTATTTTCACACACTCTCTGTGTTTCTACAGATTCTCCATCCCTGAGTCTACACCTGCGTGGTACCCGTCAACCTGCTCTAACACCGGCCTGCCATCCATCCCATCGGGCTGACATGTTTCCTCCTGCCCCTACTCCCACCAGAAGCTTTGTTGCGTTGAACATTTAATGTGTTTATGTGGAGTTGTACATTTTTTTCTTGTCTATACACATCTATTATATATATATCTATTATTTTGTTATGCTACTGTGTTTTGATTAGCACAGTTATAACTTATTTGTTAGTAATGCAATGTCAATAAATGTTTAAAAAGTGTCTACACTGTGCCCTGTAAGTTTGGCTTGCATTCTGGAATGAGTATACATTGAGGCATACAGGCTCCAATCCAGGTTGGTCCACCATGCATTTCAGGTTCCCCTCAACCTCCTGCAGCCGTCTGGTAACCTGCAAACAAGGTACTGCAAACAATAAATGCCATTGTGTTTCATAGGTATGAAATAAACCATAATCAAGACAAACTTGTTTTCACTTTGAATATGTAGATACTACCTGTGCTATCTGAAGACAGCAGACATTTTCCTGCTCTGTGGGCATGGTGTTGCAGTTTCCACACAAACACCTGTCAAAAGAAAATTAGTTAGAATTTCACTTGAATGCAAGTACACAAGCATAGTTGGATAAGAAGTAAGACTTTCCTAACCATGTCAAGTGCATAAAACTTGTGACATTTGAATAATGTTGAGATGGAGAACAGTGGCATTTTAATCAACATTACACTGGCTCGATTTTCTACCAGAATGACACATTACTGATACAGACAGACATATTTATGCTGAAATACAAAAGTAAATCCTAAAGACCTAGAACAACAAACGTCAGGGCGCTGTTACGATGAAACACCTCTGCTAAAACTATCACAAACTTAGCAAAATATAGAATTTAGGTTAGGCCTACTATGCAAGCATCGTTTGATAGCCTACTAGTTTCTACATTATACATTTATCCGTAGATAGCAAGAATACAGTCAAGAGAGATAAATATAATGTTGCTACACTATTTACAAAATTGCTCATTCGCCAAAAAAGCTCGAAGTAACAAAGATACAGCGAAGACGTAACGGTTAGCAGGAGCTAACATCTAAGTAACAGTGTAATAGAATGTAAAAAATTGAATATATAAAGTTGCATGATATATGTAACTTACCATTCAGAAACCTCCTGCTGCAGCCGCAGAGTAAGAATTTCAGCCGGCGTCTCTCCCTCTTGGTCAGATTCAGGCTCAAACTGGTAGAGTTGAACTAGAGTCCTTTAGAGAGACTAGAGTCTCTCTAAAGGACTCTAGGTTGAACCACAGAGTTTCTGCCAGCCATTGGCCGAGTCAGTCTGTAAACATTAGCACATGGCTACGGAGCCGAGCCGCAGCCCCTCGCAGAGAGGTGGGCGTGGTCTGGTGTAGCTCATTTACATAAAAGAGACAGGCCCTGAAACAGACCGTTTTGAACAGAGCTGTTTTTAGGTGATGAAGAGAGACCTACAATATTTGATCCAAAGGCAATTTTGACCAAAGCATGTCACAGACATGTCTTTAACACACCTGGGAACTATTTCAATTTGTGGAAAAGGGGCATAATATGGGACCTTTAAAATTTCTAGACAAAAACGGGTGTCGGCTTTAAAAAAAAAAAAAAAAATCATAACAGACCCCCCCATTACTGAGCTAGGATTGGAAATTTCTAGACACCGCGGGTGTCGGCTTAAAAAAAAAAAAAAAATCATAACAGACCCCCCCATTACTGAGCTAGGATTGGAAATTTCTAGACACCGCGGGTGTCTGCTTTAAAGAAAAAGTAAATAAATAAAATAAAAAAATTAATAACAGACCCCCCCCCCCATTACTGAGCTAGGATTGGAAATATCAAGACACCGCGGGTGTCGGCTTTAAAAAAATAAAATAAAATTAAAAAAAAATTCATAACAGACCCCCCCATTACTGAGCTAGGATTGGAAATTTCTAGACACCGCGGGTGTCGGCTTTAAAAAAAAAATAAAAAAATAACAGACCCCCCCATTACTGAGCTAGGATTGGAAATTTCTAGACACAGCGGGTGTCGGCTTTAAAAAAAAAAAAAAAAAAAAAAATCATAACAGACCCCCCGATTACATAGCTAGGATTGGAAATTTCTAGACACCGCGGATGTCGGCTTTAAAAAAATAAAAAATAAAAAAATAAAAATGCATAACAGAGCCCCCCATTACTGAGCTAGGATTGCAAATTTCTAGACACCGCGGGTGTCAGCTTTAAAAAAAAAAAAAAAAAAAAAAAATTCATAACAGACCCCTCCATTACTGAGCTAGGATTGGAAATTTCTAGACACTGCGGGTGTCGGCTTTAAAAAAAAAAAAAAAAAATTGATGACAGACCCCCCCATTACTGAGCTAGGATTGGAAATTTATAGACACCGCGAATGTCGGCTTTAAAAAAAAAAAAAAAAAAAAAAAAAAAAAAATCATACAGACCCCCCCCCCCCCCCCCCCCCCCATTACAGAGCTAGGATTGGAAGTTTGTAGACAACGCGGATGTCGGCTTTAAAAAATAAAATAAAATAAAAATTAAAAAAATTCATAACAGACCCCCCCCCCCCCCCCCCCATTACTGAGCTAGGATTGGAAATTTCTAGACACCGCGGGTGTCAGCTTTAAAAAAAAGAAAAAAAAAAATTTTACAGACCCCCCCAATATGGATTTAGGAATGGAAATTTCTAGAGACCCTGGGTGTCAGCGTTTACAAAAAAAAAAAATAATAATAATAAATTTCATAACAGACCCCCCCATTACTGAGCTAGGAATGGTCATTTCTAGAGACCCCAGCTCTAAGCGTTTAAAAAAATAAAAAATAAAAATTCATAACAGCCCCCCACCCAATTACTGAGCTAGGAATGGAAACTCCTAAAGACCCCGGATGTCAGCTTTAAAAGAAAAAAAAAAAAAGAAAAATTCATTGCAGACCCCCCCATTACTGAGCTAGGAATGGACATTTCCAGAGACCCTGGGTGTCAGCGTTAAAAAAAAAAAAAAAAAAAATCATAACAGACCCCCCCATTACTGAGCTAGAGACCCCGGGTGGCAGCGTTTAAAAAAAATAATAAAATAAAAAAAAATTAATAACAAACCCCCACCCCATTACTGAGCTAGGAATGGAAATTTTTAGAGACCATGGGTGTCAGCTTTAAAAAAAAGAAAAAAAAATTCATAACAGACCCCCGCCCCATTAATGAGCTAGGATTGGAAATTTCTAGACACCCCGGATGTCAGCGTTTAAAAAAAAAAAATAAAAAAAAAATCATAACAAATCTGACACCCGGGGGCTCTAGAAATCTCCATTCCTAGCTCAGTAATGGGGGGGTCTGTTATGAATTTTTTTTTTTTTTTTTTTTTTAAACTGACACCCGGGGTCTCTAGAAATGTCCGTTCCTAGCACAGTAATGGGGGGGTCTGTTATGATTTTTTTTTTTTTTTTTTCTTTGCCGACACCCAGGGTCTCTATGAATTTCCAATCCTAGCTCAGCAATGGATGAATTTTTTTATGAATTTTTTCTTTTTTTTTTTTTTTTTTAACGCTAACAGCAGGGTTCTTGAGAAATTTCCATTTCTAGCTCAGTAATGGGGGGGGTCTGTTATGATTTTTTTTTTTTTTTTTGCTCTGTCCCCCTGCTCTAACCACTGAGCCACCGTCACTCCTGGGTGTTGTTACTAGAATTACATTCCTAGCTCAGTAATGTAGTGGTTGCTAGTCATCTCCCATGCTGCTGCTGTCTTCCAGACCATGTTCCGCCCGGACCAGAGCTAGTGAGCAGAGCTGAGTGTTGTGAATATTCCGCCCCTCTCTCAGAGGGCTGTTCTCTCAGCCGCTCCTCGCTCTAAAGCCCCGTCCAAACGGAGACGATTTTCGAGTGAAACCGCAAATGTCTTTTGCGTTTAGGCCGAGCGTAAAGACGGAGACGGCTTTTTTCGGTTGCTGAAACCGCACTTTTTTGAAACCAGGTCCCAGGGTGGAAAAGTCGCAAACGTTTCAGGTTTTGGCTTCGTGTGAACACCAGAAACGCAAACGATGATGTCATCGGCCAGAGTCGGAGTGAAATAAATGTGGAGGATATGCCTTTAGAATGACTCTATAAATAAAATTAATAATAAATATTTTCTCCTTTTGGATTGTCTCCACAAATTAACCATTTAATGGGCGGGTAAGTGAAAACGCACCGACCTATATCGCACAACATTGAATAGGCCTATATATTCCAAAATTGATAATTTATAGTCTATCTGGTTTTCTAATCAGTGCAAACTAGTTTACACGTTGGGACGCCAGGATCCGAGAGAGGAAGATGTTGGATGATGAATTGACTGCCTGTGTTTGACTTATCGACTGTCGAGTGATTAAGGTAGTTTTATGTTGTTGGGGATCTGTCACTTCTGCAACATGAAACTGTTTTTCGGTGGATTTCTGTAGCTGAAACAGCGCCACACACAGGCCAGGAATATGTACCACAGCGTTTCAAGAGCTAGATGCGTTTCAGCAACGACTCCGTCTTTACAGAGAAATGTCTGGCCCCCCCGCAGAGAAAAACGGGGGGGGGGGGGGGGGAGATCGTTTTCGAAATCCGGCTTCGTGTGGACGGGGCCTAAATTGCGTCCGGCCGCTCCGCTCATTTTCACTCCCCGCTCCACTGAAATCATGTTGCTCCACTGAAATCGCTCCATGCTCACTCCAAATTAAATGAGGGAGAAATAATCTACTACGATTTGCCACCTTAAACAGAAAACGTACATCCTAAAGAACTAAGAGCAACAGCAATATATTTCAGTCATAGAACATTTATTTTAAAAGATAGACAAGTGCAACAAGAAGACACATGTTTGGATTTGGGCATGCCTCAGACTCGTGGTGTGAGCGGCATCGGAGCGACACTGGAGCGGAACAGAGTGGCCGCTCTGGCGTCTAAATAAAAAACCGCTCCAGCTCCAGCAACATTCCATCCACTCCTCGCTCGCTCGCGCTCCGCTCCGCTCACTAGCTCTGGCCCGGACTCATTTCACCTAGGCAAATAGACTTCAGTAGCAGCTCAATAATAGGCCTACACAGGTGGGCTGCAGCGTTTAATATCCTCGCGACTGGATTGGCTCCCCAACGTTCTGTTCCCCCCCGTCGCCATGGCAAGGCGTCCTCACGACCCCCCGCCCCCCCAGCTGTGCGCTTGACAGTTCACTAGTAGTATAAAGGCTCAGCGCTGTGTTTTAGTCTTTTTTGTATAAATGCTTTCTGAAAACTCCTCAACCCCATTTAGTATGACACATTGTGTCATCAACATTCATATCAGTACCAGCAGTTTGTAAGTAATTTCTCAGTAATTGATATGTCATAAATTGGTTCTCAAAATTCACCAGATTGATGCATTTAAATGAAATCTACTGAATTTTTTCTCCCGGGGGGGCATGCCCCCGGACCCCCCTAGAGGATTGAGCCCCCTAGAGCCCCCCACCATAGTCTACAAAAATCCTGTGGGAAACACTGCATATATAGATAAATATCTCCATTACAACAACACGTGAAAAGAAACTTCTATAAGTATTACTTTGTACATACAGGGGTGCTTTTAGGACTGCTACCAACAGTCTGGATGAGTACACATAGGCTGACATACATAAGCTTCGGTGAAAACAGCTTCACAGAAGCTGTATCCCATCATACAGCAGGGTGAGTTACAACAATGACAAACCCTGGTTCACAGTTAAACTCAGACAGCTAAGGTTGTAAAGAGAAGAGGCATTCGGTGGGGACAAGGACAAGTTTAAAGAGGATAAGTACAGGTTTAGCAAGGCGGTGAGAGAGGCTAAAAGACTACTCCAACAAACATTCTCAGCTTCTCCGCTTCTGTCTGGAAGACAGAAGCAGACAGATCACCAACTACAAGCCAAAAGCCCCCTACTTCACAAACGACCAGCGCCTGACAAACGACCTGAACGCGTGTCGATACTGTCAATTTGAAAGAACGGGACAGTCCTGACACCCTCCCCAGTGACTCCCTTCATCAGCTCAAGTCCACCGGCCCCACATCAGCAGGGGCCCGGGCCTCTTCACACCTGCCCATCCCAGCGGCTCCATCCTCCTCCCCACTCGTCCCACACCACATTGACAACCCTGTCTCTTCTTGAGAGAGACATCAAGAGGCAGAACCCCCGCAAAGCAGCCAGGCCAGGCTCTGTCTTTCCCTCCACTTTAAAGCAGGGTGCTACCTCCGGTGTTGCACACACATCTTTAACTTCTCACTGAAGACATGTCACGCAGCAGCCTGCTTTAAATCCTCCACCATCATCTCCATCTCGACCGCCCCCCAAAAAACAAGGACCACAGGACTTAACAATGACAGACCCTTCACCCGGACCTCTGTGGTTATGAAGCCTTTTGAGTGCCTTGTCCTGCCCCACCTCAACAGCCAACAGGTCTGTAGATGACGCCTTCAACATGGCCAGTCATTTCATCCTCCAGCACCTAGTCTCCTCAGGAACCTAAAGGAGGCCTGATTCCTCTGCACATGCATTTCATTGAAGAACTAAAAATAAAAGGTGAATTCAGTTGAATATTGTTAAACAGTGAAAATATAAATGGGTATCAACTGCAACACAACAGGGGTAAGGGTAAGGGTAGGGCTACTCACAAGGGTAGCATCCACTCATAACTAGGGTTGGGTATCGTTAGGGTTTTATCCGATACCGGTGCCTACTCTGTACTTTTCAAACGGTTCCGGCGCTAAAACGGTTCTCAAACCGGTGCTTAAAAAAAAGGAAACCACACACACTTTGTCAAAAATCAATTCCATTTTATTTCCAGGGACAAATTAAACACAACATAAAATAAAGCAATATAATTTAAAACACTATAAAATAAGAATTCACATTTATGTCCCATCAAATAAAACAATATTGCAGCTTTCACCTCACCCCTCCAGTGTATTCTCAAAAACATAAGGAAAAACTTGCTGTCTGTCTGTCTGTCTGTCTGTCTGTCTGTCGAAATCTCTGTGGCACCCTCACGTTGCCACGTCCATGCAATACCACTCTCGGCCACTACGCATTTTGGCGCTGTTTCACACTCCGACTGCAACTTGATCGACTGGTTGGGCACGCCTGCGCTACATATTAAGGTGTGTTTTAGCCGGCTTTTCGCCTGGAACGCTCTATAGAAATCTTGCACCCTATTGAACATAGTTAAACTGAGAGAGTGTGCCGTCCAGACACCAGAATGAACGTGTTCACAGTAATGTTTATCAGGCAGTAATACGTTCAGTTCACGTTCGCCCAAAATATGAATGAGTTCAGGCACAACACTGAGTTTGTGTATGTGTGTAAAACTACTTTGACTTATGTTATTCATGCAACACTCAAACACTTATAAATACACAATAAAAAACAAAGCAGGCTACAATGAAGTTCGCCTTCATCTCACTCAGTGGAGGAGCAAGGAGGAGCTTGTTTGAGCAACTGTGTGAACCATTACTGTGAACTCAGGGAGAGAGAAAAAAAAGAACGGCTCCCAACTGTTGTATCTCAACTTTACTTATGAATTAAGGAGATATTGCAGAATTAAATCTAAATAATATGGACCACAGGTAGACACGTCTGTTGTTTACTGAACACCAATTTAATGAACTCCACCTCCTCCGCTGAGGAGGAGGAGTTCACCTGAACATTCTGATAGGTTGTGTTACACATGGACATGACACAAACCGCGACTCGGCTTCGTACTTTTCTGTGTTTCTATGTTTTGTCTGTACAATGTCCGTTTGTCTTCTTTGTTTGCCCATTTGTTCATTTTGCACCGCAGGTCTGAGAGGACTGCAATTTCATCTGTGCTATATGCCTGCCATGTAGCACACTTGACAATAAAGATACTTGAATCTTGAATCTTACCATCATTCATGTTAATGAGCCGGTCAAAAGATTTGGGTCGTTTGTGAACATCACAACTCTAACGATGTCGCTTTATTGCATCTGTTGCATGTTGCAGAGTCTGATACTTGGATGTGAAATGCAGATAAACCTTGGATCTTTTTGCCTTCGGCATCTTCAATGATCCTCTCACTGCTATCAGTTCTGATGATCTGATCAACAAGTGTGCAGCGTAGCGGCACTGACGTCATGCAGGTTGATGCCACCCGCAACCCCATGGTGTGTTAAACAAAAGCCAGGCACCGAAATGACGCACCGAAATTTGCGTTCTTATTGGATCTCGTTACAACCATTTATGTCGGAACCGGTGCCCTACTGGAACAGAGTTTCGGTGCTCAACCCTACTCATAACCATGTCCTCGCCATCCTCCATATTAGACAACCAACGTCTCCCCAAACTCTTCAGAAAACATGACAGTTCCCCCCCAACTGCAAACCACAGGAGAGCGGCACCTCAATCTCTGCATTTCTCCTGACAATACATTGTGCCACTGGATGCTCAATGAATGCGTATTCTCTGTCCCGGCTGCTTATTGTTGGACCTACTCATCATCATCACCACACTTTGCCATCCAACTGTTTTGACTTACCAGCACATACGATGAAGACATGTACAACAGTCTGCCCACACGCACACAGACATGCCAAACACACATGCGGCGCTATCAAGTTCACTAATGAATTTTGCCGTCACAACAATCAGCGGCGCAAGCCACCAGGACGGACTGTTGACTTTTGTGATGCAACAATCAAGCTTCTGCAACAATTGAAACCAACGCGGGCCACTTGAAACGTCAAAAGAAATCACTACTGTTGCGGCTTCCAACATAAACCTTTTAGCCGCTGAGAGTTTGAGTTGGGTCCTCAGGTTTTGTAGATTTGTGACGCGCTATATGAAGTTATGGAGACAGATACGATGAGATCCATTGCTCTTGGTGAATTTATTGTGAGTAAACAGAACTATGACAGCATAGCAAAGATGGATGAGTGAGAAACTGAGACCAGCGGATTAAACAGGTAAATAGGGTGAATGAATGAGTGAGTAGCTTAGCGTAGCGTAGCATAGCGTAGCGGTCAACAAAAATTACGGCTACTCCATACCTGGACTCTAGGGGTGGCACGGTTTTTGAAAACTGCTCCGAACCGTGCGGATGGCATGTCACGGTTCGGAATGCGTGTTCGTCGTACGGTCCTACGGTTCAGGCTAGGGCTGGGCGATTAATTGAATTTCGATTTTGATTACGATTTTGGCTTCCCTCGATCATTAAATCAAGATAATCGTAATAAAATGATCATTCTGCCATCCGCCGTGTTTTGTGTGGTAAATGGAGCGAACCCTTCTTTCTCCACCTGCGCACTCCGCTGCGCCCCGCCCCCGCCTGAAAACTTGCAAGATCTTTCACGCGACCGTGTCTGCACCTCAAGCGAATACGACCAATACGATCTATTTAACCACTTAAAAGTCCGCACACAGAGTAATACATGACCAAGCAATGAAGGAAAAAATGAAAAGCTCCTCCACTCCTGCCACCGCAACACAGTCCTCAATTAAGGAGACCCTATACAATGCCACCCCATATCCAGCCAGCTCCCGCAGGCATAAAGAAATAACAGACGCAATCGCATACACAATTGCCAAAGACATGTGCCCTATCAGCACCGTTAGCGACCCGGCGTTCAATAAACTGATAAACACATTGGACGAGCGGTATGTGTTACCACCATAGGTTACCACCACGTCACCATTTCAGTAGAATTGCGCTGCCTGCCCTTTATGATGAATGTCGCGGAAAAGTTTGTGCATTATTACATGATAACTATTCTTTAAATACTCTAGCCTAATTGTGGATGATTAAGCTATACATGCTGAAATATGTTTCTGGAGTGTTAAAGATTAAAAGAAAAAAATAACAAGAACCGTACCGAACCGAAAACCGTGACCCTAAACCGTGATACGAACCGAACCGTAGATTTTGTGAACCGTGCCACCCCTACTGGACTCTCTCTCTCCTGTGTCACCGGTGAGTGCACACCTGTACGCACACACACTTCGTACGCACGCACGCCCACTCCCATGTGAACCACGCCCTCTGCCACACACACACACAAGCACACCGTGCTGCTCATCTTCCACCTATATGTCTCATACACACCAGCCCCTGAATTATTAGGTCTCACATAATAATTCACATTTCAAAACACAATAGGGGACATAATAAATCATCACATCAATTTCAAAATAATGCAAAAATGTCTAATAAATTGCTCAAGTCCATGAATAAGCCATTACACAAAATATTCCTTCTTCTGGTCATCTTTATGACCGATTAGTGCAAAGTTCAGCTCAAGTCTGGAAAACACAAAGTCCATATAGAGGTCAGCAACGTCCTCATGCTGCCTCCTCCTTCTCCAGCAACAAACACACTTTGGATATGGGTCTGTCCAAGCAACTGGTTCTTGTTTTGATCCGAATTTGACGCACAAATCCCTTGCGATCTGGAAAGGTTTGCAAGACACGTCCCATAATCCAGGAATTCCGAGGTGCGCTACTGTCTATAAGCAAAACTAAATCTCCTGCTACAAGGTTTCTCTGGACCCCAGTCCATCTCTGTCGTTCCTGTAACAGAGGCAGGTACTCCTTTGTCCAGCGTTTCCAGAACAGATCAGATATGTACTGGACTTGTCTCCATCTTCTCTGTGCGTACAGGTCTGCTGCTTGGAACACTCCAGGTGATAATGAAGGCTGGTTTTTAAGCAGTAACAGATGGTTCGGTGTCATCGCTTCCAGGTCGTTAGGATCCGTGGAGGCCGTGGTGATGGGCCTGCTGTTAATAATGGCTTCCACTTCACAGAGAACTGTGTGGAGTCCCTCCTCATCCAAGCGTTGTACCTTGAGAGTAGAGTTCAAAACTTTCCTCACCGATCTAATCAACCTTTCCCACACTCCTCCATGATGTGATCCAGCAGGGGGGTTGAACGTCTACTTAATGCCCTTTTGGAGTAACACATCATGTACCTGTGCCTGGTTCCACAGCGCAATTGCTGTTTTTAGCTCAGGTTCTGCTCCCATTGTCAGAGCGCAGCTCGCGGACCTGTCCTCTTCTGGATATAAAACGCCTTAGTGCATTTATGAAGGAGTCAGTATCCAGAGAAGGTGCCACCTCGATGTGAATAGCTCTCAATACAAGACAGGTAAATAGGACACCATACCTCTTCACTGTACTCCTCCTACTCCTCACTTCGATGGGTCCAAAATAATCAACTCCCACACAGGTGAATGGGGGTTCATCAGGCTTGAGTCGGTCTGTGGGTAAGTCTGCCATCTGTTGGTAAACTGGAGTGGCATTAAGTCTTCTGCAGATGGTGCATTTGGAGAGAACCCTCCTAATGGTTTACTCCTGTCATCCAGTATTTCTCCCTGAGCTTGGACAACATGTGGTTGCGGCCGCTGTGTCATACCTCTTGATGTATATTTCTCAGCAGCAGGGTAGAAATGTGAAGGTCTTTTGACAGAATGATAGGATGCTTAGACTCCCAAGGCAGTGCTGCTTTACTAAGCCGTCCTCCCACACGCAAGACTCCATCCTCCAGCCTTGGACACAACTTGTACAGGTGACTACTTTTCTTGACATTTTGTCCCTTTTCCAGACACGAAAGCTCCTCAAAAAACTTTCTCCTCTGACAAAACTGAATTATGGCCAGCTCAGCCTTGTCAATGTCCTCCACTGTAAAAGCTCCCAGCACAGTTGCGTCTTTAAATGTGCACCTTTCTTGCTCCATCATTCTTTGCTGCCGCATGCTCTCTTCACTCTGATTGGCTGTTGTCCTTTTTCTCTTCCTGATACAGGACCACAACCATTTCTTGTATTTCAGCCACCATGCCACAGCTTTCTTTAATCGGATCCATTAGGAATAATGATGGATCAGGTGAGTAGTGGGATCCTCTCCAACTTGTACAGCATTAACAACAGCACTTTTCTTCACCTCTGGATCGTCCTGGGGGAGATGGCTCACAGGCTCAAGGTTCACAGGCCATTCTGTTTCAGCTTGGCAAAGAAACGGAGGTCCCATTAACCAGAGTCTGTCCTTCAGAAATACTTCCACTTTGACCCCTCTGGATGCTGCGTCTGATGGATTTGAAGCTGTATCCACGTACCTCCACTGAGCAGGGTGAGATGATTTCAGTATCTCTGGAACACGATTGGCAACAAACACCTTAAATCTGGAGCTTTCGTTGTTAATGTATTTGAGCACAGAAGCACTATCAGTCCAAAACACAGATCCCTGAAGACGCATGTGTAGCTCTTTCTTCCACAAGAAATCCATGCGGCTGGCCATTGTTGCAGCAATCAGTTCCATTCTTGGAATTGTAACTGTCTTCAGTGGGGCAAAACGAGCCTTTCCCATAATGAAAGCACTGTGCTTTTGGAGGTCCTCATTCTGTAACAGCAGGTAAGTGACTGTACCTTAGCCTTCCTCAGAAGCATTGCAGAAATGGTGCAGTTGCGCAGTAATAACTTCTCCAAACTCCAGAGGTTTTAGACATCTGGGTAGCTCAAAGTTGTCCAGTAGGTGAAGCCCTTGCACCCACTTCAGCCACTCTTTGGAGACAGTCTCTGGTATGGGATCATCCCAACCAACTCCTCTTCTGCACAAATCTCTCAAGATCCTTTTCGCTGTCAGAACAAGGGGACTTAACATGCCCAGAGGATCATAAATAGAGCTTACAGTGGAAAGGATGCCTCTGCGGTTGAGTGGTCTGTCCTTCCATACAATCTTGAATTTAAAGGTGTCAGACTTGATACACCACTCTACACCCAACACTCTTTCAATGGGCACAAACTCCCGGTCCAGGTCCAACTGCTCCACGCCTTTAGCTCTGCGGGTCTCTGGGATGGCCTTGAGCACTTCAGATCTGTTACTGTTCCACTTGGTCAAGCAGAATCCCCGTTTAGCACACAGAGACATGAGCTCATGACAGAGGGTTAGTGCTTCCTCCTCTGTTGCAACTGCCACCAAACAATCATCCACGTAAAAGCAGTGCTGCAGCTTGTCCACTGTCTCCTCCTTATGCTCATGTCCAAAATCCTCTGCACATTTCCTGAGGGCGAAGTTGGCGCAGCTAGGGGAGGATGTAGCTCTGAAAAGATGGACCTTCATCCTATATTCACATGGTGCTTGGTTCAAGTCTCCTTGTGGCCACCAGAGGAATCGCAGCAGATCAGCATCATCTGGGGGCATATGCACTTGGTGAAACATAACTTCTATATCAGCCATGATGACCAAAGGTTCCCTCCTGAACCTGGTCACAACTCCAATTAATGAGCTGGTTAGATCGGGCCCTTGCAACAGCTCTTCATTCAGAGATTGTCCTTTGTAGCTGGCACCACAATCAAACACAACTCAGAGTTTTTCCTTTGTCGGGTGGTAGACACCATGGTGCGGTATGTACCAGACCCTGCCATCACTTCTTTCCAGCTCTGCATCAGGAACCTTTTCAGCATAGCCTTTACCAAGTAGAATGTTAATAAAGGTGTTATACTCCCTGTAAAACACTGGATCCCTCTGGAGCCTCCTCTTCAGATGGTTTTGACGCTGTTCCACTACTTTCCTGTTATTTGGCATGCTGATGTTTGAAATTTTCAAAGGTAAGGCGATCTGGTAGTGACCATTGACGTGCTTGGCTGACTTTGTGACCATATCCATGAACCTCAGGTCTTCCCTGGACAGACCCACTTGTTCCTCCACAGCAGATTCTGGAAAGTCAATCTTAAATTGCTGTTGCCACAGTTCATCCAAATGTACAATGGACACACGGTTCACAGTTATTGGTTGCTCACAGTAATTGGCCTCTCCACCGTTTCCTGTCAGTGGTCCATTTACCGTCCAGCCCAGCACCGTCCTTATAGCGTAGGGTCCATTATGCTCACTGCGGATTACTTCCAGCGGTTCCATGGCTCGTGGAACATTCGTTCCAATCAGCAATTCAATTCCAGCCTCAATCTGTGGTAAGGAGATGTGTTTTAAACATGGCCACCTTGTCAGATCTGATTTGTGGGTATGTTTGCTTTGTGGACTGGCATTGACAACTGAGTGTACGCTTTTGGCAACTCAATGAAGCTGTCATCTTCAAGTGCTGCCACCTCCAGCTCTGGCATGATGTAGCTATTGACCACCTTTTCCTGCCCCATGGTCCTGAGAAGAATGTTGGCTCTCTTCCCGGACAAATTGAACTTGTGCTTCAGACTCTCAGTACAGAACACTGCAGTACTTCCCTGATCCAAAAAGTCATATGTGAGAATGATTTTATTGCCCTTCTTCGCCTTCACTTGGATTGGCACAATAGGAAGCTTGCAATCCATCTGACCAGCCCCTGTAAGCCCACTGGAAACCAAGGTGTCGTCCACTGTAACCTGGACGCTTCTCTCAGCCGGTTCTGCAGTTGCCACACTGTCCTTATGGAGCACAGTTGGATTTCTTTGGCCACACTTCGAGCAGGAAATCTTTCTTTGGCAATCTTTGCTGATGTGTCCTATACACAGGCAGCGAAAACAAGCACCATTTTCCTTTAGGAAGTCAATTTTCTCTTTGTGTGCCATTTTTTCCAACCGCGCACATACATCCAATGAGTGTCCTCCAGTGCAGCAGGGACAGATCTTCTTGGCTGGTGGTTTTATGTCTGTAGCTTTATTCACAGTTTGAGCTGTTCTCTCCACACGATTCACTGTGGTAGCGAAGCTGGTTCCTCTGATGCTGGAGCGAGGGGGAGGTTTATGTTTCATTTGTTTAGTTGTTATCACAGTGTCCTGAATGTTTCCAAACACGGTCTGTCAAGATTTTCACCTGTTTTTCAACAAAGTTGGTAATATCCATAAACCTTGCTCTTCTGTTGTACTTTTCCTGCAGGTCACATGTGTGGCATCTCCAGCGGTCTCTGAGTTTGTACGGCAATTTTCTGATTATTTCCAACATGTTTGTGGGTGTATCCAGATCATTTAAATACTGCACATCCTCCATAGCGTTGCAGCATCCACGCAGAAAGAGGCCGTACTCCTGGAGGGCCTTCACATCTTCTGTTTTAATAGTGGGCCATGACAAAGCTCTCTCCATGTATGCTGCTGCCACCTTTTGCTCATTGCCATAGTGCTCTTTCAATAGAGCTTTTGCCTTCACATATCCTCTGCCCGACTCCATGTGCTGACAGCTCCTCACTAGCCCTTTTGCATGCCCTTTGAAGAAGAAGAAGAATTACTGATTTGATCCCGTGAGGGAAATTTGGTCTTCTGCATTTAACCCAATCGTGAATTACACTCAGAACACAGTGATGGTGAAGCACACATTTAAACCCGATGCAGTGAGCTGCCTGCAACAGCGGCGCTCGGGGAGCAGTGAGGGGTTAGGTGCCTTGCTCAAGGGCACTTCAGCCATGCGCACTGGTCAGGGTTCGAACCGGCCACCCTCCGGTTACAAATCCAAAGCCCTAACCAGTAGGCCGGCTGCCCCACTTTGGTGTACTGTTCAAGGAAGTAGAGTCTGTCACAGTTGTTATTGGTATTTCGCTCAACTCCATTTTCAAAAGCTTTAAGAAACGAATGGTATTTGAGAGGGTTACCATAAAAAATGGGAATTTCCCTTTTTGGGAGTGCTGAGAGACATTGTTGTTGCATTAAGAGTGTTGGAATTTCATTTTGTTTTCTCATTATGTCCAGCACAATGTAATTTTGTGATGCATCAGTTTGCGTAACATTGGTCACAGGATCTTTGGGAGCCATTAGATAACGTTGGAGCATGTAAGAAGGACCTGGGATATGTTTTATGTCAGGTAAGTGAGTGACTTTAAGCTTCACAGCTGTCGGTGTGGTTTCAATTGCGTTGGGTTTTAGTTTAACTGGCAGTGATGGGACAAATTCTGTTGCAGTGACGTCAACTTGTTGTTTTGAGCATGTCCTTTCATAATATGAGTTCATCCCATCTGAAACCTTTGACTTTGATTTACTGCCAACACTGCCTTGTGATCTTTTAACACTTAGTTTTGCCATTTCCTCAGCGATTTCATTTTCCAGTAAAAGCTGCTCTCTTCTTTGGCGTAGCTTTAACTCCTCTTCATCCAATGCATGTTTTTCCTTTAATGCCTTTTGTTTTGCTGCCAAAATGCAAGATTTGTTTCCGTTTTTAAGCGAGCAGATGAGCGTGAGGCTAAGGATGAGGAATAATGTGAGCGTGATCTCTTGGTTGAATTTGAGATGCTATCACAAGGCTGTAGTTCATCCTGAGGATCCTTTACAGTGGGAACAGGTACTGGAAGCTCAGCAACAGACAAATCCTTGCTTTTTTCGACAGGAATTTGTACTGCATGGCTTATTTCCTTTGGTGGTTGCTCAGAAGTATTTCTCTTAAGTGGTAATTTATCTGAGTTTTCATGCAGATTTTCCTATCTGCTCGGGGATCTCACTCAGCAAGCAGCAACAGCCAGCTAGGCATTCAATCACCTTTGTTAAATCTGGTGAGAAGCCTCAACAACGCCCAGGCCAAACAGGGGGGCTCCTGACAACAGCTAGGGACTGGCAGCTGAAGGTGGACTTGGGGAAACAGCTTAAATTCCCAGAGACCATCGCAGTGACCACACTTAGGCCGGACTTGGTTCTTATGTCATAATCAACAAGGCAGGTGATACTGCTGGAGTTGACTGTGCCCTGGGAAGACCGGATGGAGGAGGCATTTGAGAGGAAGAGGGCCAAGTATGAGGAGCTGGCAGGCGAATGCCGGCGCAACGGATGGAAGACTCGTTGCAGTCCCATTGAGGTTGGTTGCCGAGGTTTCGCAGGCCAGTCACTCTGCAGGGCCCTCAAGTTGTTGGGAATAAGGGGACTGCACAGCAAGAAAGCCATCAAGAACTTCACTGATGCTGCTGAGAAGGCATCAAGATGGCTGTGGATCAGGAGGGGTGATCCGTGGGCCACACAAGCTACCTAGACACAAGCCGGGGTCTGATCACCCCCGGCTGGGTCGCCTGGGCGAGGGTGTCTGATGTTGAGAGACCCGAAACACCCTATGACCTCAGGTTACATCACTGATGATGTGTCTAGGTTGCACCAGAGGGTGTATATTAAACCATCCTTTATCCATTTTTCCACTTGTTCCTTGAATGCATCACTGTAATCCATAATGCTAGAAAACCACTCATTTTGTTTTTTATCTTCATCATCAGGAAGTAGTGGCAATAATTGGTTGTGCAGTTCAGTGGCCTTTTTACACAGTGCATTCAAGTTCTTCAGTTGTGTGGGGATTTCAGTTACATTTTCTTTTGATTTCATGTGCGCTTTTATTTGCGGAATAAGCTCTTTGATTTTATTAACGGCACTTTTGCGCTCATGCTGCAACCGTTCGATTTTATTTTCCAAAG
Source organism: Urophycis tenuis (assembly GCA_036785325.1). NCBI lineage: Eukaryota > Metazoa > Chordata > Actinopteri > Gadiformes > Phycidae > Urophycis > Urophycis tenuis. The sequence goes on from JAXIVH010000006.1 coordinate 161,881, forward strand.
CTTTGGCCGTCAGTTTGATTTCCCTTTTTTTCACGTTCCATGTTTGAACATTCAGCAACAGCGTTTATTTGTCTCATTTCCATTAGATTGTATTTTGTATGAAGCAACACAATCACATTTCATTGCGTATTCAAATCCATCCACAGACATTGCATTTAATTTCATTGACAGAGCAGATTTGATCCAAGCATCTCAACAAGCAATAGGCCTTTAGACAACCTCAGCCGCCACGTATTAATGCCACAAAGTCCCGACTTTAAAATCCAATAAAGCACGAAGAAGTTGCTCCACCATCAATGCGCCATTCAACCAGCGTAACATCGATTAATACATTGTCCTCCTCTGATACAATGCATCCCAATCCAAGCGGATTCCTTAATCCACAAACATTAACAGGTTCAGGCCTACCTGTTCCTAGGTGAATGGATGGTGTGGTGTGGCACTTAGCTGTGGTTCCTTTGTTCTCTTCCTGGTTGGTGCGTGACGACTTGTCTTGGTTCTTTAGTGCGGTTTGATGATTTTCATTAAACGCCTTTTTTGTTGACAAAATGTTGCGGCTTCCAACATAAACCTTTTAGCCGCTGAGAGTTTGGATTGGGTCCTCAGGTTTCGTAGATTTGTGACGCGCTATATTAAGTTATGGAGACAGATACGATGAGATCCATTGCTCTTGGTGAATTTATTGTGAGTAAACAGAACTATTACAGCGTAGCAAAGATGAATGAGTGAGAGACTGAGACCAGCGGATTAAACAGGTAAATAGGGTGAATGAATGAGTGAGTAGCTTAGCGTAGCGTAGCATAGCGTAGCGGTCAACAAAAATTACGGCTACTCCATACCTGGACACTCTCTCTCCTGTGTCACCGGTGAGTGCACACCTTTACGCACACACACTCTTTTTAGTCGGCTGATCCATAATGAATATAACAATCCCCTCGCTACTTGTGTTTATATCTATCCGGTTCAGTGTTTGTGGATGTGTAGTGCTGCTGTAAAGCAGTTTGTTACTTCGCGAAACCCGAGACTACCGCGAGAGTTTGCCACTGGACTGGGGGCACAGGAATGCATTTTCACTTTTTCAGCCCAGAAGCGCTAGGGGGGTTGAAACACCCACCAATCGACCCATAAAGTGTTAGCTATCCCAACAACTCTTAACCAGCAATTTTAATTTACTGCCTCTAGAGTTATTTCTTCCTTTATATAAACATCTTGAATGCATGGCCTCCTGACCCTAAGACATATTGGAAGCACAGCCTGTTTATCTGAAACCACACATGTACTGATGCATCTGTCACATACGCACGGGTGCGCCTTTGTAACATATTCTACCAAATTGTGGAGGAAATATTGGTTGTGATGATTGGAAATTGGCACAAAACAATGTTTTATTTTCAATTAAGCCGTTTTAAAGCATGAGCGTTGTGTATCCAACAATGTAGAAGCAGTTTAGTGACATCTAGTGATGACAGGTATGGATCACACATTTTTTTAAAATTATTCTACTTCATTCATCTACTAATTTGAGTGTATGTGTACTACAATTTCTGTACATTTCCTGGCTGGGGCTGGCTCACTATGCATATTGTTCTTTCTTTCACATGAGCTTTACGGAAATATATAGGCCTACATTATTGATCTAAATGAACAGAACTGTAATGTTGGTGTGCCAATATTAAAAAGTTAAATTAGAGTGTGTCTTATCATTATAGCACCCTGCATTCAAAGTTTTATCGTGTACTGAGTATATCGTGTCTTTTTTTTGGTACAGTACCTAATGGAAAATATCAGATAGAAGCATATATGCTTACGCGACTCTCCAGGGTGTGGGGGTTCAGCGATTGTATCAGGGAGATCACGGCCAACATGGCCACCCATTGGGGGAGCCACTGTCATTATCTTCATCAGAATCACCTCCCGTGTTAAGTGGAGTGGTGTGTCGCTTTAAATTCAACGTAATATTACACAGCTTCATCAACGCACTTGCATCTCGGCAGCACACCGCCCGTCCTCCGCCTGGGCGCTTCATCACCGCACTAGCTGAGTCCTTGCGATGAAAGTCAAATAAACATAAAGAAACAGAAATGCCTTTATTGTTAAGAGACTGAAGGGCTGCAGGTAAGCATTGTCGTGGGGATGTTTTTGTTTTTTTGTAAATGAATGTTTTTAGCATTAATGTCGTTTGTCGCAGCACTATAACAATAGCTGAAATTGAATTGAAGACGATTTGTGTAGGGCGTATGAAGGACTGGGGACGTATGTATGAATGGAATCGAACAGAGGTCCTGAATGAGTAATAGGTGCCGACGATTTGGCTGTTTATCTGCTGGTTTTCTTACTGTTCATGATTCGCAGCACACCTTCTGCTACCTCTGTTTATTTTTGCTGGATACACGATGCAGAGCGTGAGCAGACGTTTGCCTGCCTTGTCATTCGCTTTGTGCAGATGTATGCGCGTTCATCACCTTCATTACCAAAAGCATTGTTTATTATGAAGCGGGTATGTTGTGCATGCGTATATGCATCCAAGTTACATTTCATTGCATCATGGAACACATTGTATTTATATTGTTGACCGAACGAAAGCGTGTTCTAATGATAGAGCAAAGTCGTGACAGGATGGCTGCTCTGTTTGACCTTGCAACATTAGCTATATTTGCTTTAGGCAACATAATCAAAGCGTCTTGCATTGTACGGTGTCTCACCCTGGGATGTAGACACAGCGTTAGTCACATTATATCGCAATGCGACTTAGATATCTAGGCTGCATAAAATCTTGATGCATTGCCGCTATGTATAGGCCTATAGCACTTATTGGATCTGCAAATGTAAAAACGAAGCAAATTATTTTTTAACGTAGGGGCACGCCGGAACATTGACGTTAGATTTAACCCCGTATCATATTGCTTCTTTATTTGTAGGCCTAGTCTTTATTGACTTACATCAACTGCCTAATTACTATAGTGACCCAACAAAGCGAAAATAGAGGATGTACACTGACCATTCATTCATAGCCTCTATTTAAATGCAAAATATGGCATAGAGGCAATATTGTAAATGTGATAACGGAAAAACGACAACATAGACACACCTTGATAAAGACATGGAGTTTGACGAGCTGCTGTTTATTTCTCTGTGGCATAGACGGGGTTCAGGGCAACGACTATGACAACTATGACAGGTTCAATAATGAACAACTGAACTGAGTAAAATAAAAGCTAGCCTTCTAAGAATTACAAGAGGGCCAAGTCATTTATTTATGCAGTCAAATTATAATATAAGAGTCAGTGACATTAGGATGGCACTGCAAACAAACATGAGCTAAACATGAACATGAGAAAAACCAACACATTCACCTCTGGAAATATAAATCAATTAATGAAATGATCAGATTTTACAAGGAAAATGCAATACGACAACACTTGAACATGCATCACAAATGAATGTTAGCAAGGTTTATAATTTTTTTTTTTAATTAATATTTGTCGGTGGTTTTATGTTGCAATACAATGTCTGCAAAGGGTGCTAAAGTTGACCACAGCTTCGAATGACTTACACTTTCCACCATACAAAACTGCTGTTTGTGTGTATGTGTGCATGTTAATTTCACTGTGTCTGCCTGCGTGTCAGTGGGACCTTTTCTCTTCTTTTAGTAAACTAGTTGCATTCACACTGAGTTTTTTTCAACTACCCAAATGTATTGAGTATGTTTGGGTTTACGTAGAGGATGGAGGTGAACAAGTGTCATCAGCATAGAGGCTCAGGGTGCTGCTAGAATTTACATTGTCACACTGCTGTATAACAAAGAGCGTTTGGAAAAGGCATGCAGCTACAACCACTCACACACACACACACACACAAACATAGCATGACTCATTTTGAATGTAACATTGATGAAAATAATTTCCCATTTATACTGTTCTCCATATTTATCACTTCCATTAGTACATTCCTCAAGACTTTTATGCTTGTTTAGTTTAAAAATCAGTTAGTTTCTGCTTTCTCTCTTTACAACTCTCAAATCCTACCTACAGCACCTTGAACTTTGTAAAGTAAGTAGGGATTCAAGTTATAAATATATTGGTCATGTCACAAGCCCAACACAGTGAGGAAAAATACATGAAAGTTGTTCCGAAGGGCTGAAAAAGGTTGATTGCTGAATATTGCTCTTTTCTCTGTTGAGTGGGATGATGTATCTGTGCCAGTTAAGAAGAGCCAGTTTGCCATGTCAGCACTGTGCTCACATGCCTAGACATTCGTAGCCAATGCCAAGTCATGCCTCTCAGTGCCACGGCCTGGGTTTGCAAATTGCTTCTTACTAGTTTTTTGGTGTGGCTAATTGTCTTTGTCTTAAAATATGCATTTACCAACTGTTTCTTCTCTTCTCTTTCACTTTGTGCTTCTGTCTCTCTCTCTTTATCTCCACCTTCCTATTGGTTTCCATGTATGGCTGCTTAATGCTCTCCTCTCTGTTGTGTTTTAGGCTGGCAGTCACTACGAAGCTGAAGCTGTGCGGCGAGAGAGTCGTCAGGAGAGAAAAAAAGGAACATTAGAGGATGTGAAAAACTGTCTGGCCTCATGTCTGTATCTGCTCCTGCTGTTGCTCCAGCCAATCCAAGATCTGCTGAAGGCTCACACAGGTGAGCCATTGAGAAGATGTAAATTGGCAATATCCAATCTCAATGATTTGATATTGTAAGTTCCCGACCCTGGATATCAGTGTAATGCACAAGTTCACGTTGCTAAAAGCAGACTCCGCTAGTGTGTTTAGTGGATGCAGGTAGACACATTATCTACTTTTATTATTATGACTATTACTACTATTATTACATTACCATGAAAACAAAGAACCATTCGGTAATACAAGGATCCTAATATAAGGATTGATCTGGCACTAAATGGTACAGAAGTCTCCTTATGCAACTCTGATGTGAAGGATAACTTCTATCCTGAAATACAAAAACTGTTCATATGGGTCATTTAGTACCCTACATCTATTACAATTGTGATTATTGTTCTTTTTTTTTTTTTATTGAATGAAATGTGATATGGGTCATATTTAGTTTATGGTTTGTCAATCAGGTAATTTGTAATGACAAATTTAAAACGGTTATAATTGTCGAGAGCATATTGGAAACTCTGGTTGTAAGCCACGAATGATATCAGTTGTGTATAAGGATATAATTATGTAAATGGCGGATTTGAATAATCTGTGCCTATAGTGTCCTTTTTTCAGTATAGTGTGGCTACAGACAATTCTTAACCTGGGGGCCAATTTCAGGGCACCTGCTCTCTTCTATTTATGTTTCTCAGATTACACCCTCTGAAGATGCAACGCAAATGCAGCTTGCAGCAAATGCCGGTGTTGTGCAAGAAGTCAACAGCGGCCACAGCCTCAGTTGTTACTCCTGTGCCCGCTCAACCTGCGTGAGACGCATTGCAGTCACACACTCCTGAGATTATGCTCTGTAGCTTTAGCTCTGGTATTAAGCACTATAGCAACTAAAAGACCAACAAAAATACTGAAGTAGTTAGGGACCCTTACAGGTGCTTTTGAAAGCACCAGTTTTCATACGCATTGCATACGCAAACCAATATATCAATAAATACCTAACAGAGCTCATGGTAGTCAAAGTTTAAAATAACATCTTCAAAACTTTTACTCTGTCAATTACATAGCAGTTGTCTGTAGTGCAATGGAGAAATATTACAAGATCTGTCTTGATGCACCTTGCTGAAACAATGACACTTCTGAACAAACAAGAGCAAAATGGAACCTTAACCACTGCAACTACACCAGCAATAACTCCAACCAGACAATTATAACACCGTTTTGCCCCTTACACCCTATTCCACGACACCTTGTTGGCTGCCCAACTCCACCCGGTGGCTTTTACTGGGCTCCTCCAGAACAAGGACACAGGTGTTGATGTTGGAAACCAGTTTATTGTAGAGTTTGATTGACAATGGTATATGTGCTGTTGATCTATGTTGCCATGTCGGAGATCTCCCTGAGTGTGTGTGGTGATGGCTGGTTTAACCTGTTGCACATTGACTGCTCAATATGCAACAGGTGTGCAGTTTCATGCAGACCCAGAGTCAGTCTGACTCAGGCAAGGTGAGGCTGCTCAAACCAGCCATCAAACACACACTCCACACAGCTTCATCTTTTTTTTTTATTTGGCATTTCTTGTTCCCGCCTCGCTCCATGGAGGTCAGTGATTGGGCAATACCTAAATTTTTTATTGTTTATATTATTGCTGTGCAGTGTTCTTGCAGAAGACAAATGTTGACAAGAAGGAGACAGGGGGAACTGTGTATATATATATATATATATATATATATATATATATATATATATATATATATATATATATATATATATATATTATGGCATGCCGTTCAGGAAATTAATCTTTGAATATATTGAATGAAACTTTGAATATATGGAGTGAACCTTGAATATATTGAATGAAACTTGACTGATGCTAGGCTTCACGGCAGTGCCTGCGGCCATCTTGTGTAACTTGTGGACGCTGCAGCTAAAACTGCGTGACAATGAGTCAGGCCGCTCGCAATCTCGTTGCAGCAATTTTAAACAACGGGGACATGATAAACACACTGGCGAATGCGTGCTAAAATCCTCCCGACACCCCTGCCCAATACCCTGCCTGTTCTTCTGACAAAGAAATTCGCTTCGCGAATTCACTTCGCTCTGAAGCGGCACTTCTCTGGGACTGGAGAAGCTGCTGCGGCTACACGGATTTGGTGAACTGAAGGAGAAGCTCTTCATATATTGTTTGGATACAATACGAATCACATTCATAGACCAATGCAGGCTGAATATTTAGTTTAGTATTAAACGTATTTGATGATCGGCAACACATTGTCAGCTTTGGGCACGTTACTCACACAGCGGACTGCGGACGGAAAGAGAAATGCATAATGAGATTTGCCGAAACATTGAATATACTGAATGAAACGTTGAATATATTTTATGAATCTTACATGTTACAGTGATTAATACAGCAGCAATATATATTTTTTAATTCCATAGTAATTATCTCCGTAAGGCATAATCTCATTATGCATTTGACTGTCCGTCCGCAGTCCGCTGTGTGAGTAACGTGCCCAAAGCTGACAATGTGTTGCCGATCATCAAATACGTTTAATACTAAAATAAATATTCAGCCTGCATTGGTCTATGAATGTGGGTGATTCGTATTGTATCTGAACAATATATGAAGAAGAGCTTCTCCTTCAGTTCACGAAATCCGTGCAGCTTCTCCAGTCCCGGAGAAGTGCCGCGTCAGAGCGCAGTGCCATTACACACGGCCATTCACTGTGTTTTACCTTCATTAAATCACCTGAAAACTATATCAAGCTAACCATTCTTGTGTACGGGCGGAGATTGTACATATGGGCTGTTGTGGGGCACTCCTGTGAGGTTGAAGGCATGCTCAGTTTGGCCCAATGAGCAGCTGCCTGGCCCATTGTAGTTGGTCTGCCACGGTTAAAAAGGGAGCGAATTTCTTCGTCAGAAGAACGGGCAATTGGGCAGGGGTATCAGGAGGATTTACGCATTCGCCAGTGTGTTTATCATGTCCTCATTGTTGAAAATTGCTGCAATGAAATTGCGAGCGGTCACGCAGTTTTAGCTACAGCATCCACAAGTTACACAAGATGGCCGCAAGCACTGCCATGAAGTCTGACGTCAGTCAAGTTTCATTCAATATATTCAAAGGTTCATTCAATATATTCAAAGTTTCATTCAATATATTCAAAGGTTCACTCCATATATTCAAAGTTTCATTCAATATATTCAAAGGTTCACTCCATATATTCAAAGTTTCATTCAATATATTCAAAGGTTCACTCCATATATTCAAAATTTCATTCAATATATCCAAAGGTTCACTCCATATATTCAAGTTTCATTCAATATATTCAAGGTTCACTCCATATATTGAAAGTTTCATTCAATATATTCAAAGATTAATTTCCTGAACGGCATGCCATAATATATATATATATATACACAGTTCCCCCTGTCTCCTTCTCCAGGAATCTCGTCAACATTTGTCTTTTGCAAGAACACTGCACAGCAACACACTGAGTTGCACAAGTCTTTTAGGGTGCATGACTGCATGTGTTATCCAAACTGGATTTTGAGTATTTGTTCACTCTCTGAAATTGATTATTTCAATTGAAATAAATAAGCCATTTACTTTGTCTTTACATTGGGCTGTAGTGTTTGCATATGAGGGAATTGTTTGACAGCAGCTCTGTTTTATTTGATTTGGTCAGCAAAGAAATTGGAAAATCAGTGTAGAGACGTGGTTATGAAATCTCCCTGCTATGTAAATGAGCAGTATAATTAGTCTTGTTTTGTAATCAGGCTGCTTTGCATGTCACCACATTATTACTATTTAGATTAGTACTTTATGACTGAAGTTGTTGTTCAAAGTGTACTGTGTAGAATTCAGTGGAATCTAACATAACAGGCTTGCCAGTAATGGAGTATAATATTCAGTATGTATTACTACATTAGTACTAATAATATTAGTGTATAATCCCATGAAAGCAATTGTTTTTCTTTACCTTAGAATGAGCCCTTTATATCTACAAAGCGGGTCCTGTTCAATGGAGCCCACCATGTTGCATCAGCAATTTTTCTACATCAGCCCAGAACAGACAAACGGTTCTAGAAACAAAGTGCTTTTTTAATTCAGTCGACATTAAATTCAAGTGTAGGTGAAAACCATATTTCAGCTCAAATTAGAACACCTAAGATAAAAAAAGCCTTTTGGGCCAACAGTTCTCAGAGCGAGGGTGGACGTGTCATCCCAGTGGTTATGAGAGCAGTCATTTACCTCTGGGGACAACAAGTCATATTTTCAGGGTTTGGGTAGCTCACAATAACGGTTATCGGATAAAGGATATCCGGGCCTAGACTTCCTCTTTTGTGCACCAGTCATTGTTTTCAATATTTTTTGGAGGTGTTTCAGGTCCAGAAGATATTTTGGCTCTGTAAACAGACATCAAAGCTAATTAAAAGCTGAATCATCATCAGATGTGACCAATGGGTTTCAATACTGTTGGTCCCCACAGGGACTGTTTACCTGCATACAACTAAAGCCTGCTCACACTTTTTATTACAATTGAAAAATAGTGAGGATGAGGGGGTTGTGATCAATGGGTGTTGCAAAACTGAAATTGAGGCGTATATGCACCGACCCATTCAGCTCCATGATTAATTATTTTCTGACGTGGGAAAAAACCTCAACAAACAATCACATACAATGTAAAATTAACTTTGCTTATAAGCTATGACCTATAGTTTTATAGGCTAAATAACCTATTTATACAATTTATAAATCCATCAAGGAACTTCATCACTTGGCTATTTTATACTGTATTTGACAAGAGGATTGAGAATTTAATTTTGGAAGTACCTACTGGCACCTTACAGAATACCGGCCAGTACAGGCCACTGTACTGTGACAGTCCCCCACATTATTGGAAATTGAGGGGCTGTATTCAGTTGGTTTCAATTTCAGTTCTAGATGAGCCACTACATTCTACAGACCAGATACACCTTTAATACTCTGTTATGACATTGGGGTATTTGATATGCATACATATTGGGATGGTTTCGTTTATCACATGTGATTTCTGGGAAGCTGACTTAAATCAGGGCCTACATTGTAGAAATGGCATTTGTTTCACCTTCTTCACCTCAGTGTGTTTAGTGATGTTGGGCAGCGTTTTGTCTAATATTGTTTATATCACGCTGCGAGCATCTACAGTGCACTTTAAACTATTGTACAAAAATAAGCATCTTATTTTGGGAAAGCTAACCTAACTTGTTCAAGGTTACATTTAATCATTTAAACAGCCATGTAACATCCTGTTGTCTCTGTATGGTCAGGTTCGACTACTGCAAGTTCATTGAGCTAGACTACGTCCCAATGGAGACGGGTTACATGGTCTCCATGCGCCCAACAAAAGGCTATGTGTCATCCAGGACTCCCTCTAAAAGCTTTGCCTCCACCAAGTCACCATCTAAAGGTTATGGGTCCAGCAAGTCACCATCTAAAGACTATGAATCCACCAAGTCACCATCTAAAGGCTATGTATCCAGGTCTCCAGAGCACCACAGTCATTTGGAAAAAGCTCCATCAACCCTTCGAACACGGTTTGTTGCCACAGTGCCTTCATTCTATGGAGTGTTATATAATTTCAACCATGAGCCCACAAAGCATGTGTTTGTTCCTCAGTCTAAATACTTCTTAAACTCTCAGTGGAATGTTTTAAGATGACCACTCTGTCATTGTGGAAAAAGATATGGACCTGATTGGATCATTGGTGAAATTAATACTTTTAAAAACATGGCATGTTCACCTCTCTCTATCACCTCTATCTATAGTTACAGTGATTTCATTAACATTTTTTGGTTTTTGCTCTGAAGAATACAATCTTTTCACATTTTCTTTGCCAGTGTGTCAGTTTTGTTAAACTTGGCATCCCTAACAAAACTATACTTTTGTTAGGGCAGTGTGGCATGGCACATATCCCACGTCCGGTTGAATGTGATGTTGTGTGGCCTCTTTATAACATTTGCTTGTCTTTTTCTCCTGGTCTATGTTCAACTGGCATAGAAAAGATTTAACTGGAGCCCCATGTTCAGATTATCTTGATTGGTTTTGATCTTTAGCCAATTACTTTCAATGTTGTCACACTGTCTAGAAGTGTGGTATTACTTTGAAGTGATTGCCATTAACAACAGATTCCTTTTTCTCCTCTAACTTTGGAACAGGCGGCCACCAGCTTTGGCCAGTAGTAGAGATCCGTTTGTCAATGCCGCCCACAGTAGCAGCAGCAACTCTGGCTCATGTAAGGGCAGTGACTGCAGCCCTACCAAGGGGTAAGATACCCTCCTCGTCCACACTATATGTTAATATAGTGGGGCCTTCATATTAAAGAAAAGAAAATGTTCACTTAAAGTTTTTTATTTTTTCTTAAAAATTATATAATTTCACTTGTTCTAGATATTGTTGTATAGCCTCCAGGATCTTTGGAATCTCAAATGGTCTTTTTTCAGAATCACCTTTAATATTTCATGAAGACTGGAACCAGGGTAGAAGCTTAAAGGATAGTATTAGACGTCAGTAGCTTTTGGATCAAACCAGGTGCCACTTTCCTTCCATCAGTCAGGATATCGGATATTGTAGCTGATTACTGTTTACTATTCAGTTATTCATTTGGGGTTAGCATAGCATGGGTTATAGATTGTCAAAGAAACTATATGTGCAATACTTACACCTTAACCTAAATGCAATATTGTTATGGTTCCAGACGTCACCAGAAGTACACGTCGTGCACCGATAACCATGGAATCCGCCCTCCTCCCCCGGAGCAGTATCTCACCCCACTACAGCAGAAGGAGGTGTGTATACGACACCTGCGGGCCAGGTTAAAAGAGACCGTCGACAGACTGCAGGACAGGTGAGACAGATGTACCAAGTTTCATACCAGGTTTTTTTTAAACCAAGTCGACTCCACAACTCTCATATTTAAATTAGTACAAGGCTATTTCAGTTGCATTGTATTGTATCTAATTGTATCTAGGATTTTGAAACATTCATTAACTACTGATTAACAAGTTGTAGAATATAGTCCCTCTTTACAACTAATTTAGGACTAGTTTGGAAGCCTGATTAGATTAACAATGTGCACACAGTTTGCAGGACCTTTCTGTGAGGTGCAGGTGTCACACCGCCGGCAAGTCACGTCCCTCCAGGACTAGCCCCATCCACTAGTCCCCAGCGTCTTAGCCACCCCATAGTGCCCCTACTATGGGGTATGCTGCCTCAAGCCACTGCCCGTTGTAGGCCTTTGGGGACCACGACCTGCCACCTCTCCTTGCCTGTGGCCAGCTCCATCCAGGCCTGCTGCAGCATGCCCTGGCGGGGACGCAGGACCCCAATCGTCTCCCTCCATGATATCCACGATACACCCTCCACCTCCTGTAAACTAGCACAGCCTTCCTCCTCCGCCCGCAGTTCTCTCTTGCGGGCCTCCTTCCACTCACAACAACGACACCCCTTCACAGCACAGGGTCGCCGAGAGAACATGTCAGCATTGGTGTGTCAGGCACCAGCTGGTGTTCCACTTCGAATACGTAGGCCTGGAGTTCCTCCAACCACCAGGCCACCTGCCCTTGTGGCTTCTTGAAGGACTTGAGCCACTGGAGAGCTGAGTGGTCCGTCCTCACAATAAAAGGCAGGCAGCAGAAGTAGTACTTGAAGTGCCAGATGGAGAGCACCACGGCCAGGAGCTCTCTGCGGGTAACGCAGTAGCGCTGCTCCACCTTGTTAAAGGCCCTGCGAAAATACGCCACCACTCTCTCTCTATCCGGCCCCACTTGGGAGAGCACCCCTCTCACCCCGACACCGGCTGGGGCCAGCACGGGTCCTCGCGCAGGGCACACTGAAGACTGGAGAACGCCCCCTGGCACTGCTCGGTCCACACAAAGTGACTGTCTTTTTGCAGGAGCCGATGAAGGGGCGCTGCAAAACATGAAAAACCCTGTACAAACTTCCTGTAATAGGAAGCCAGGCCCAGGAAGCTTTTCAGGTGCTTGTGATTAGTCAGGGTGGGCCAGTCTGCCATCACCCACCACCCCACCATGGTGCTGATGCCTTCCCCCCCCACCATGTGCCCCAAGAACAGTACCTCTCGGCACAAAAAGTGGCACTTCTTTGGGTGTAGCTTTAGGCCTGCGGCCCGGATGCATTCCAACACCCGGCAAAGGGAAGAGTCAATGGAGGTGCCGTGCGCCAGGACATCGTCCAGGTACACCAGGCACTGTTGGCAGGGGATGCCCGACAAAACCCGGTCCATCAACCGGGCGAAGGTGGCTGGGGCGTTACACAGTCTGAAACTAAGGACCTTGAACTGCCACAAACCCCAGCCTGTGCAGAAAGTGGTTTTTGGGTCTCGCTTCTGAGGAGAGGGGCACTTGATAGTAACCACTATGGAGGTCCAAGGGAGAGAACCAGGATGACCCGGAGACCAAGTGCAGGGACTTGTCAATGCACAGCAGGGGGTACGAGTCTTTTTTGGTCACGCCGTTCACAGGCCTGTAATCTGGACAAAGCCGCCATGTCTTTTTGGGGACCAGTACGACAGTCGATGCCCAAGGACTGTCGCAAGGCTCGATTACCCCTGCCTGCAGCATGTCCTCCACAGCCTGGTCACACACCTCCTGACGTGCCAGAGGGAGACACTGCGGGCAACACATGATAAGCTGGGCATCTCCGGTGTCAATGTTGTGCATCCGGCCCACTTCGTCCTCCCTCATAGCAAAACTGTCCTGGAACGACAGCAGAAACTGCCACATTTGCTCCTGTTGCTGGACGTCCAGCCCCTCACAGTTCTTCCTCCATATCTGACCCCTTCTCCTCTAGCTACCGTACCTTTCACGGTACGGTAAAAGCCCATTGCCCCTGTGGCCATGCGGAGCTGCACATCAGTGGGCTCCAACTGGATCCACTCCGGGCACACGTCTGGTCAGAGCACTGTCACGGATGAAGCAGTATCCACCAGGGCTGAACACAGCACCCCCTCCACGGATATGGGAATGTAGCAGGAATTCCTGTCCCCGAGTCATCCCACCACTACCGCCATCCTGGGAGCCTGGATGTTGTCTGCTTCTGGAGGGGGTGTGGCCTGTCTCCCCAGGCTGTGATGCGGGCCCTCCGTATCTGGTAAAGCTGGTGTGGGGGGTTGGGGGAAGAACTGTTCAGGGACCGCACATAGGGCCCCCTTGCGCAGGCCCTATGGCGTTTCCCGGGTCCGCAGGGGGACTAGATCAATCTCTGAACAAATGTCCAGGTTGGCCACACCCCCAACAGGCACATTGGTCAGGGCCCTGCGGTCTGCGGGGCAGCTTCGGGGCCACGGCCCTGTATTCTCGGCCACCCACACCGGCTTTTCCTTCTCCGCTGGGCTCTGGGTCGGGCCCGGTGCTCTCACTGCCGGAAAACTCACTCTTTGGCCCCCCTCAGTGACCACGCCCCACACGCCCCACAGTGACCTCTCCCTCTCCACTGGCATCTTCAAGGCCGACTGCAGAGTACTTGGATGCTGTAATTGCACCTGGACACGCAGGTCCAGGGGAAGAAGGGCTCTGATGAATTGGTCACGTGCCAGCTCACTCTGCATGCTGGGGGGCATGTATGCATATGCCCTACGTGTCAGGCTCTCAATGTCATTAGTCAAGACCCTCAGCGGCTCCCCCTGCTTCCTGCCACAACTAATGAGTTTATTAGACAGAGAGACAGACAGACAGACAGACATACTTTAATGATCCCTGAGGGAAATTGCATAAAGGGGAGGGGGTGGAGGGGCTCGGTTCTCTGCATTTGACCCATCCTATATTATATAGGAGCAGTGGGCAGCCGTGGTCAGTGCCCCAGGGAGCAAATTGGGGTTCAGTGTCTTCCTCAAGGACACTTCGACATGCGCACAGTTGGAGGAGGGAATCGAACCGCCACGCCACGGTTAGTGGACGACCTGCTCTATCCACTGAGCTACTGCCACCCCTATTAAGCAGGAACTCCAGCACCGCCTCTGCAATGCCCCCACTAAAGCTCCATAATCCTGCCTTTCTCCTGGGAAAAGCAACAACAGGCACGACAACGCATTGTCTGCGAGGCACAAAGCCAGTTGCAATGCTTTAGTCTCTATTGTCCATCATCCAGCATCAGCCAGCAGTTCGAATTGCACATGAAACGCCTCCTAGTCCAATTAACCGAAGTACTTGGGCGTCTTTACCGGTAACACGGTGACCGGACCATGGGCGCCGCCATGTTTGCATGTTTACATCCCGAAGTGCAGGCTTTGGCTCCTGGCGAGTGGGACCTGAAGACATTCTTAGTCCCTCTTTGGCCTCTCGAGAAACTCGTTCAAACAGCCTGCCGCTCCTCCTCCTCCACCTTCGGGTAGCATATGGCTCTTATGCCCTGCTAACCTGAAGCTAACGTCGTATCCTGGCCATGATGTATCTCCACGGCAATCTTCTGCTTGGATGCAAAACGCTTCACTCACTCTCGTCGTTGTTCACTTCTGGCACCAGTGTAATGACCACTATGGAGACAGCGATGAAGTCTTTCATAGCAGGATGTTTTTTTTAATTCTCCAACACAACTTCAACATGTCTAGCGCCACCAGACCGGAAACCCAACAGGAAACGCGATCCCCACCGGAGCTCTCCCCAGATGTCCATCCCCTATCTCCCAAAGCTTGCGACATTACAGTATTATGTCAATCGAGAAGTATTGACATATCTCCGACCTGATTGCTATGTAACTGCCAATCAGGTTTATCTGTTTTTTTTTTGATTAACCAGTTTTTAAACACAGCCATAGCTGTGTTTACTATACTGTGTACAATACTGTGTTTAGTGTTTATTTCATGTCTGTCTTCTCCAATTTTTACTATTTCTCTGTTGTCATTTTAGTACCATATAAAGTAGTATTAGTATGATAATAACAAAAGGTAAGACATACTGTTTGGTTGCAAACATTTGTCTAGTTTGTTGATTTTAGGTCACAGAATGAGGCTGGTACTGTTGGACTCTGTGGAGTCTCAGCTTTCATAAGTCATATCGTTTGTGTAGATAGCATGACGTGAAAAAATAAAAAATGTAATTAGCATTTTGAAACATAGCCTACACCATTGTGTGCTTCTACCAAAAGCAGACAACCAGCCATGTATAATGTATGCCATGTATGCAGTGTTTCCCACACATTGACGAGACTATGGCGCACCGCCATAGTCTAATTTCGGTCGCCATAGTTTCAATATCCGCCCGGACCAGAGCTAGTGAGCGGAGCTGAGCGGTGTGAATATTCCGCTCCTCTCTCAGATGGCTGTTCTCTCGGCCGCTCCTCGCTCTAAATCGTGTCCGGCCGCTCCACTCATTTTCGCTCCCCGCTCCACTGAAATTGCTCCACGCTCGCTCCAATTTAAATGAGGGAGAAATAATCTACTACGAATTGCCACCTTAAACAGAAAACGTACATACTAAAGAACTAAGAGCAACGGCAATATAGTTCAGTCATAGAACATTTATTTTAAAAGATAGACAAGTGCAACAAGAAGACACGTTTGGATTTGGGCATGCCTCAGACTCGTGGTGTGAAAGGTATCGGAGCGACACTGGAGCGGAACAGAGCGGCCGCTCCGGCGTCTGAATAAAAAACCGCTCCACGCTGCAGCAACATTCCATCCACTCCTCGCTCGCTCGCGCTCCGCTCCGTTCACTCTGGCCCGGACTCATTTCACCTAGTTAAATAGACTACACTAGCAGCTCAATGCCAACACAGGTGGGCTGCAGCGTTTAATATCCTCATGACTGGATTGGCTCCCCAACGTTCTGTTTCCCCCCGTCGTCATGGCAAAGCGTCCTCGCGACCCCCCGCCCCCCCAGCTGCGCACTTGACAGTTCACTAGTAGTATAATGGCTCAGCGCTGTGTTTTAGTCATTTTTGTACAAATGCTTTCTGAAAACTCCTCAACCCCATTTAGTATGACACATTGTGTCATAAACATTCATATCAGTACCAGCAGTTTGTAAGTAATTTGTCAGTAATTGATATGTCATAAATTGGTTCTCAAAATTCACCAGATTGATGCATTTAAATGAAATCTACTGAATTTTTACACACTGCATGTATGTATCTAGCCTAAAACCATGTGAGACATGGTCATGCTCAGTAGAAGAGTCCACGAGTCTCTTCAAGTATATGAGTTTATTTTCAAGCTAAAAAATGTTCTGAAAGATGCATTGTTATGTCAAGAAAGAGTTTCGATTAGGACCCATTGTAATATATACAGGGGTCGTAACACATAAATGCCCGAGGCTCAACAGATATTGATTCATAATTTTAACACCAGTGAAACAAGAACTACTGTAACAGTTTAAAGGTCTGCTTCTGTGAAAACCCGTTTAGTACTTGTCCTTTTGACATACGATAGGTTACTCCGAGTTGCATATGCATGCCTGCTCCTGAAAATGTTCTTCTACCCCAATTGCATGCATTAGCCAATGTAAGAAAATACACGGAAAAACAAGCGAGTCAGAAAAGCCTTATGTTACCTTCTTCAGTCTGACGCTCCTAACCATAGTTGGAAGACACTGGTTTGCTGAATAATTCTTTCACTTGGTTTGTTGCTAGTAACTAGCTCTAGGTGACCGGACCAACTCTGCTTAAAGAAGTAAGGATGCGGTACTGGTGTTCATGCAGAGGCAAATTTATTTCTCCTTTGCAGCAGGAAATATAACACATAATGGGACCTTCTTACAATAACTATGCTGTAACTGAAAATACAAAAAACTATAAACTGGCTGTTGTCACCCATAGCATGAACAGTCATGTTACAAGTTCACGGTGCATTCACATCCATACACACTCTGAGTGCCGTTTCACCTGCGACAGCATCTATATGCCACACCCACATGGCCACCATCTTTTCCACATTCAGACGGAGATTGTTGTCCTTGCACCACGTAGCCAGCCTGTTCACCTCACTCCTGTAGATTGTCTCATCGCCGTTGTTGATGAGACCCACCACAGTCGTGTCATCCGCAAACTTGATAAAGATGTTGGAGCTGGATGTTGGTGTGCAGTCATGGGTCAGCAGTGTGAAGAGGAGGGGGCTAAGCACACATCCTTGGGGGGCCCCCCGTGTTCAATGTGATGGTGCTGGAGGTGCTGCTGCCGACCCGAACTGCCTGTGGTCTCCCCGTCAGGAAGTCCAGCAGCCAGTTGCACAAGGAGGTGTTGAGTCCCAGCTGGTCCAGTTTGTGAATGAGCTGCTCCCCCCCCCACCCCCCCAAGGACATACACCCCTGCCCACCCAATACCTGGACCCCTCACCCCCCTGGACATATTATTTATGGAAATGTTATTTATTGTATTATTTATTCTTAACTGCCGTTGCCCCCCCCACCCCCATATCCATACAATCCGCATTCATCTGTTGTACCTCGACAATCACTACCTCCACTTGCACTGTTTACCGTCACTTTAATAACTACTGCCACTTTTCCTGTTTTTCAATATTGCACTCTGCACCTTAATCTGCATTTCAACCTGCACCTTAATCACTCATTTGCACTTCTGGTTAGAACGCCAACTGCATTTCGTTGTCCCTGTACTTGTACTCAGCACAATGACATTAAAGTTTAATATAATCTAATCTAATCTAGACTATAGATCTAGAAACTTAATTTCCTCATCTTTGATTGCCTACTTACAAAAAAACTAGGAGAAAATGGTCCAACGACTGAGCAAGATAGGAAATTTGGCGGCCATTTTTATATGCAAATTAGAAGGTCAAAAATTCACAATTTCGCTTGTGTACCAGTTTTTTGTGGATTCAGCACCCTTGAAATATGTAAAGTAGGCCGGTTCCCGACTTGTACCCATAAATGCTCCTCACTATCACTTTTTGGATACATCCCGTCTATACTATGCTGGGGGATGATTGTATTGAATGCTGAGCTGAGGTTGATGAACAGCATTCTGACATATGAGTCTTTGGTATCCAAGTGGGTGAGGGCAGAGTAGAGGGCAGAGGAGATGGCATCATCGGTCGAACGGTTGGACCGATATGCGAACTGGAAAGGGTCCAGGGTGGGGGGAAGGGCAGACTTGATGTGGTGCATGACTAACCGCTTGAAGCACTTCATGAGTATGGGAGTGAGTGTGACTGGGCGGTAGTCATTGTGGCAGGAGGGAGACGACTTTTTCAGCACCGGGATGATGGTGGTGGCTTTGAGGCACATGGGGACAACAGCCTGGCTCAGCGAGGTGTTGAAGATGTCTGTGAAGACATCTATGAGCTCCTCAGCACAGTCCTTCAGTACACGACCAGGATGTTGTCGGGACCAGAGGCTTTCCGTGGGTTCGTCCCTCCGAGGGATAGCCTCACGCTATCTGTGGATAGTGTCAACACTTGGTCACCGGGAGGGGGTGGGGTCTTCTGTGCCGGGGTGCTGTTGTCTGCCTCAAAGCGGGCGAAGAAGTCATTGAGCTCGTTCAGCAGAAGGGTGGAACTGTCGCAGGTCTGTGGAGAGGGCTTGTAGTCTATTATGGTTTGGATCCGTCGCCACAGGTTCCTGGTGTCTCCGCTGTTGCTAAAGCGGTCGGCGATCCTCCTGGAGTACCATCTCTTGGCCTTCCTGATGCCTCGTGCCAGGTTGGCCCTGGCTGCCTTCAGGCCCACCTCGTCTCCAGCTCTGAAGGCGGTGTTCCGAGCCCTCAGGAGTCTGTAGACTTTCCCTGTCAGCCATGGCTTCTGGTTGGCCCGAATGCGGATGTTCTTGGTGACCTTGACGTCATCAACTCCTGGAGGTCTGTGATGTTATTGTAGGGGGCTGCCCGTCTGAACATGCTCCAGTTGGTGATGAGGAATCAGTCCTGGAGTGTCTCTGAAGACCCCTCAGGCCACACACGTACCTCATTTGTTGTTGGTCTGATGACTTTAACCAGGGGTCTGTATGCGAGCATTAATATAGTGGTGGTGTGGTCTGAGGCTCCTAGGTGGGGCAGGGGGAGGGCTTTGTAGGCCCCTCTATGTGTGGTGTAAACATTGTCCAGGATTATTTGCAGGTTATTGCCACGTGTGGGAAAGTTTATGTGTCCATGGAGTTGTGGAAACACGCTCTTGGGGTTTGCATGATTGAAATCCCCAGCCAGGATGAGGAAAGCATCAGGGTGGGCTGTCTGCTGCTCACTGATGTGCTGGTAGAGTTCATACAGTGCCTCGCTCCTGTTGTTGTTGGAACCAGGGGGGATGTATATTGTTACCAGCAATATGGCACTAAATTCCCTCGGCAGGTAGAATGGCCGGCATTTAATAACCATAAACTCCACCAGTGTTGAGCAGTGTGTGCAAACCACAGCAGCGTCGCGGCACCAGGCATCACTGATGTAAACACAGAGTCCCCGCGATGGCGGCTAGCTCCCCGGACGGACGAGCGCTCTGTTCGTCCGGTAGTTGAATGGCACAGTCCGGGACACTGTCAGTAAGCCATGTTTCCACAAAAACAAAGGCACAACAGTCACTCACAGTCTTGGTGGATGTCCGGAGTAGACGGATGTAATCCAGTTTATTGTCCAGCGATCGTACGTTGGCCAGTACGATCGTAGGGATAGCCGGCCGATGAGGGCTAGCCGCTAGCCTAGCCCGGATACCTCCGCGCTTGCCCCTCTTCTGGTTCCTCATATTCCACTTGTGGCGCCTCCACTGGTGGCTGGTTGCAGGAGTGGGGGTCGGTGTTTGAGTAGGCCGCTGGAGCAGATTGCAGTCGCGTAGTATTTCCGCGTCTGCTGGATTTATGTTTGTAGTTCTGCCAATGGCGAGCAGAAACTCACGGGAGTATGTGCGTCTTGGGACAGATGGACGTGACGATGACGGACATGTGCACGTATGTACACCACACAAAAAACATAAAAACACTGATTCGACAGGAGAGAGAGGAGCAGTAAAAAAACAGAGTATAAACATTAAACAATAAATAGATTTACCTAAATTGAGATAAAATTATATGACAGCTCTTAGAATAAGATCAAATGAAAACCTACTATATACATACAGAATAATCATCCTATTGAAGATGAACTGTGCAATTGGTCGATGAGTCTGACTGAGGTGTAAATATACATATAAATGTGCAAAGTAAATATGCAAATGTGCAAAATGTGCAAATGTACAGGATTTCACAGGTAATGTAAGAAGGCATGTATGAAGAGATAAATAACAACGGTTTAATAGTAGTAATAATTCATTTTATTTGTATAGCGCTTTTCAGAGACCCAAAGTCGCTTACAAAATGGAACAAAGAACAAAGAAAGATGACAGTACCACATATATACATACATACAGAGATACATACATACACAAGACAAGACATAAGGACAGGACAGGAGCAATAGGAGTCGAATGGGCCGAGGTGCAGGGGAGAGTGGCGGGGTGGGATGAGGGTGTGGTGGGGCATGAGGTGGGGAGAGGGGCAAGGGAGGGGATTGTTAGGGTTATGGATAGGGGAGGTTTTAGGCTTGTGAGAAGAGGTATGTTTTTAAACAGCATTTGAATGTGGGAAGAGAGCGGGTGTCACGAACAGATTGGGGAGTTCCAGAGTCGGGGTGCTGCTGAGGAGAAGGCTCTGTCGCCGAAGGTTTTGAGTCTTGATGGTTTAGCGATCAGAGTGAGTGTGGAGGAGGATCGGAGGGCTCGGGAGGGTCGATTAGGGGTGAGGAGATCTGACAGGTAGGACGGGGCTAGGTGGAGAGCTTTAAAAGTCAGGAGGAGTATTTTGAAGGTGATGCGTTGTTTGATGGGGAGCCAGTGAAGAGTGGAGAGGACAGGAGTGATGTGATCACGGGACCGGGTGTGGGTAAGGAGGCGAGCAGCAGAGTTTTGGACCAATTGGAGTCTATGGAGGGAGTGAGAGGTGATGCCAGTGAGGAGGGAGTTGCAGTAGTCCAGACGTGAGGAAATGAAGGCTTGGATGAGGGATTCGGCAGCAGAGGGGGAGAGGCAGAGTCTGTTCTGGGCGATGCGGCGGAGGTGAAAGTATGCGGTCTTGATGATGGAGCTGACATGGGGAACAAAGGAGAGAGTGGGGTCCAGGATGACGCCAAGGTTGCGTGCCAGGGGGGAAGGGGGTGATCGTCGAGGTGCCGATGGTGAGAGAAACGGGACCAGTTTTGTTGAGGGTGGATTTGGTGCCTATGAAAAGTAGTTCTGTTTTGTCACTGTTTAGTTGGAGGAAATTGTAGGTCAACCATGATTTTATAGTGGAGATGCAGGTTTCAATGTGGCTGAGGGGAGGGTTTTGGGTGGATTTGGTGCTGATGTATATCTAGGTGTCGTCGGCATAGCAGTGGAAGTCCAGGTTGTGTTTGCGGATGATGTGACCAAGGGGGAAAAGCTAGCAGATGAAGAGCAGGGGGCCAAGGACTGAACCCTGGGAGACCCCCTGCGTAACAGGAGAGAGGGTGGATGAATGGCCAGAGAGAGAGACGAACTGTTGCGTGTTTGTGAGGTAGGAAGTGAGCCAATCTAGTGTGGTGCCCTCAACACCCAGCTGGCGCAGCCTTGCCAGGAGGATGGTGTGGTTGACCGTGTCGAAGGCTGCGCTGAGGTCCAGTAGTAGCAGGATGTTGAGGGCACCGGAGTCTGCAGAGATGAGGAGGTCATTGATGACTTTGACGAGTGCAGTTTCAGTGCTGTGGAGTGGGCGGAAACCAGACTGGAGGGGTTCATAGAGGTTGTTTGACTGGAGGTGAGTATGGAGTTGGGCGGCGACAATGCGCTCAAGTGTTTTGGAGAAAAATGGCAGGTTGGAGATGGGGCGGTAGTTGGAGAGGTTGGCTGGACCCAAGGT
The DNA here is from genome assembly GCA_036785325.1 of Urophycis tenuis. Lineage (NCBI taxonomy): Eukaryota > Metazoa > Chordata > Actinopteri > Gadiformes > Phycidae > Urophycis > Urophycis tenuis. The sequence continues at coordinate 184,343 of JAXIVH010000006.1, forward strand.
GGGCTTTTTGAGGATGGGGGTGATGGAGGCAAGTTTGAAGACAGAGGGAACAAGACCGGTTTAAGCAACAGTCCTGAGGTGTGGGGTGTGGTGTTTAGACCATTATCAGGAGGTGTTGGGGCTTTCGAGACGTTGGGAGCGGGTGGTTGAGGTGTTTCTGATAGCTGAAGGGATGAAAAAGCCCCTCAAGCGCTTTGAGGCACGTGGTTGAGTGAGCCTGTGGCTGAACATGCTCCTAAGTTGCCTCAGCTCGGCATAGAGAGGGTGAGAGGGATTGTCCAGGATCGCCTGCAGCTTTCCCCTCATCCTCCTCTCAGTTGCAGCCTCCACACCGTCCAGCTTCATCCCCACCACAGAGCTAGCCATCCTCACCAGCTTATTCAGCTTGCTGGCTCCACCGCTCCCAATGCCTCCTCCCCAGCAAACTACAGCGAAGAATGATACTGGTGATACTGGCTACCACAGACTGGAAGAACATCCGTAGCAGCCTAGTGCACACATTGAAAGATCTGAGCCTCCTCAGGAAGAACAGCCTACTCTGTCCCTTCCTGTAGAGGGCCTCATTGTTGTCCGACCAGTCCAGTTTATTGTTCAGGTGCACCCCAAGGAACTTACAGGTATCCATCATCTCCACCTCCTCCCCATTTATGGAAACCGGTACCGGGGGGCTCTTTCTGCGCCGGAAGTCCACCACCAGCTCCTTGGTTTTCCCGGTGTTGAGCTGAAGGTGGTTCCCGTCACACCATCCCACAAAGTTCTTAACTAGTTCCCTGTACTCCTCCTCCCTATTGTCTGTGATGCATCCAACAATGGAGGAGTCATCAGAGAACTTCTGCAGGTGGCATGTTCGGGAGTTGTAGCAGAAATCCGAGGTGTAGAAGGTGAATAAGCATGGTGAAAGTACAGTCCCCTGGGATGTGCCAGTGTTGCTTGTCACCATGTCTGACAAGCAGTGTTGCAACCTGACATACTGTGGCCTGTCCATGAGGTAGTTCGTAATCTATGCCACCATGTCAGGATCCACCTGCATCACCAGAAGCTTCTCAGCCAGCCAGCAGGTGGATGATGGCATCCTCCACGCCGATGTGGGTCTGGTACGCAAACTGCAGAGGGTCCAGGCAGTCACGCACCATGGCCTGAGGTGCTCCAGAACCAACCTCTCGAAGGTCTTCATGACGTGTGACGTTAGAGCCACAGGTCTGAAGTCCCTTGTAGCGTTGGCACGACCCTCCGGCACAGGGACTACGCATAGAGGCCGAAAAGATGCGTGAACACTCCTGCCAGCTGCTCCGCACAGATCTTGAGCACCCTCGGGCTGATGTCGTCGGGTCCTCTGGCCTTGTTTGACCTGATCCTTGTGAGCTGTCATCACACGTGGCTGGTGTTGATGTTTTGGGTTGTTATTACTGGGGTCGCAGGAATAGTAGGGGGTGTGGTGAGGGGATGACTGTCCTCTGGGCTGGACATTGGTCCAGCCTCCCTGTGAGTGTGGAATGGGAGAGAGAGATAGGGTGGTGCTGGTAGGGGAGGTGCAAAAGCTGCCATGCCCGGGTCTTGTGGTACAGCAGGGAGATGAATAGTGCAGGAGGGGGGATGGGGTATTGATCTGGCCCCAGTTGGTTAGTCAAATCTGTTAAAAAACAGGTTTAACTTGTCGGCCCATTCTTTGTCCCCTCCTGTGATCCTCCAGCAGTTTTCATGCCAGTGATGGTTCTCACCCCTGCCCACATCTCTCGGGGGTTGTTCTGCTGCAGCTTCCCCTCTATTATGTTTCTGTAGCAGTCTTTAGCCCTCCTCAGTTCCCTCCTCATCTCTCTTTGTATTTCCCTCTGTGTGTCCTCATTGTCTCCTGCCATGAAGGCTATCCTCTTCCGGTTCAACAGGACTTTGATGTCCCTGTTCATCCAGGGTTTGCTGTTGGGGAAGCAGCGGACCTTCTTGGTAGGGACAACACTCTCCTCACAGAACTTTATATAGTCCGTGACGCATTGAGTGAGACCCTCAATATCGTCGCTGTAGTCTTCCTGAAACATCCCCCAGTCTGTTGTCCTGTAGCACTCCCTCAGGGCCTCCTCAGCCTCCTCAGACCACTGCTGCACAGTCCTGGTGGTAATGGGCTGTCTCCTCACAAGAGGCTTGTATATAGGAGACAGTAGTATCAAGCAGTGGTCTGATTTGGCCAGGGGGGGGGAAGGTCTGTTGCACTGTAAGCCTCCTTAACATTGGCATACAGTAAGTCCAAAGTCTTATCTCCTCTGGTGCTGCAGGTCACATGCTGGGTGAAGTCAGTCAGTGTCTTTGATATGTTTACATGGTTAAAGTCACCTTTTACTATAATAAGAGCGTTGGAATGCCTAGTCTGCAGTTCTGCGACGGTGGAATGAATGACGTCACAAGCCCGCGCCACCAAAGCCGATGGTGGAGTGTAAACAATAACAACAATGGCTGCCGAAAACTCACGGGGCAGATGCATGTGCATGTGATTTCCTTCGTGGTAACATGTTCCAGGTTGCACCATTTGGAGTTAACAAAGACGGCAAGTCCGCCACCTGACTTCTTACCGCTCTGTTTGTCTCTGTCCGCCCGAACTACCGTGAAGCCGGCTAGTTCCACTGAGCAGTCTGGTATATTCCCGTTCAGCCATGTCTCCGTCAGGCACAACACACTGCACTTCCGGGACTCACACTGTCCGGTAATGAGGGCTGATAGTTTGTCCATCTTGTTAGGCAGTGAGCGTACATTCCCCATGATAACCGAGGGAAGACGGGGCTTGTGTCACCACCTCCTCCTTGTTCCTCACCATGGCTCCTGCTCTAGTCCCACGCCGCTTTTTCCTCAGCTCCCTCGGGATCCCCTTCAGGTACACCATTGGTCGATCCCAGAGCTGGAGGAGCTCGTCCTGTGAGTAGGCGCCAGCGCATTGTTGTTGTTGTTTAGTGGTCGTGGTGATCGTCCCGCACATTCTTGTTATTGTACAACCGTTTAAGAGCCCTATATATAGTGCCTACGTATTTACAAAGCCTAATGCTTTGCTAAAGTTCTGAAAGTACTACGTGGATTAAAAGTTTTAAAAAAGGAAATAGGAAAAGGGGATCGGGAGCTGCTGTGTCGGGCTGCCACTCGCTGCGGCGCTGGAACTGGAAGTAGCTAACATCAAGTTAACATGAAAGATAAAGTTTGTGTCTGTGTTATTTGTGGCAATAAAACATCAACATTGCCTTGCCCAAGAATGAAGAGTTGAGGAAGAAACATTTGTAATTTATCTTTGAAACATCGCCAGTGAAGTACAATGCGCTTTTAGTTCTGTGCTCTAATCATTTCAACCACAGTGTCTTTTCTAATGTCGGTGCCTAAAGTAGTGCTTCTGCCTCGAGGTTGTTGTTAAAACCTGGATCTGTACCTGTTAAAAGGTAGTTTGTCGAGGGTCTTAGGGTTTGGCACAAATGGCAGAAGTCAGGCAGAAATGGCATAAATGATGATTTTTATTTTCTATGACCAAAAGGTAGGAATCATCCAGTGCAAAATCATCAGAAAAATTAGAACAACGAAAAGAAAAGGGAAATAATAGGAACAAAAATACTTGGTGAATGAAACAAAATGGCTATGGCTATAATCAGCCAGAAACAAGAGCACCAGATGCTACAATGCAAACCTTTAGCAAGGTTTCACACAACCCTTTCAGTGCTATAGGAAGCAGCAAGCAGTTCATTACTCCTGCTCCTTGAGAGTCCCCGTCCAAATGACACTCAACCCTTTTTAAGCACTTGGCGAAGTCCACCCCTAATTAGTAACTACCATTACTCAATACACAGGCAGGGGTGTTTACTCATGACATCGCAAATACATATCAAACACAGTTAAAAGGGTACCGGTACACAATATCAACGCATTAGGTCTACTTAATAATATCACTGCATGGACACATGCCATTACATACAAATAACCTGGTAGAAAAACAATAATTGATTTGCAAGTGCGTCCTTCGCGAACACGCCCTTCCTTATAGCTATAAGCACTATAAGCACCAGGAAATCGCCAGCCATCGCGACGGTGAGAGGTTGTACTTTGAAACCCAAAATACACAAGCTACGTACAATACACATATTTACTTATCGTATTAAATATGTACAGGCTTTGCAGATTCTGAATCAATGTTTATTTTACCGAGACAAAACAGAGTTTTGCCGTGAATGAATTAAATGGAGTTCAATGAATGAACGTGAATGTGTGGGAAAAAGTTTGGTGCGATTCAACGTCATGTATGCATCCATCGGTTAAACACACAAACTCAACCCAACACAAAACACAGTCCATGGTAATGAATATTAATAGCTTTTAAGCACATGTGCCTTATGAACACAAGTCCATTGTTTAAAAATACTGCATGTAGAAGTTTGGTGCGGCCATTATATGGTCGCGTGAGGACGCGCAAATAGCCGCGGCGTCACAGTACCGTCACAAAGATTTACCAGCAGCTCACAGTCTGTGAGTTAAAAATAAACTTCTCTGGCGCAATTCCCGCAAGTGCACCTAGTAAAATGTAGGTAGGTAGGTGTGTTTGTTTAGAACATTTAAATCTTTATATTTGGTGGGCTATGCCTGAATGTTTTTTTCCAACTGTTTATTAGAAGTCTACTACTTGAAAGCATGATGACGATCGCCACAAACCTTCAACTCTATTAGGGGAAAATTTAAGTTGACACACTTCTGAAATGTTCATTGACAAACGATCAGGAAGTGGTTCTTGTGCTATCTCTTCTTCCTCCTCGAATTCAGGATCAAACACATAAGGCTGTATCTCCAAAGACATTTTGTACATCAGTTTCTTTGCACGGTAAAGTTAATAGAGCGGAGCCCGGTAGAAGTCTTGACAATGAGCAGTGGTTCTCAAACTTTTTACCATGAGTACCACCTAAGAAATTATTTGGCCCTCGAAGTACCTACGGAATTAAAAGTCTAGTAGCGTAGGCCTATAACTACATAGAGTTTACACAGAGGGCATTAATACTAAGAATATGATTTATTATTCACATAACTTTACTTGACTGAAGCAACGAAACACTTGCAACGTGACAATACTAACAACTGAACTGCATCAAAACATAGGCCTACCCTGCAAATGGGGATATCAGGCATATCAAATAGGCCTACCAGTCAATCTAGTGAGGTTGTTAACAAGTGTTAAAACATTAACAGCACTGAATCATCACTTTCGAAACTGGAGACAACCAATCGTGAGGTCAATTGCTCTGCATCAAAACATTCAAAATATTGAACATGAATATTCAAATACTGGAGTCAAAAAATCTTGTTTTAATCAATTGCAGTGCATTAATGATGTCCTATAATAACAAAATGCACCCGAGACAGTGACATGTCTGTAGCTATGACATGTCCGCTATTCTGCTGCAGCAGAGGAAACTCTGCCGTTCTCAGCTCCACGGCCACGACCGCTAAAATGCGGGACGATACTGTAAACCGGTGCGTGTTTATCAAAGCTTGGTCGCCGTGCAGAGTCACCAGTCGGTTCGGGCTGCGTTCAAAAGGCCTCAGGCAGTGATCACTGCTCCAGTATAATCGGTAAACCTGAAACTCACCCAGTGATAAACGTTCCGCGGTGCAAAAATAAGGGCGAATAAAATGCGTTATTTTTGTGTCATTCATTCATCTTAATGAAAGCGTTAAAGTCCCGGCCCTAGTTTTAACGTAACTTTAGTATAAGAAGACTATGTTGCGGCCCAACAGTACTTTATGCTAGCTGCCATGCTAACAGGGGCCGCCAAGCCGGCTAAACAGTAAATCAGAATAAAATGTTCAAACTTACAGCTTCCGCGTTCGTAGTTGGATCGCGGACAGTTGGTACCGATCCATTTTTAATCCGCAGGGATTTAGCAAATCCAGTTTTATACTGTCCCTCGTTGATGAAGCAGTCCAACGTGAAATGGTTAGCACACACATACAGCACTTTGGGAACTGCTGTAGGGACATCACCATCAAAAATTAAATTCACCCATTGAGTCCTCAGAACCTCCGAAGAGTAGGGTTGGGTATCGTTTGGGTTTTATCCGATACCGGTGCTTACTCGGTACTTTTTAAACGGTTCCGGTGCTAAAACGGTTCTCGAACCGGTGTTTAAAAAAACGAAACCGCACACACTTTGTCAAAAAACAATAGCCTACCCTTTTATTTCCAGGGCCAAATTACACACAATATAAAATAAAGCAATATAATTTAAGATAATATAAAATACGAATTCACATTTACGTCACATCAAATAAAACAATATTGTATCAAATATGAGTACTGAAATTAACAGTGCAGCACCTTAAATATTAACAAAACATACATAATATAAAACACACACATAGAGGGATGTTTACTCACGGTGTTTATTTAAAAGCCGAGCAATGCACCGTCTTCGATAACTTGCGGGATGCAGCAAGCACTTCAGCAGCAGCAGCAGCCGGACTCACAGCCTGGGAGTCTGCTGCTGCTGCTGAAGTGCTTGCTGCATCCCGCAAGTTATCAAACACGGGGCATTGCTCGGCTTTTAAATAAACACCGTGAGTTGGACTCCCAGGCAGGGAGTCCGGCTGCTGCTGCTGAAGTGTTTGCTGCATCCCGCAAGTTATCGAACACGGTGCATTGCTCGGCTTTTAAATAAACACCGTGAGTTGGACTCCCAGGCTGGGAGTCCGGCTGCTGCTGCTGAAGTGCTTGCTGCATCCCGCAAGTTATCGAACACGGACAGTGCATTGCTCCGCTTTTAAATAAACACCGTGAGTCGTTAGGTGTTTACTTAAATTTGAGGTGTTACCTCCTTTGCACGATATCGCTTTATTGCACCTGTTGCATGTTGCAGAGTCGGAATCATTGGATGTGAAATGTAGCCAAACCTTCGATCTTTCCTCCCACTGCTATCAGTTCTGATGATCTGATCAACAAGTGTGCAGCGTAGCGGCACTGACGTCACGCAGGTTGACGCCGCCCGCAGCCCCATGTAACGAGTCCAAATAAGAACGCACATTTCGGTGCGTCATTTCGGTTCCTGACTTTTTTTTTAACAAGAAATGACGCATTGACTTTTTTTTAACAAAAAAAAAGTCAGGAACCGAAATGAGGCACCGAAATTTGCGTTCTTATTCGGTCTCGTTACAACCGTTTATGTCGGAACCGGTGCCCTACTGGAACCGAGTTTCGGTGCTCAACCCTACCGAAGAGGGAGGTTTATAAGAGTTGTGTGCTCATTTGTGCAGCCAACAACAGAGCAACCACTTCTTCCAGCTCGTACCTTCGCCATTGTGCCAACCGGAGCAATGCTAGCGAGCGGAATAATGGCGGTGTTTAGAAACGTCGTTAGGGCGTGGCAAAAACCTTCACCGGAGGCGTTGCCACCAGCCTGAGGGGCAGCGGCCGAGTCTGTTGCTGACGTCAGTAGCAGACCATTTTTCAACCAGCCTGTTTTAGCACACATTTTCTAAAGACTGAGAAAGCAAAAAAAGGAGAGGATGAACTTTTTTCATATCAGGAGGGATTGTAGACAGGCCGGGGATGCATATTATTGATAGAAAACCGCTCTAAAGTGCATTTTGCATAATATGGGACCTTTAACGATTGCTTCAACTTTATAAAAAAAATCGTACATACTCCGCGTAACACTAGAAGGCGCTCGCGTACCACAGATTGAGAACCATTGCACTAGAGGTCTCATCATGACATGCAAATCACTCACCTCTGATTGGAACAGCACTGTGACGGACAGTGCTGTTAGCCAATCAGTGTGCTGTTAGCCAATTTAAACTTTACTTTGTGTTTCTTGGTTAAATATTGATGTTGTAAGGCTCCACAATGTTTTAAATGTTTAGCTTTTGTTGAAGCTAGCCTTGACTAGATTTGGGGTGGCATCACACAGTCTGAGCAGGGCTTATTTCGTCATGAGTTGAAATCAAAATATAAGATGTGGGTATAAAACAAAAACTGTTGTATCTCAAAGTTTAAATAACATCAAACATCTGTTTGGATATCAAAAGATATGCTGTTGCATCAGCATTCACTCTAATAAGAAGAAGTATGCATCTATGTAATTATTACTCTGGTTGCAGCAACGTAAGTAACTAAAATATTGCATTTTCTGAATAAACTACATTTGGGAGCTGACACCTGTTAGCTGCTCTAGCTGCGAGCTCCTGCTACAACAACAACTCAGCTATCCGTCATGGTGAGAGTGTCAAGAAAGGGAGTGAGCAGCTCGGAATCCAGCAGCTAAATATTCCTGGCCAACGCCGGGTGCAGCCAAAGCCAGTGGCAGCTCAAGCACTGTTCCATTAAAAAGCCAAGTACTTTCCAAATGTCTGTAAATGTTGTCCCGAAAAAGATATGCATTGTGAAGTTGAAATAAGTTTCTACAACAGTACAGAAGTATGCTAAAAAAAACTTGAGAATAAAGAGAAAAGTGAGATACCAACGGAGTGAGAGCCAGCACTCACACTAAAAATATGGAGACACAAGACAACAAACGAATAAAAAAAGCCAACATGGCGGTCCAGTGATTGCACCCTGAGCCCAGGCGTTTTGAAAAACGGCTATTTAAATACATTTTCAACATTTAATTTGTCCAAAGCGACTTCCAATAAGTGCATTTGTCAGAAGATTGCTGTTAATACAGTAAGCAGTCACCAGAATAAGTTTCAAGCATTCCAATTGCTAGGTAAGGAGATAAATAAATATCTCCTGTAGTTATAGTTTCCTGTGTTAGGTTGTGTAGAAATGCAGGAATTTATGAATTTTTATACATACAATTTTATACAATTTTTATTCCTTTTTATACTTTTAAAAAGGCTCAAACTCAAACCCTGCACTAGTGGTTCCCATTGTGTGCCCCTCTCTTGCACTCAATCCCTCCACCTCCCTTGAATATGAATATAAATATGCACAATTGTTTTTTATAACTTTTTTGTTTGCACATTTGTCATCTCGCACTTTATGTCTCTGTTTGTTTACATTGTATATACATTTTTATAGTCACTGTTTGGTTTGGTTTGTTTGTTGCAAACCATGCACCTTCTACATCAAAACAAATTCCTTGTTCGTGTAAAATGTTTCCTGGCAATAAAACTTTCTGATTTTGATTTCAGATTTTTACTGTTTTCTATGCCCCCCTCTCCAAGTAGAGCAGGCTAGTTTTGGGCCTGCTTTACCTGCCTCTGTATTAGACTAGAATATACACAAGTCCTCATCAAGAGCTGAGGGAATCCAAGTTGCCTGTCAATCACTTGAAACATTTCTCATTAGCAGACAAATGTAGGGAAGGAGGGAGCAGAGAGGGAGTGGATGCTTTTTTGTGACTTATCTAGAGCAGTTTTAATAACTCACTGTTTATACAATACTTATACTGTAGCTACAAACCTTTGTAAACCTTTTTCCTTCTTCTCCTCCTCCCTCACTTCCTCTCAGAGACATAGAGATTGATGAGTTGAGAGGCCAGCTGTCAAGAATGCAGGAGGATTGGATCGAAGAAGAGTGTCAACGGGTGGAGGCCCAGTTGGCTCTGAAAGAGGCGCAGCATGAGATTCAGGAGCTCAAGAATGCCGTGGACACCGTCCGCAACAGCCTGAGTGATGCCGGGGGGCTTAGTGGGGATGAAGGAGTCCAGAAGTACTTCCAGGACATTAATGCCCAGAACCACAAGCTGGAAAACCTACTGCTCAACATGGAGCTAGCCCAGGCCAGTGTGGCCAAGGAGGGTGGGGATGTGCCTACATGCCGTGCCAGGGTCGGTGGATCAGCCCCTGCTTCGGTATCGGGGGAGAGTCCTGGAGCAATTCCCAGACTTCCAGTGGGAAGAAGGGCAGCATGCTCCTGTGATGTCTCTCCTGCTCACTCACTTCCACGGAGCTCAACGTACACCAAGCTGAGCGAACAAGTGTTGGCAGAACGAAGCAGAAACGGATCAGGCTTTCGTTGCTCATCTAGGGATGGAACTCAGGACAATGGCTTTGTGTGCTGTGGGGAAAGCAACATCCCTTGCCGAGCTGACCTGCTGCTGGAGGCTGCCTTTCTGTCAGAGGAGACAACCTCACTACTCAACTCCTATTCCCAGACTTTTCCCAATTCCTTAACCAACTCCCTTCCCCACAGCTATTCCAACAACCTGCCTCACACTTTACCCCATAACCTTGCCTACACCATGCCCCACTCTTCAACCTATGAGAAGCTGTGCACAGGGGACCGACTGGCCCCATTCCATTGTGCCCTGGGTGGAGTGAACAGTGCTAGCCACCCTTGCTTGTCCCACCACCACCTCTTCCTGCACCACCTGCGGGAGATGGGCATCCAGACAGAAAGCTGCCCTGTTCCCACCACAACCGGTTACCCTTCTGACCTGGACACCATCGCTGAGCAACGCACTTTCCGCTCACAGGCCTGCAGTCCCACTTCCAACTGGATGTCGGATGAGGGTGAAGAAGACCTAGACTCCATCACCACAATGACTTCAATAATGACTGCAACGATCATGACCACAGCCACTGGACCAATCCCTGTCTCCAAAACTCTGCTTTCACCCTTACCACATCCGTCCACTATGTCCTCCTCCATGGAGATTCCTCATGATGGCAAGGAAGAAGTTGAAACAGGAAAGAAGGAGAAACAGGAAATTGAAGAAAAAGAGAAGGAAATTTGTTCGGTGGACAAACCAGATATAGAAACATCATCAGAGTTGGTGGAAGAGAGGTTGTCAGAAGCTTCTGAGAAAGTAGTACATTTAGAACCAGAAAGGTTGGATGAGAACCTTTGTGAGGAATCTCAGCAGGTGAACAGAGCTAAATCCCATGAGAGGAAATATCAGGGTGCGTTAAAGGTAGATTTACCAGAGTCGACAGCAGGGTGCGAGGGTAGTCTGGATTTAGGTGGGGGCACTAGAAAGAGCCAGCTAGGAGAGATTTGGGAAGGAATCCCTAGTAGTTGGAGTGAGACACAGCTAGAGTTGGAGGAAGTAGCTGTATGCACACAGGCAGGGGCTACACAGGGCAATCCAAGTTACCCAGAGATGTCACCAGGTGTAGAAACACCTCAAACTTCCCAGCCAAAGAGACATACCACCCAAGAGCAGACAGTGTGTCTCACCAGAGAGAGGATCCACATTGAAGACAGTGGAGCCATAGGTGGTTCTGTAGAACCAGAATATGAGCCAGACTCTGGTACAGTTCAGAAAAGCTACTGGAGCCGCCATTTTCTTGTAGACCTACTTGCGGTGGCTGTGCCAATGGTCCCAACGGTGGCATGGCTCTGTCGCGGTCCTGTACGCAATGAACAGCCCATGTATCATATTGGATCATTGTTACGCGGCTGCTGCACGGTAGCCCTACACTCTCTGCGCCGGGGAGGCGGCCTGAGACACTACCCCGCGGGCGGGGGGGATCTGGGGGGAACGCAAATATGAAAGGAGGGCACCTGTCTAAAATACAATTGCAGCCCAGCTGTAGCAGATTAAGCTATGCCTCCAAATTATACCATGTCTGATTCAGCAAAGTTAAAGGAGGACGTTAATAATGACTTAGGTTATTAGATTAGGCTTTGATGTGATTAACTTAAAAGAAAAATCTACATGAAAATCTAAACGATATATATGATTGTTGTGGCTATATGAGTAAAATAACAATAAATTAATTTTAACCGAATTAGGCTATGATATAAATCATTGTTTTTCTCAGATAAATTGATCACCATCAATATTGGTCTACTTATGAGTCTCACCACTCACTAACTTTGGATGAAGAGCCTCACTAAGGGCGTATTCACACCAGGAAAGTCCTTTGGTCCGCTTATTTAGTCCGGACCAAATACAATGTTTCTTTTTTGGTTTGGTGCGGTTCCTGTGCACTTTTCGCAAGTGGACCAGAATTAGTCAACAAACCCACATGTGTGCAAAGATCGTTCAATCATTGGACAAAAAGCTCTGGGGTCGGGGTAAAGCGGTAAGGGAAAACAGGGGGGAAAGCGCCGGTTAAATAAACAATCATGGACGTCCAGCAGCGCGCTGCACTCGTTGTGCTGTTGTTAATTTGTTTTGTTCAGTTGCAAACGTTTCAGGCGCATTTGGAGCAACACCAGCTTCTGGTGCAACGTCAGTTCTACGATGTGCTGTTCCGTATGTTGCAATATCGATGGAGAAGTGCTGCGATGCTGAGAAGGAGAGCTATGTGCGCGAATGGCACGCTCACCGCAATGATGAGGCGCTAATCAAACAATTATTTCCCATAATGCGCTCGGATACGGGAGCCTGTTGCGTCCAAAAAGGCATGTGATCTTTATAACTGGGTCGGACCGAGTGCGGTCGCATTCACATATAAAGCGAACCGCTCCAGGGTCCGTTTGGAAGCGAACCGAGACCACCTCTCCGACTGGGTCTCGGTCCGACTGTTTGGTCCGCTCCAGAGTTCGATGGTTTGTGTTCACACTAGCCCAAAAGGTCCGCACCAGCGATTTTTTTGGTTTGGTCCGAACCAAACACGGCAGGTGTGAATACGCCCTAAAGCTCAAAACATTAATGCCAGGAATGCTCTGAAAAAACAAAGAGCAGTTCTTAACTCAGGATTTCCTGGGTGTTATCTGGTTGAAAAGTAAGATAAAATGGAGCATATTCAGTTGTGAAAGACTCAGCATGCATAAAAAACAACCAGTTTGCATTATATTATGAAAAGCATATTTGTAGGATGTGTTGATGTATTTCTAATCTAAGAGAGTATACCCATTAACATGGCTTCAACCTTTGGGGGGAGATGACCAAGACATATTTTAGAGAGCACTTCATTAAATGTTCCAATTTGACCCATACACCATGAAGCTTGAAAGCATTAAGTATACTAATTCAACTGGAATGGTATTATGTCTTGACATTAATAGAAGGCAGATGGCAAAACATAAAAATCTGTTCAGCTTTACCAGATAGTACAAATATGTCTGTCTACCAAACAGATGCTTGTCCAGTAGTGTGCAAGGGTAATTTGAAATGCTAATCCACAACCGAATGCATTCAAATGTAGGATTCAACCCCTAAGCCTGTGCTGTATATTAACTGTGATGTTACTTCTGTTGCCAGTGTAATTAATTAGTGTCAAAGTAAGTCACTGAAATGAATACATTTTGCTCTTCACCATATTGATTTTGTTCACATTCATAATTTAAAACAGCACAGGCACTGTTAGTGTGATGTTTGGTAGCCATAAGCAAAGGCTTTTATTGTAAATAATGGGTTGTGTTTGATCTTATGTGAATGTGGGCATAAGGAGTGTATAATGCAGCTTTGTTGAAATAGAATTGGTCTATTAAAATATGATAGTGTAATAATCTATTATAACAATAATGATCTGACACGTCCTCCAACTGGCAGCTCAGCAGTCACCAGATATTAATTTCTGGTGAAGAACCTGAAAGAACAACTGTCAGTCTATATCAGTTTATATATTGTTTCATTATTTGTTTAACCCTTGTTCATAGTGAGGAGATACTGCTGAATGAATCCTAATGCTTGTTAATCATATGCTCCAAAGGTTTGCACTACTGTTCACTTTATGAATTGAAGTTATTACTTGAAGTCAGGATTGTATGTGTATCCAAAATGTTGTTTGTCCACCTAAACCTGTCTAATTGTGTGCAATATGATTATGTCGAACAGAGTATCACGTTCATTCAATGGAAACATACTGGACAGAATCACATAAAAAGGGTAAGCTCTATATAAACTTAAAAGCTTCAACACAATTACAATAAATGTAAAGAAGTCATATGAAAAGAAACATAATCAAAGCTGCTTCTCTTTAGGTATTCACAGAACGCACCACTGACAAAACAAATTCCATTTAAGTACTATTGTAAGCATTAGCACCAAGCTTATCTCATACAGGCATTAGGCAAGGCACCCTTAAAATGGTTGTAAGGCGTAGGTCTTTAGTCCTATGTGGAAATTTGTAGTGAATTCCAGTCATTGTTTATGAGTAGATGCTGTTTATCTATGTTGTGCCCCCTTTTGTAAAGTGGTGCCTATAGGGCTAAGCTGAGAAAATATTGAAAATGCCCCTGTGATGTAATTTGTGGAGCAATTTGCACTAAACACCCCTTACTCAAGGGGGATGTCATATGTGCCTGGTTTCTAGGCTGTGGACCCCTCTTAAGCAGACTTTGCTCATTGAAATATGTTGACAGTTTTCATTTTCGAAAAATTCAGGACAGGATTTTGAGTCAGGCACATATATAGAGCATGTGTATCACATTTCGTGTCACAGGAACTGTCAATGACACACACACACACACACGTTAGTAGACAAATCCAAGTAATTTTCTCAGGATCACTTGGTGGCGTTGAATGTTGTTTGAGTGCAATTATAAGCATTAGCGCTTAGCATAGCTTTTTTTTTTTTAAGTAGATAATGTGATTAAGCTATTGACACCAAGCCACCATGCTATTACCTAGATTCAGGGCCCAGTCTCATTCTCAATAGATTTGTGATTTATTGAATATTGCAAAATTGTTATATTTGTTTAAGTCAACCATTTTTTATGTAATCAAAATGTATTTTTACTTTTAATTAGACATGACCATAGAGCATGTGTACCAAATTTGCTGTTGGATATCACATTCTTTTTGTTTTTGTCTGAATTATTTAGAAATTGCGATTTCATGTTTTAAAATACAAAATCGGTTCATATTGATAATTTAGGAAGTGTTTTTAACTGATAGTTTAAGTAACTTTATTTTCAAGTATGCTACATGGCAGGCATATAGCACAGATGAAATTGCAGTTCTCAAAATGAACAATCAGACAAACAAACAGACAGTGTACAGACAACACAAAAATACAAGTACGAAATACAAAATACAAAAGTGAAAGTGAGGTAGTGCATTGTAGTAGTGCAAAAAGTGCAGATACTGTGAAGTGGCAAAGTGGAGTGTGCAGTTCCTGAGTCAGAGTTCAAAGTTTGTGAGTGGTGGTGGGAGGGAGATGGTCTGAGGTCAGATGATGCTGGTGGGTGTGAGGTTAGAGTCTGGGGCAGGGGGCAGAGGAGGGAGGAGGGCCAGGGGCAGAGCAGGGAGGGAGTTGAGCCTCCGGACCGCCTGGTGAAAGAAGCTGTCTTTGAGCCTGCCGGTTCTAGCCCGGAGACTCTGCAGTCTCCTCCCATGACGGCAGAAGGCTGAAGATACTGTGGGATGGGTGGGTGGGGTCACCAGCAATCCTGATGGCTTTGCTGGTGAGGCGGGTGTTGTAAATGTCCAGTAGGGGGGGGGGGGGGAGAGACACCAATGATCCTCTCAGCTGCTCTCACTATGTGCTGCAGAATCTTGCAGCAGGACACGGTGCAGGCACTGTACCACACAATCAGTACGTTTACATGCAGCAAGAAATTCGAATTTTTAATCGTATAAGACATCGTTAGGACTTTTTAAGTGCATGTAAACACCTTAATCCGACCTACTTCGGACCTACTTCGGACATCTCAAAATCGGATAACAACAACAGTTCATAGTCGGACTTTTATCGGCATGTATACTCAGCAATCGGATCTGAATCGGATTTTGCATTCTGCGCATGCGCAGTGCCATTCTGCACATGCGCAGCGCCACATAGCGTCCAGAGTCAGCCCATGCTCCGGCTGTTAATCCGATTCTCTGAAAGGCATGTATACTCGGACAAGTGATCCGGTCTTACGCATGTCATTATCTGATCCGATCAGAAATTTGAATTTCTTGCTGCTATGTAAACGTACTGAGTGATGCAGCTGGTCAGGAGGCTCTCGATGGTGCCTCTGTAGAACGTGTGCATGATAGTGGATGAGGCTCCAGCTCTTCTCAGTTTGCGGAGGAAGTACAGGTGCTGTTGGGCTTTTTTGGCCAGGTCTTTGGTCTTCGGAGATGTGCACACCCAGGAACTTGGTGCTGCTCACTCTCTCCACTGCGGCATCGTCGATGATGAGTGGAGCATGCTGTGTGTGCATTCTCCTGAAGTCCACAACAATCATTGATAGGAACAATGATAGGAACGCATCCTAAGCATTCTGTATTAATAATTCTGAATTTTCACACTACACTTCTAGCCCAAGTTCGAAAATGTGCATACACTGCAAGATTGTTAGTCTGCCAAAAACATGGCTGACTAACATCGTCATATATAAAGTCAGAAATTAGCCTGGGGCCTTAACTGGCCAAATCCATCAAGGTCCCTTAACAGAAGCATAAACAATAAACTTGTAGAAAAAAAAGTTACCTCCTTTAATAAATAGTATTGATGATGTAGACATTGGTAACAACAGTGATCACAAAGATATGTGAGTGTAATACACTATGAATATAGGGTCTTATCACATTCAGTAAGCAAATTAAGTCAGTTCACCTTTGCTGGGTTGTCTACCATTTTTCGGGAATCGGTTTCTGGATTTTTAGGAAGACATTTTCCTTTTGGCAAGTGTAGCCAAGCTTTGTCCACAGTTGGTCTGCATAGCTCTTGCAAGAACTTCTGCATCATCAAAACTGTATAAGAATGCCCCACATACAGTGGGGCATTCTTATACAGTTTTGATGATGCAGAAGTTCTTGCAAAAGCAACTGCATGCTGGGAAATGTGAAGGGTATAGCTTGCTCTTAGGCAGTACTTGAATATTTTCATTACTTTCCCATGTCAGCTACACAAATAATAAATGAGTTTATTATAATTGTAGGCATGTGACAATTAAAATAAAGTAGCGTCAAGTAGCCTACAAGTTGACAAGCCTCAGTAATAACCTAAAGCCCTCCTTCATGCTTCTCCAATGTCAAAGGTGCAATAGACTGAACCCATGTGCATATCCAGGCCCCAACTGGACCTGTAGAGGCAGACTATGCAAATCGGAAATCTTTCCATAGCCAAAATGTAGCCTAATAGGAATGTAAAATAGCTATAGGTAGGTATATAATGAGGGCAGCTGTCCACAGTCAGGGACAATAGTAATAATTGGATTTGGATTAACTGCTCACTTCTGTGCACATTTAATCAAAATTGAAATGTTAATGTTAGGTTAAAATAGTATTCTGCAATGTTAGGCAAATTTTCAGGTAATTCTGAACTTGAACATTTTGAATGATACTGCATCCACTCTTCTGAGTCATGCTGAAGAATTGTACATGAATGCTGTCAAGCAATACATACCGCATCATGAAAATTCACCCGATAAGCTGTCAGATGGTCTGCGATGGAAGTCTGATATCAAATATTGAAGCAAAATGGCCTGGCTCTGTCCATGATTAAAACAAATTTTGAGCATCAGCACTGTCACAGAGATTTGCAAATGGCAAGAGAATGTTGTTAATACACAACGTATACTTAATCTACTTAAACCTTAAGAATCTCATGTAAATTTAACCCACAATTTATTTTATTCTGTAGGAGAGCCAAGCAGAACTCCATGAGCCATGCAGAACTCCCAAATGGAGTTCTGCATGGGAGAGAGGCTATCTCTGCATTCCATTCTTGCTGACACCCTACACCATGCCCACACAAAACCAGGGCATGAATTAACATGTTTTTGGCCAAGTGAAATCTAGGTTATAGTGCCTAAGAAGCCTCAGGGTTACTCAAGACAGGGCATGTGATTTCACCATAGCCTGTGCAGTTTTGCACAACATTTCCACCCTACGCCATGAGACCCAAAGTGTTGCTGAAGGAGCAAGGGGAAGACATGGACCCAGCCACTAGCTTTACAAAAATAATAGTTAAATGAATCCCAATTTTACTCATTGGCATCCTTGTTTTGAAGGGCACCCTTTTATTTGAAATAGTATTTATAATTTTTAAAGTGTGCCAAAGATGATATTGTTATTTATTAATTCACTCATTTTGTTCCAAGTCCAAACCATGACCGTCTGTTGAGTTTAAATGTATACTTCACATCCTTCTCTAGTATCTTTATCTCTAATGGCAACTTTTTTTTTTTTTTCTTTTTTTTTTTTTTCTTTTTAACTTTTGGTACTCCATGTTCAGTTTCTGACATCAATGACAATAAGCACATGGTGCTTGTAAATCGAATGGACATCCTGGGAAAAAAAGAAAATGTGTCAATGAGTATGATTATTTAGTTGGTAATGGCAATATGTAGCACTTAAAACAAAAGAGACTTGCAAAAGATGCAATTATTTATTAATTTTTTCACAAAGTAAGCACTAATCACACATGGGTCAGGTAAACCTTGAGCATCTTGAGTTAGGGGATCTAGCAGACATATAGTTACTGAACTCACTGAAAGCCTACTATTATGTTTGACTATTGAGAGACTGATATCTTATTCCCAAATATTCCCTCCAGCCGCTAGAGGGCATCAAATGTCAAACATGCTCACGTCCAGCAGGCGTGAAGAAGAGAGAAGAGAGAAGACAGCATACGCGCGTTCAAAATAAAACTGTCACTGTGGGAGGCGCAGCTATCTAGGGGGCGACACAGAGCATTTCTCATGTCTAACAGCTGTGCGCGCAAAAGCACCGTACCGTACTGATGTGGATAAATACAAAGAGAACATAACAGATTTGTTGCGAGTGTTTGAGCGGAGGTTTCAGGTCTTCACTGAACTTGAGAACACATTTGCCTTTTTTCGCTCGCCATTTACAGTCAAGCCATCTGAAATGCCAGCTGACATTCAACTCGAGCTAATTGACCTGCAGTGTGATACCGCAATGAAGGATAAATTTGCGTCCGTGGGATTGGACACGTTTTATCAATATCTTATGCCACAGTAAACCCCAAATTAACAGCCATGGCTGCAAAGGTTTTATCCATGTTTGGGACTACCTATCTTTGTGAACAGGTGTTCTCCGTAATGAACAATAATAAAACAAAGCAGCGCTCAAGGTTAACAAATACACATTTGAATGACATTGTTAAATGTGCTGTTACTCAGGATTTGACACCTAATATTGATGCACTCGTGAAGGAAAAAAGATGCCAAGTTTCAGGAGCCAGCAGCAGCAGTGCAGGAGTGTAGTGAGAGAGGGAGAAGGAGAAAAGTGTGGAATTAGTTTGCACTTCATGAATAGGCTACAAATTGAAAATAAGATTAATCTGGTTTCATATTAAAAGACAATATTGTGTATAATTCTCAGCCCCTGTAGGTCCAGCCTACAAAGTTGTTTGGTCGCACTGCTATAACTTTTATTTATTTTTTGCACTGCTATAACTTTTATTTATTTTTTGCACTGCTATAACTTTTATCAATTTTTTGCAATGCTATAACTTTTGCCTTGGCAAAATTAATTTCTTCATAGCTCCCACTTTGTTTAGTGTGGTGAGTTGGTTCAGTGGTTTAAAACTGCATTTACTCAACTGTATTTAATAAACCAATCATTTTATTTTGATCAATTCCATTGTTTGTGAATCAATGTGTTGTTAGAATAGATCCCTTGTGATCCGTAATTATAATATGTAGGCTACAAATGTAGGCTTGATGATAAGCATAGCACTGAAAAACAAAGCTAAAGATTTGGAGTTGACATTTATTAGTTTACCGGTCCGGCCCACATGAGATCAGAAGGTCTGGATCCGGCCCCAGACCCAAACTCAGTTTGACATGCCTGGTGTACAGCTTTCATTTACACTTACATTAGCAGACGCTTTTCACCACAACAAGTTTCAAGCATTTCAATTGCTAGGTTAACCATTGCTAGTCTGCATAGCTAGTAACATCTCTGGCTAAGTGCCAAGTTACAAAGAGTAATTAAAGTGCTAAAGTAGTTTTTTTTTTTTTTTTTAGAGGATGCAGGGTTCAGGTGAACTCTAAACAAGTGAGTCTTGAGTCTCTTCCGGAAGATGGGGAGTGACTCTGCAGTCCTGACATTGGCAGGGAGCTTATTCCATGCGGTGCCAAAACAGAGAAGAGTTGTGATTTCGCCATCGGACCTTTTCCTCTTTTTAGTGATGGCTGTACCAGTCGACCATTGAGGTAGTTGAGCGGAGTGCTCGAGCAGGGGCGTGGTGTTTCACTAATGTTTGGAGGTAGGTAGGGGCAGTTCCATTAACAGCTTAATAGGCCAGTAGCATCGTCTTGAATTTGATGTGAGCCATGGAGCCAGTGGAGGTCATGGAAGAGGGGGGGTCACATGGGATAATTTGTGTCGGTTGAACATGAGGCGTGCTGCCAAGGTTTTATCGCAGTTGCAGGGAGTGCAGCTAAGAGCGACTTGCGGTAAACGAGGCGGGGGATGACAAGTGCTTGGGTGAGGAGTCCTTTGGTCTTCACTCAGGTTGAAGGCTTTACTCACCTTACTCCGACATAAACAGTGCTTCTGTTGACGGCAACAAGTTGTATCTAGGCTTGTACTGTTCTGTTGACGGCAACAAGTTGTATCTAGGCTTGTACTTCATTTCTGGCTTTCATGTTTTTTGCGTCTAATTGTCCTGTCTGGGCTTGTTTTTTCTCGTGATTAAATGCTGTGATTTTTTGATTGATTCCTGTTCCAGGCTTTCCTTCACCTTTGCTAGTGCCTGTTTTCCCTCCTTTAGCGTTGTGCTGTCATGTTTATTAGTTCCTGGTACCAGGGCCTTTAGCCCTGGCCATGCAGCCTTTTGGTATGGAAAGGCTGGCTCTTCAAGACTAGTTCCTCACAAGATTTAGGAAACTATGATAGTACAAGTAAGTGCAAACCTTGAAATTGCAATACATTAAACACATGCTTTGTTGGCAATAGTGACTCTTACATTTGAATTACAGTCAATTAGCTTATGGTCAACCTAAATAATAATCTTGATGCATTTCCTGTAGCAATATGGGCGCTTTAGATGGTTACAAAATTGACATAATCCAGATCCAAATACAAAAAAATGTATGAAGAAAATGATTAGTTTTCATTTTGAAATATTGTATGTATATAACATCTTGCATGCATATTACTAAAAAATCATTTTCAAGTTAAGGAAATTTCAATAAAATTGTTGTGCTTACTGCTTCACTATACTATAATAAATGCAAGCCAAGTCTATAACAAGAAGGGACAGGTTAATATCAACTGAAAGACTTTATTTGTTTTACAATAACTATCAAGATTAAATTCAGACGTTCATTTTAGGATTCTTATCCCATTTGACAGAGTGCAGGCAGTGTTTTTATTGTTTAGATTACTTTCCTAAAATCCTAAAACCCTATTGATGCATAAAAAAGAATGGCATCAAAAAGCACACCATTTCTAAAAATAGTTAGAAAATGTGACCAAATGTGTTATTTTTAACCTCACTGTGTTCACCAACCACAAAATGAATGGAGTAGAGGGAAGTCCACAACAACACATAGCAAAATAGAACAAAATGTATCAACTGGACCCTTGATCCTAGAGGTAAATGCATTGATTTGACCATGCAAAACTGCATACAACCAAAAGCAATTTTCTTTACTTAAAATAGAAAGCATACTTTGTATTCAGAAGCAATAGGGAACACAAAGAACTCAATGAAGAAAATGAAAACCACTTAAAAGGTAGTGGAAAGTGCACTTAGTGGATCTGCTCAGCACGAATTAAGAATGTACGGAACTTCACAAATATTCCCGTTAAATGTCAACGTTTTACGATTGATACTTTCAAACAATTTGTCTCCTAGTTGCCAATGACAGTAGCAGGCAAGGACATACAGTACTTTGAAACTATGTCTTTACCAACCATCAATGCACTAAGAGTGTTGATCTTACCCAATGGGAGACTAATGGGACTTTTGTGGATAAGGCCAAAAGCTCCTTGTAAATTAGGGTAGGAGGCATTTGGTTGCACTCATTCTCTAAAAACGTCCCCCCTCCAATTGGGCATGTTCTTTCAATCACATAGTAAAATAAAAATGAAAACTGTTACCCAACTCAACGGCCTTCTAAAGCGCAGGGAAGTTAATCTCCAGTACATCCACAGTCATTTGTGGAATAGCCCGTGGAACAAGCGTGATTGAAATGCGTGTATGTATGTATGTATGTGTATATATGTATGTATATATATATATATATATATATATATATATATATATTAGGGCTGTCAATCCAAATCGAAAAAACGTAACTAATTGATCGCACAATTCACTGTGACTTTTTTTCTTATAAGACTGAAGCTCGTAATAATGGATATTTAAATTAAAATATAATTGTTTAATAGAATCTTTGCTATTGACAATCTGTAAAAAAAGTAATTGAAAATCGAATCTTGAAAGCAGTAGATCAGAGTATATTGTGCATATGTTATTGATTTCAAAAATTGATTCCAATTGTTTATGTGGATGTGAAAATTAAAGAGAGAGATTAAAGAGAGTACTTCTGATCACAATAACATCGTAAAACATATTTGTCATGCTGTAATTTCAATGAGAATGCAGTTTTATACATTGCTGCATGCACTTTTTGACAATCCCTAAACATCTGCAAGAAAGCGCATCACAGCTGGACATTAAAAGCTGTTTATTTGTAATAACATCAAAATAGTATGTGATACTACTGAACTAAGAATGTGGAATATTGTAAGGCGTTGTTGTGTTTAAGGGTAAAAAAGTTAAATATCAAAATAAAATGGTAGGGTGTTTCTGCTTTGAGGTGACAGGCCAAAGACAATTTACTTAAATTTGTCCTTGCATACTGCAGATGACTTTATTTCCCCTGAAGATCAGTCGGGCAATTTTTAAAAGTTACATTTTCAGCCTAAAACTCCATCCATGTCCTTATCCATCTTTAGCCAGTCACAGAAATGAATGTGTTCATTTTGACAGCAATAATATATATATATATATATATATATATATATATATATATATATATACTGTATATATGGTCCTATATATATGCACACAAACACACACACACAGATACACACATATGTACACATACACACTTCAATAGGGAAGCAGATTTTAATATTTCCATTGAATACAAGGGCGGTTACCATACACACGCCAATTGTGGGGAATGGGAGCACAGCCATGATTTCTAATGAAAGGTTGGTTGAGGACTGACCATAAAGGATCACCAGCGTTTACAGCATTTTGACAAAAGAGGTGAAAGGTCACTTGCCTTATGATCCATCTCAAAAGAGGAGGAAGCTCTGGAGTCATGGTAGCATGCACGGCTTTAAAATCAACATATTACTGTCCTTAATGTCTCAAAAAATACAAAGGAAGGAATGCATGTAAAGCGCAGACCACAGGACAGTACAAACTTTAAAAAAGACAATAAAGTAATGCAAGGACATAGTAGAAATGGAACAAGAGTGTATGTAAATAAGGTATATTGATAGTAAAACAAAGATATAAGAGAGAAAAGCCATAGTTACATTAACAACGCGCTGATGACAACAATTATGAAAAAGGTTATATGATACAATGACAGACAGTGTCAGGAGTAAATGGTTAAAGAAAGAAGAGAGGAGAAGAGACACTGATGTGTGACATCTTTCCCTATAAGATTGTAGACATCCTGACTCCAGACGTGTATTTCAGTAGACTTTGTTGTCCTCGCGTCTTACACCTCAGGCACTGAATGGTCCATGGCTGACCTCAGAAGACCAGAGGACATCCTGGCAATAGAACAGGCAAGAGCACAGTATTTCATAATAGCTGGATGGATGTAGCAGGTTACATAGTAATGATATGGATTGATCCTGATTCAAATCTTGCCTTAAATCCAAGTTAAAGGAAATGTAGGACAGAATATACATTTGGACTCAAATTGCTTTCTATGGGTTACTGCCAGTTTTGGGTTATGGGTAATGTCAATCAACCGGCTACACCACCCAAAATCTAATTGTAGCAAGTTGAGATAGCAAAAGCCTGAAACACTTACTAGTGTAACAAAAGCATGCTTTAAAAAAAAAAAAAACATTTCGCTAGTGGGCATGGGCTGATTTGAATGAGGGTTTGGGTTTCCTTTAAATGGACAGAACCAAAACGAACTGACATTATAGAGCAATCATTATAAAACCACTGCAGCTCTGCATTGTCTGATGACTCTCAAGGTGGCAAATTCTGTAAATTCTGTGAGTAAATCTTTTAGGTATATGTCTGTAGATTATATTTTGGTATCATTGTATCATACTGTTGGCAAAAATTGGACATTAACAGAACACTAACGATTCAAGAAACATATAATGCCATTTTGGGGCATCTGGGGTTCTATTGGGACTTAAATAGAAAAATAGCTTTGAGGAAATCACTCATAATCTTTGTATAGGTAATGTGGTGAAATGTCTTCTTATTATGAATTGGCTACTTAAAAAATAAAAAATCCCCAAACTGTATTAATTAATTATTATTTCTTTTAATTTGGCAGTGCCCTGGTAGCTCGCCGGGCAAGGCTTAGTCCGTAACAGCAACCCGGGTTCTAATTACGGGCCGTGGCCCAAATCAAAACTGAAGATCAAATTCCATAGGATTTCTGCTGTTCACACTGTTGTGAGAAAATTAGATTTGGGGCAACTTTTGCTTGCTGTGTGAACGAGTGTGGCTGATTTGGTACATGTTAAAGAAGCTTTATTAACAGACACAACCTCCAGTTTCCAGAGTTCTGACAGAAACTAACAACGTGGGAGTGACCTCACACCTAATTCACGAATGGCGCTATAAGCCTGACCAATCACATTAGCCTACTTGTACCAGTCCCACACACACAATTACATTCAAAGTAAACAGCTGGCTAAACCTTTTCATTACTAGGCCTCTGGCTTACGTTTTTGGCATAAATAACATACCCAAAGGGAATAGACCATATTTCCTGCCCACCAACTACAAGGGCTATAATATGTAATCTTCATACCAAAAGAAAGATAACACCTGATTGTTGTGCAAGTAAATCAATTGATGTGGATGCTACTGGGTAACAGTGGATAAAGCTAGGAAAACATGTTATAATAATATTTAATTTCTTCCTGAAATAAATGTCACGTTTCCAATTTTCCAATTTTTAGCCTGCAGCCCTATATAATAACAGTACATCTGATGATAAATAATAATAATAATAATAACAACGACAACAATCTACTTTCAATTTAAGAATCCATTTCCCACTTGGATTTTGGTAACCAGGGACTTTTTCTTGGTAACCCATTTCTCAAACGTGACATAGGGTTCATAGGTCATTAGCTCAGTAAACACATCTACAAGATGTGTGTCCTCCTTGATAATCTACAGACATATCTCTTTTTCATTGTTTGGCTACCTTGAGTGGGACCAAAACCTGGTCTGGCCCATGGACTATACAGTGCTTTCATTACTAGAGTTGATATTTCTTCAGTTGGGGAGATTTAAACTGTGAACTTCTGAATGGTACCTTTTGATCATGTGCTCATAGATGAACTTGGGCATAATGGTGATGGTCATTGCAGTTGGAGAAGTGGTCAAAATGTCCTTGATTTGAGAATCCTGAAAATACACATGCAAAGAAGTTTCACTGTTGAAAACAATTCACAAACTGTATCATGTCTTTCATGAGTATAAACACACATACATTGAAGGAAAATTCAACAAAAGAAAATGGAAATAATTTCTACTGATGGAAGTTGGCAGTAACAATATACAATAAACACTGTAATGGAACAGTTATCAATTTACCTTGAGTCCAATAACATTTTGTCCATTGATCTCACAGATGTAATGGTCAGTTAGCAGACCGTTGCGGGCGGCTGAGCCATCCTTGACCAGAGAAGTGATTTTCCCAGACTTGTAGATGAAGCCCACGTGGCCAGAGCTGTCTTTGTGCATGGTGATGGTACGCTGGAAAGGCCTAGAGATGAGACAAATGGAGAAAGATAACATGCAGTGTCATGAGGCAGCCACTGTAGTGTCAAACTGAGCTCCCCGTTCAGGATCGGCATATAGCTTGACCAGTCAGACTGGGCTGTCAAAAGTGAGCTCCCTCATAACAAGACACTCCCATGATTATAAGCAATATATAATACAGTGGTGAGCAGTGACCACCCCTCAACCCACCCACCCACCCACACAGACTCTGCCAAAATGTGGCTAACACTAAGAAAAGCTAATTAACAATGAAAATGAGCCACACTCACCGAATGGACAAAACCAACCCTCTAATATTTCTTGGTATCTAGATTATAGTATATGCAATGTCAGATACAAGAACAGATTCAGAACAAAATATCCTTTAAAGCAGTGGTTCTCAACTGGTGGGTCTCGACCAAAAAGTGAGTCTTTGTCCGGGCAAAAAAAAATCCTGTGCTTTTATTTTGAAGAAGATTTTTTATGCAGCGGAGTGCCATCTATTTTTTTTATTCCCTGAATAAGCGACTCAATAGTTTAATTCACAGTTACTGAAGTGTTATGTTATGTTTAATACATTTGCCAAGTTGAAAATTTCCTTGAGGGTTGCGGCTTATCATTAAGGGGTGATGGAGGGTCCCAAAGCCAGATCAGTTGAAAACAACTGCTTTAAAAGGTCCCATAGCATGAACTTTTCACTTTATTAGATGTTTTTTTTTAACATTAATATGAGTTCCCCTAGCCTGCCTATGGCTCTGAGGAGCCAGTGGATTTATTTTATTTTTTCTGGAAATGCGCCGACACAACCTCCCAAAGTTTGTATGTGTGCGCCAAACATTTCACCGACGAATGTTTCCTGAACTTTGGCCAATATAGAGCTGGCCTTGCCAAACGTCTGAAAAATCTGGATCGGTACCAATTCTGCTTGGCTCAACTACAAATATCAGACTAACACTATATTATTTTGTTGCTTTCCTGTATAGGTTTACCTAGCTTGTTACCCCAAGAAAATGGCTGTATCATTAGCTCTGCAGCTAACAGCTAATAGCCCACTTACAGTGACTAATGTAAAGGTGGATACCATCAGGTATGTGTGTTAACACCTCATTTACTGTAACGTGAGTGTTGTAAACTTCTTTGTTATTTGGATAGCAGTCCTGCTGTTGGTGTTATGGCATGCGCAATATCCACCTATTCCATCTTTGAAATGACTATGAGTGTGCATCTCGGCAAACCAGAGTGATCAGATTACAAATTGGAGAAGCTGCTGACAAACAAAAGAAGGCTGAAGGATGTTGCAAAACCTGAGCCCCCACCACCAAACGTTATCTTTGTAGGCTTTCCATGTCATCATCCTTTGTTTTGCACCAAAGAATGTTGTCTTTCGCTTTATTGGAATGCTGTGCAGGTAAAACACAGTTTCTTTACTCAATAATTTTGGGAATTGTAGCGTAAAATATCTGTCAATATTAAAGTGATGGTCCGGAGTAAAATTCACCCTGAGGTAATTTCCACCAACAATCCAGCCAAATACCCCCTCAGATGCATTTTTAGCGTCACTTCCATCTTTCCGGAAAAGTTCGTAAAAGTCCTCTTCAAAACTCACAAGTGTAAAGAAAAAGTTAGTGAATTCAACACTCCATCGAAATATATTGACAACTGAAATAATTGAATACTTGATATTATGTACATTGTTTGTTGTGTACGACAGTCCCCAAATCCATAGTTTAGATTTTATATTCCCCATTTATTTGTATATAGTTGACGAGGACTTTTACGAACTTTTCCGGACAGACGGAAGTGACGTCGACGCAGCGGTAGCGTTAGCAGCAGAGAGTTGAAGCTATCAGGAAAGTACTCTTTTAAATAAACTCCTGGTGTACTTACAAACTTTCAAATGCCTCGTTTTGTGAGTACAGACCCTATATGTACTACTAGAGAAGTTGGGTAACAATCCATGCATTATTAGTGGGGTAATTTACGAGATATACACACTGTACCATTCACTCCAGTACTAAGCCATTCGGCTTATACCCCTAAACTTGACCAATATTGACCGTCGCTAAAAATGCATCTGAGTATTTGGTTATTTGGCTGGATTATTGGTGGAAATTACGTCAGGGTGAATTTTACTCCGAACCATCACTTTAACACGTTTTGTCTTGCACCTCCAGACTCTACCTGGCTGCTATGCATTATAATGAAAATGCGGACCGGCTACAGGCTTAAACAGAGGAAGGTGTACCCCTCTTCAAAATCACCTTTCCAAAGGCAAGGAAGGGAGAGTGCAGAGCTAAACCTCAAAAGAAGCAGCCAACCATTGGTAAGGTTTCAAAGCAATTCAAACACATATTTTGGAATTTGAAAAATTTATTTTTTTTGAAGAAAAATGACTTAAATACAAACATACACATTAAATACACAGTAAAAACAAAACCCAACCCAACCCCATAATAGAAAATAAGCTTTGTGCTTGTGTTTTATGATACAGCCTGATCCCTGCGGCCATAACGCCCTAAACAGCAGGCCCTAAACAGCAGGCCCCGTTGATCTGTCTGTCTGAAGAATGTCTGTCTGTCCACTGTCTCACTGTGTCATCATGTATGTTGCCGCCGGTGTTGTGTATGCTGTCACTGCTATATGTATAACCACTGTTGTGTAACCACCGCCGTTGTCTGTTCCACTGTTTGTGATATAATGTGCAGTCTGTGAAGACAATTTTCCCCATGGGGACAAATAAATCTAATCAATCTAATCAATCAATCAGGTTATGTTGCTGACATGACGGACCTCATTTTCGAGGAAGTCTTTGAGAACCCTATGACATACACCGATGCGCTGTTGGCCATCCCTGTCCCAGACGACCTATCAGAGCAGTATGAGAGGCCGGACAAGGAGGTCACTGCCAGCTTTGTGTCAAGGTTCAGGCGGGGGGCAGTTTAAACCCTACATAGTGGCCTTCCTCATTAGGAAACTGAGCGAATGCGCAGGACCACACAAGCTGGAATAACGACCCAGATTCCCAG
Source organism: Urophycis tenuis (assembly GCA_036785325.1). Lineage (NCBI taxonomy): Eukaryota > Metazoa > Chordata > Actinopteri > Gadiformes > Phycidae > Urophycis > Urophycis tenuis. The sequence goes on from JAXIVH010000006.1 coordinate 213,114, forward strand.
CTCCAGCTCACAAAAGAGCAATAGGAGAGATACCTGTAGTGACTGAAACATTGATTCTGATATTTAGTCCTGAAGAGATTTATCATTGGTGTGTTATTGTCATCTTAAAAATAGTTCTATGCTCCAATGGATCATATCCTATGCTTGTTTTGTGATGATGTTCAAGGTTTTTTTTCCCCCTCTGATGTAAATATATCCTTTACAGTGTCTACACTAATGAAAGAAAGTAAGGCACAAGATTTGTTGGTGGAATAAACAGTCAAAACTCAACTTATTTTATTAACTTCTTTAACAAAGCACAACTTACTGGTGTATTCCTCAACTGTAGAGGACCATAGTCAGCTCTGTATATTTGGCCGGCATTCTGTAGAGAATAGACATTGAAGCAGACAAGCTCCAATCCAGGATGGTCAACCGTACACATGAGCTGTTCTTCGACCTCCCGTAGTTGTCTAGTAACCTATATAGAATTAGAATTATAAACGGTAAGTGTCATTTTTAAGCACAATTAGTTGCCCAATGAAGAGACAAATTAGTTTCCAGTTTAGTTGTGAGAATGTTACCTGTGTAACATTCATAACATAACTGTCTCCAAGCAGCAAATATTCTCAGCTTCTGTGGGCATAGTAGCACATTTTCCACAATGGCACCAAACCAAAAAATGTAGGTGAATGTAAAAAAAATGTACATGACGTCTCAATGATAGAGTGGCTGGTTAGTGCCTAACGTTTTATATTTTTAAAAAGTGACACAATGGACAAGTGGAAGTTGAGTAAGTAAACATTTATCTTCAGAAGTAAATCAAATATATTAATCATACAGTAAAGATTTATCTTCAGGAGTAAATCATGGGTAATATACAACACGACTTACATAGATATTAAGATCTGTAGTTTAGTGAAGACTGCATTCTGACTAATCTTTTTATGACAAAGATTACTGATATGACTGATATAGACATAATGCAGGTTTAGAACGGTAGCAAATCAGAGTCATGTGAAAAAAGCCAACAGCTACTAACAGCTGAATGATAATAACTGTAAGAACAGAAACCAAACCAAATAAATTACCGTGTCCAGACACATTCATAACCATTCAGAGATGTCCTGCTGTAGCCACCGAGTTTCAACTTCTTCAACTTCTTCAACTTCTTCTCCATCCAGATCAGATTCAGGGTCAAATTGAAAAGCTTGAACAACTTCTTGTCTACTATACTGTGTCTACCACTACTACTACTACTTGTCTAGTATAAACATTTGCACATGGTACCATGGGCGCAAGCTGGTCAAGGCCACACCCCCAACCTCCACCCTGCCCCCGCTCTCTCCTCCTCATTAACATTTAATGCAGAAACAGAAATCGCACATCTAAGGAAAGCTCATTGTGGGACTGGTTTGTAGTGGCTGTAATTCCACATCATGGCCGAATTTGGGGAAAGATCTCAGATACAGTATTAGGGAACCACTAAGGCCTATATAAAAGTGTCCGAAGCAGCATTTCATGGGACCTTTAATACCCCTATGAGCAATGTTATTCTGTAGGAAGAACTGTAATGTGTATGGTAACGTTATGAGGTTACAACAGCGATCAACATGATATAACAAGTTGTTTTTAGGTAGCACTACCCTACTAACAACTTGTTAGTAGGGTAGTGCTAGTTGTTAGTAGGGTAGCACAACACAATAAGTGTTGTGCTACCCTACAATTCAATGCCGCACATAACATCTACAGCGGTTTGGGTAGAAGACTCAACTCATGGTAAGTTAGCAAGTTAATGTTATGTTACATTAACATTCAAAATAGCATAATACATTTATATGAGTGATGAATCAAATGAAGATTATTGTGACTAAACACAAAAGCCCTACACCTCAATATAGCATAAAATACATGACCCACCGGTCCCTGATGATGAGTTCGATGTGGGTCTCGGAAGCTGCTTTTAGGGCCTTGTGGGCCTTGTCCAGGCTCCAGCCAGCACAGTTCTGCCCATTAATATGGAGGACCTGGTCACCAAAACGCAGGCCAGCCAGTGCGGCAGGAGAGTTAGCTTGGACCAGTTGGATGAAGACACCCTGGAGGGAGGGACACAAGGGGGACACACATAGGAAGCCAATAAAATGATCCTTAGATATAGACATATAAAAAAAGAACAGTTCCAAAGCAGTGGATGAACTGGATTTATGTAGGCATACAGTATCTTAAGATACATGTAAAGGACCTCCACTTACTCCATTCTGGGAGATAACATCTTCCCACCAGATTGCTTAAAATTTTGATATGCATCTAAATTGATATTTACATTAAAAGGAAATAAAGCCCATAGTGTTCCGTGCATTTTATTAAAGCAGCATGTTTATCGCCAATCAGTTTATCGAGTCAATTGACATTCATCTTAAAGATTCCCATTTCATCAATGACACTCACTCAATGAGTAAACCAAATCATTTGTTGTGCTCAGCAGAGGAATGCATAGATCAGCAAAATATGAGAAAATAAAGTCACAGTGGTGGCTTAAACAAAAAAGAAATGACCACTTTTTTTCAAGAGAAGTCTATCATGAAATCAAAGTGTGGCTGGGCTTTTAATCTTCCAGCCTATAGCTCTAGATATACATCCATATACTGTATATATATATATATATATATATAAAAATGTTTAATATATTTGAATATTAGAAATTAAGTTGATTGGCTTTTGCATTTGTCACCATTGTACTGAACATTTTTTGGAACACAAAGTCGTTTTATGGTGAATGTGAGTTGCATAGCGCTTCCTCTATAATTTCTCAGGTATAACCTTATCTTAGAATATCTCAGAAAATGATCAATCCTTCCAATGTAGTTTTGCATGCATGATTCTTTGTATTTATTTGAGCGACATCAGTTAAAATGGCAGACTCAACATTACTGTTGAGTCTGCCATGTTACTGTACCTACCGACCATCACAGTACTTGAATTTCTCAGATAGTAGCTGCCTGCCGAAGAGGCCCTTAGCAGCGCCAAACTTACGTTGTCAATGGTTCTCAGTCGCAAGCCAATCTTCCTGTCCTGGTCCTTACAGAGGATCACCTCCCGAAGGCCCGGGCGGATTTCAGCCCTTCTGATGCCCACATCGGCCCCAGTCACCGGTCGCACCATGGCCCCAAATCCAGACACAGAGGCTACTTGCTGAATTGTAGTGGGGAAGCGGCAGTGGAGGCAAGGGGTCGGTGGAGTGGGGGCAAGATGGGAGCAGGAAACATCCACAGGTGAAAAGGAAGGCCAGATAAGGAGAAAGAAACCAGGACAAGTAAAGGGCTTTTCACAATGAATGAATTCTCTTTTTAGGTGTTCACAGTGAACCTGTCAATACCTATTGTTATTGTGGGGATTCCTGTTATTATTAGGGATGCAGCGATACCACTTTTTTACAAACCGATACGATACCGATACTTTTATTTGTGTACTTGCCGATACCGAGTACTGATACCGATACTTTCTAGATTTGGTCTCTATGAAAGAAGTGCAAATCATTTGAACAGGCTATTCCAAACCAAAACTAAACAGAGCTTTCTGGTTATAACAAAAAAAGCCTTCAAAGACAAAATGCCATCACATTAGACAAAATGTAAATATAACCAGATAAAGCGAATAACAACAAAAATAAATCACAAAAAGTGATCAGAACTATTGCTTAATAAGCACATTATCACATTTCAGTTATCAAAAGTATCCTTCTTTCAAGTACACAAACCATGTGGCACTATTCCCATGTTTCTTCAAAAAGGCTAAACAAATCAACGAACTATGTTGTCAAATGACGTCAACGTGATCTTTCACTTTATCATACATCTTTGGCATTATCACATCAGTGATGTAGAGGCGACTGGGAATCTCATATATGGGCTCTAGCACTTTTAGAAGACGGTGAAATCCGACATTATCAACAACTGAAAGTGGCTGGTCATCGAGCGCTATGAAGTGAGTAAGTGCCTCTGTTATTTGTATTGCCCGTGAGTTGTCTTTGGACACTTTCTCTCGCTTTTGCAAGACGTCATAAGGTTGGCTGCTTCGGTCTTACGCCGCTAGCATTAGTGAACTCTGTGTACTAAGCACTATGGTGCGTCCTATGGAAGTACTTTCCTTTCCGCCTCTCGACACCGTAGCATTACAGATCTTACAGTCTGCCGGATGACGCTTTATCTTAAAATATGCCCAAATCGCCGACATGACTTAGCCTAATGTTACGTCTTTTCACAGCGAACTTTCATACACACAAGCCTTTGGCAGAATCTCCAAGTTTCTGCTCATTCATTATCTCCCCCGAGTTAGTTAGATAGGACAACTCATCTCTGCATACGGCCGGTTTGATGTAGGCTACTGGCATAGTGGTATCGGTGCGTGGTATCGGCAATTAAAAACGAATACGAGTACGAGTATTTTAATGAAGTATCGGCCAGATACCCGATACTGGTATCGGATCGGTGCATCCCTAGTTATTATTATTCCAGACCGGTAATGCCAATATGCCAATGCAATGTCGGCGGTTGCCAAGTAAAAAGTTTTCAAATTTTATAAATGCATTTATAACCTCGGTAAGCAGGTCTCCAAAAATTTCTGGGACAATTTTGCCCACAGGTGGCTCTATAATTTGCGGTCCAATTCAAACAATCAGCCCTGCAGCTAAGAATGATACAAACTTAGTGTACAGGCCTTATTTTGTGACAGTAATGACATCTCAATCAATCACAATTTCACTTCAGAAGGTGGCACAAACTTGCCGTGCAGATAATGGGCACCTCCCTTAATATGTGTAAAAAATCGGGTGTAGATATCTCATTCCATGACGTTACAGGGAAAATTATAGTCAATTCTTAGCGAAATTCACAACTTTGGCTAGGGGGCACAAAATCACGCAAACACACAGACAGACATACTTTATTGATGCCTGAGGGAAATTGTGTTCGTCACAATACTCCAGGAAAAAAGAAAGAGGACACTCTACGTATAGTAGAGTGTTAGAATATATAAATATATAATGTACACCTATATAAAATATAAGGCTATGTAAAAAATATAAACCTATGTAAATAAAATATATATAATATATATAATTTTGTAATAAAATATACAAAAATATACATAAAGAAATGAAAAATATACATAAATGTACATACATCCAGGCATACACTACGAGGTAATACCATACACAAGGATGAAGCATGTCGGATTTTTTGTACGACCAGTTGTGCAGAGAGATGATGTAGTAAAATGAAATTACAGTGAAATTAAATTACAGTTATGCAAAAAGAATGGATAACCTATTATGCAGATGACAGTGACAAATTGTAAAGTTTGATGACCACAGGCAGGAATGATTTCCTATGTCGCTCTGTGGTGCATCTCGGTGAGAGGAGTCTTCTGCTGAAGGTACTCCTCTGTTGAGCCAGGGTGGAAAAAAGAGGGTGAGAGGCATTGCCCATGATAGTCCGTAGCCTGGACTAGAGGGCTGCATTGGGATTGGGTCCCGCGGGACCCAACTCAAATCTCGCGGGAGCGGGCGGTTTGAACTTTGCTGCGGGCGGGAGCGGGCGGCTAAAAAAACCATTGCGGGATCGGGACGTAGCGACAGGACACAAATCCGGCACCTCTGGGTTGAGGCGACACACCTGCTCTGTTCTCCCCGGTCAAAGCAAGCTGCTTTTCAAAGATAAAACACTTCTCCCTACACACATTAAACAAGCAACTACTGAGAAATGTGTGGAAGTGTGCTTTCTAGACATACGGCCATATGACTTTGTCGCCGGGGAAGGCTTTATTGACATAGTGCAACACTTTGTTGATGTCGCCGCTAAATATGGCAAATTTGATGTAAAAGATGTTTTACCTCATCCAACCACTGTATCCAAACATGTGGAGGGGCGAGCACAAGCGCTGAAGGCATCAGTGGCAGCGGAGATAAAGCCGATAAAGCTGATTGTGTTAATGTTGCATTAATGTTTCTTATTCAATCACCTCAATCACTGCGTGATTACTTAAAGGTAGAAAAATAAATAAAATACAGAAGATGAGAATAGATTATGAAAAAGCCTTTATTTAATTAAAAACTAAATGAAAACAATTAAATAGGAGTGCTATTTCTGACCAGTGTGTGCGCCTGGTCACGCCTATTAGTAGCCTATAAAATGACGTGTTTTCTCCTGCGGGACGGGGGAAGACACAAAATCAATGCGTTTCTATTACTGTGCGGGCATAAATTCTCAAAGTTTTGCGGGTGCGGGCGGGAGTGGACATACACATTGCGGGAGCGGGCGGGAGTGTAACACACACGTTGCGGGAGCGGGCGTTAATGGTCAGAAATTCAGCGGGAGCGGGCGGGAGCGGGATGAAGAAAACAGTCCCGCGCAGGGCTATAGCCTGGACAGCATCCTCCTATCTGCCACGGTAGTCAGAGTGTCCAGTTCCTCACCCACTACATCACCAGCCCTCTTGATGAGTCTATTAAGTCTGTTAGTGTCAAGATGACATTCTGCTGATGAACGACAATGTTTTTCATTCTGCTAAGCAAACTGAACGATGTAACTGGAAAAGTGATGAAGTCTTTGAAGAGGTGAGAGTTGAGGGCCAAGAATGCATCTCAACACGGTGGGCGTGTACATTTAAAGAGACTCCTGATGGTGTTACACCTAAAGGTAGGCTAGTTGCCAGAGGCTTTGAGGAATTAAACAGACAGGAGCTCCCAAAGGACTCCCCTACATGTGCCTCTGAGTCTCTAAGAATGACCCTGGCCATCATCTGTCAAAGAAAATGGCAAGTGAATTATATGGACATTAAAGCAGCCTTTCTACAAGAAAAGAATTGACACGAATTATTTACATATGTCCACCACCAGAGGCTCCGAGCCAAGGAATTCTGTGGAGACTGAAGAAGTGTGTTTATTGACTAGCAGACGTGTTGCTTAATTGGTACAATAAAGTAAAGGACACCAGGTACCAATTGGGAGCTGTGCTGTCACAAATTGATCCAGCAGTCTTCTACTGGCTGGACGAATCCTGTAAAGTAAGGGGAGTCCTCTCTTGCCATGTGGATGATTTTAGTTGGGGAGGTTCAGAAATGTTCTCCTTAACAGTCACGCTTGAAAGCAACTTTCCATGTAGGACGAGAAGAGCACAACACCTTTAACTACATTGGAATAGAATTCCAATCTTTGAATGATGAGATACAGGTAAAACAGAGTAATTACATACATGTACATAATCTGCAACCCATTTCAGTGTATCCAGTTAGAGCTACTCGAGGGGAGGCTCCACTAACAGACAAAGAAATTGACATGCTGAGGTCAAAGATTGGCCAAATTCCATCCTGGCTTCCAATACAAAAAATGCAACTGTTCAGACTCTGCACTGTGCAAACAAACTGATCAGGAAATTTAAATCTGATGAAGTGACCTTGAAAATTCAGTACTTAGGTAAAGATAGCTCCTTGAAGCTAATAGCGTTTAATGATTTTTCAATGGGCAACCTTCCAGATGGAGGTACTCAGTGTGGACATCTTATCCTGCTCATGGGAGAAAATGGCAAATTCTGACCTATTTGCTGGCAATCAAGAAGAATCAGAAGGGTGGTCAGAAGCACTTTGGCAGGAGAGACTTTAGCTTTTGCAGATGGCGTTGACAATGCCATATTCTTAGCTACACTGTACTCAGAACTTACTATAGGTGACTGCATGCACAGAGGTCTACCTATTGTATGTGTGACTGACAATCACTCACTGCTTGATGCTGTCAAGACCACCAAATCAGTTACTGAGAGGAGACTGCATCTTCAGATCAGCAATATCAAGGAGCTCATTCAATCTGCAACCATTCAACATATCATGTGGTCAGCTACCAAAGATCAGCTCGCTGACTGCTTGACCAAGAAAGGACTATCAGCACTTGTCCTGCTGAGGGCTCTCGGCGAAGGTGTATGGCAACTTAAAGAATGAGAGGACTTCATATCCAATCAAAGGGACTGATGCAATTTGTTTATGTTTAGTTTTGCTTATTTAACAGTTCAGTTGAAAATTAGAACTGTTTTTTTCTTTAAAGAAAAAGGGGGAGTTTGTTAAGTGTGACTGCGCATGCATGGCCTTAGCGAGAGCAGTTGTATAGTAGAGCTATGCCTGTAATGTATGTGTGCGAAGTGCACCAGTAAAGTTAAACGTTTTGTACCCTTCATTGTCGTTATTCGAGTTAACATTAGCCTGGCACGGCTGTGCAGGTGCGCCAAAAAGATGCACAGCCTCCACCAAAGAAAAAGATTACTTTAGCTGCCTTCTTCAAAAGAAAATGCACCAGTGAAATCTTACCTAACCAGTCAGAGGCAGAAAAGATAGAGATTGATATGAAATCTTACTTATTGACCCCTAGCAAAAAAAAAAAAATCTCAATCCCAGCAACAAGTGCCCCCTCAGAGAGGCTTTTCAGTGTGTGTGTGTGGGGGGGGGGGGGGGGGGGGGGGGGGGGGGGGCATTGTTACATGCCACCGGGCATGTCGGAAGCCAGAGGTGGTAGACAGGCTTGTCTTCCTGGTTACAAATGTATAGAAAAGATGATGTTCAAAGTAAACAGCACAACACAAAGCACCTTATGCTCTCATGTACTTATAATTAATGCTGGTGAATGTTTTTTTTGCACTTCAGAAGAACTACCTCCAATCATGTTGTGTTTAAAGAATTTTTTTTTCAGGTCATTTATGTTATTTTACATTTTCAATGTTTACAATGGCAGGTCCTGCCGTATTGTCTTTTTGGCTAGCTGTTTCTGATTGCAATTTAACCCCAGGGGGAACAATTTTGGAACAATTTTTAGGCCAAATCTCCCAGCCCTAGTTACAAGGTATACGGCAAGAGCCTGGTCATACCATAAACGTTGTTTCCCACAGATCTATTTGATTAGAAATATAACTTCCATAGTAATGTGACTAAGCTGGAGACTAAAAGCTTAACGAAATTCCATAAGGAACCTGTTAGGGCCTGGGGATGAGTTAGGTGGCATCGATGTAATGGCTTCCAAGACCGACTATCTAGAAAACTACCATCTATGGGTAAAAGGTAAAGGGGCATTTAGCAGATGCTTTTGTCCAAAGCAACTTACAATCAGTACATTTTGTGGGATTCGACAAGCAGACAGTTGGAGGTGAGGGATCAAGGGGATCGAACCGCGGACCCTACAGTTAGTGGACGACCCGCTCTGTCCACGCACGCTACCCACTGAGCTAGCTACCGCCCCACAGCCACCCACCCATCTAGAAAAAACTAGTCCTGCTTTTGAGTACTCTTTTTCTCAAATCTTTAGTTTAAAAACAATTCATGAAAGCTTTTGTTTATCTTGGATCCTATAATCTGATTAGAATCTGTTTGAGCTCTTGCAGCTATACTGTACACATGCTGGTCACTTACTAACTCTCTGATTATACCTAGCTCTTAGATAGCCAGACAGACATCTCGTCTCATCTAACTAAATGTAAAATTGCCCGTTCGAGCTCATTTTAGACACCTCTCTGCCTGGAAAAGTTCATTTATAGTGCATAGCTTTTCCTGACTGAATCAGAGACACCTGCTGCAGAATCACATTTTTAGGAACTGATCGTTTTTTCCTCTTCATTTCAAACATGTCCCTCGCAGTTGGTCTTCTTGGTTAGTGGTATTAGCTGTTGCTGTAGCCCACTTCTTGTTGAATGGTCTTTTCACAGTTTTTGCCTTGATGGGCCATGGTAATGCATAAATTGGCTTCCTTGGACCCCACATTTCAAAAGCTGAGCAACATTAGTATGAGAATTACAGAGGAGGACGAGCAGTCCAGAACATGGCTAAAGGCTGATGGTTGAAAAGGTATTGGACCTGCTAGGATTTTTTGCAAAAAATCTCCACCCGCTCCAGGGTCGATGGCGAGCAAACATCGTCCCCACAAGGCTCCCTGTTTGTTCTATTCTACCTTATCAGTACCGTAATTTCCGGACTATAAGCCGCGACTTTTGTCACACGCTTTCAACCCTGCGGCTTATACAATGATGCGGCTAATTTATGGATTTTTTCTAACGGCCGCCAGGGGCGCTCGAGCAGAAAAGGTAAGAGTGAGACAGGTGGAATATATGTGTCAAGGAAGACCCAAGTTTAGTGTAACTTCGCGCTTTGTGCATGAATAAAATTAGCTTGAACAGACCCTCATCATGGAAAATGCAAGAAGAAATGCATATGACGCAGCTTTCAAGTTAAAAGCAATCGAGCTGGCTCGATTGCTGTGTTACTACCGTGCTGCTGCTGTGTTACTGCCGCGTCTCAGTGACTTGTACCGGTATGTTTTTTTTTTAACCAGCCCTGTTAGTGCTGTGTTACTACAGTATTGCTGCTGTGTTACTGCCGCGTCACAGGCACTGTTTGGAAAGAAAAGCTAAGGTATATTATTAAAACTTTGAAAACTCTTTCTGTGTACCGTCTTTCTTTATAAATATCTCATGTTTCAATGTAGGCACATGCGGCTTATAGACAGGTGCGGCTTATGTATGTACAAAATGGTTTTTCCTTTAAAAATGTACTGGGTGCGGCTTATAATCAGGTGCGCTCTATAGTCCGGAAATTACGGTAGTTCAAGACCCACACCAGACTACCAAGACGTAAAGAACCAATCACAATTTGTTCAACATTAATAATTATGATGATTATTTATTGACAAAGACACACGCACACACAAACACACAATTTTACTTACATTGTCTGCCACAGGCACCAAGGCCAGGTTCCTGTGAACTTCATCACTGTTGAGACTCAGGCCCATGTATTCTCCAAGATCCTCTAGATTAGGGTAAAGGCCTGGGAGAACAGATAAAACAGTAAGTGCGTGTGTGTGTGTGTGTGTGTGTAGACAGATGAATGTATAGCAGGTGTTGAGGGATTTGGTAGGGCAGATTGATCGGAGAAAAAGAATGGGAAGTGAAGCAAAAAATGATTCTTTAGGCTCTAATCTTGGACTGCCCGACCATGGTTATATTATGGTCTTGAGTATGAAGTGCAAGGTCATTTCATCATGATTTTCAATTCATTTGTCAAGAATGGAGATCCACTGGATAATTGTAGCCGACAGAATTACAAAAAAAAGTATTGCTGAAGAGAGAACTTTAGGCCTTGATATAATGATAATATTTCAATATTCTTTTGCATTTTCATGCAATTTTTTGGCAGTTCTACATCTGTTTGGTACTGTTTGGAACTAGAAGAAATCAAAACATTTTAAGCGACTATATTTCAGGGGTTCATAACATTCAACTGCCTTTTCTGAGCGATACATGTTACCCATGGTCGGCTGGGGTCCCACCAATAGATTCCCTTGCATCGTAACCATTCGGGGAGCAATGCGTAGAGGTGAATTGTTACATCCCTAATAAAAAATACATTGCACATTGAATACTCAATGTGCAACAGGTGTGCAGCCTCACCCAGCCCCAGAGTCTTGTCAGTCTGACTCGGGCCAGGTGGCAGTACATCAACCCCTCCCTCATCCACTTTCACTGGCTTCCAGTCAAGTCCCGCGTCTCCTACAAGATCCTCCTCCTTACCTATAAATCCTTCCATCACCTTGCTCCTCAGTACCTGACCGACCTCCTCCACCCCTATACATCCCGGAATCTGCGGCCCTCTGAGACGGGCCTGCTAATCACCCCCCTGCCAGCCAGTGGACATTCGGTGACAGAGCTTTAGTGTCGCAGCCCCCACTCTCTGGAACTGTCCCAACTGAGATCCACAATGCCGCGGATCAGCACTTTCACAAGGCACCTGAAAACGTACCTGTTCCACAAGTGTGGTCTTAATTAACTCTGTAACCCCTCTGTTTTTTTTGTTGTTTGTACATACGTTAAGTGTCCTTGGTGCTATATAAATGCCAGTTATTACTATTATTAGTGCACGGGGCAAAGCCCCGAGCACTATTGTTATCCTGTGGATTTTTTTCTTATTATTAGTGCACGGGGCAAACGCACCGAGCACTATTGTTATCCTGGGGATTTTTCTTAATATTATTATTCTTTTTATTATTATTCCTCTTCCTCGCTTTTTTGAAGAGTTGTAGGACAAATGATATATCAAAATGTGCGTCTTCATCGGGATCGGTGTGCTTCAATACAAATTTTAAAAAATATTAATTTTTCATGAAGTTATTTGCAAAAAACTGAATATTTTCCCATAGAGAATGCATGGGAGGAGGTCAAAAAATACATACTTTTACTGCTGTCTGCTGCTCCTGCATACTTTCACCTAGAGACTCCATTTCAACTTTAAACAGTAGACACGGGTCTTGTGTATTTTATGTATATTTCCATGTTTTGATAGGTCATATACTTTTTGATCAATCACTGTTCAATGACCATGATCATTTATGGAGAAATGATGAGATTACAATGGGTGTGTATTGCATGCCCTTATTAGGGTTAGAGGGTAGCTAGAGTGGAGAGAGCCCCACAAAAATGACAAAATAAATCTCTTTCCACGCTGCTCCTGGCCACAGTTTACAATGTACACACGTGATTTTTTCCAACTTTGTAGACATACGTGTTCTGTCTCTCACAATGTGTTAAAAAAATCGGAGAGATTTACAGAATTCGAATTAGCAGCCTCTAAGTGCGGCCAGTCGGTGTTTTCTCCTCATTGACTCCAATACAAATATTTTCAGAGAAAAGCAGAACGGAACCCTGTTTTAAACTTGCGAGTGTCTCCGAAATATTTACTCTAGAAACATTTTAGAAACACCAAATCGTTCGGGAAGTCCTTACGGCGATGATGGTCTTGCTGTTTTTCTGGTTGGATCTACCGTTTTGTCAGAATAAGCCCAAATATGAGACCAGTGCCGAGGCAGAAAATGGCTTTGTTATGGGTTCGTTACTGGTAGTCCGTACCATGACAATGCAAACTCCGGGGGGGGGTGGGGGGGGGGCTGGTGTTCTAATGGTTTGGTCCAGCTGAAAAGCGCGAAGTGCTGTGTTGTGTTTTCCTCGCGTGCTTGCGTGTGTGGGTGAGTGACCTGTATCGATCGCGCGCAGCACACACACACACACACACACACACAGACGCGATGTCTTGCTCACGCACAGAGCTCTAATACTTTTCATTGGATAATGCGATTCAGATAGGTGCAGTTCAGCCGTGTCTACCTGCTGAATGTAACCGCTGTGAAACTATCGGGAAATAACGATTCATTTCGCTGATTAACGGCGGTGCAGTTCAGCCGTGTCTACCTGCTGAATGTAACCGCTGTGAAACTATCGGGAAATAACGATTCATTTTGCTGATTAACGGCTTTATCGAGACCGGCGCTCGCTCTCTGTTATTGTACGTCTCTCTACCAAAGTGCTCTATCTCTATCCGTCTCTCTCTCTCGTCATCGGACACAAATCAAATTAAATGTGAATGTAAAGTAAACCTAACACTAACCCTAACCTCAACCTCTCTGTAGACATTGCGCGTGCTTGCGTGTGTGGGTGCTTGCAAAACTGTCATTTTAATTCATAACATTGAGTGACACACACACACACACACACACACACACACACACACACACACACACACACACACACACACACACACACACACACACACACACACACACACACACACACACACACACACACACACACACACACACGTCCCGACCGCAGCAGTTGATCAGTGAGATCTGTCTGGCTTGTCGTTGATAAATAAACTGTGAGATATCGAGTCTCCGTTGCCATGGTTACCATCTAGCGTCTCTCTCGTCATCGGACACAAATCAAATTAAATGTTGTTTCTATTTTGTGTAAATTAGGTTAATGCATGTGTTTTCTTGTATTATCAGTTCAAGTTGTTGTACTTGCCTGAGGAAATCGTGGATAGTAGCGTGTTTTTTAACGTGTTGGGGGAGTGTTTCCCAGAATGCATTGCGACATTCTGGCATTCTGTTTCATTACATGTTATTGCTATTAGATAGGGTTTGGAGGTGAATGTTCAGGACATGTTGGGTTCCTTACATTTCACTGTTTCATGACGTTCAGTTTGTTGACTGCTGTTTTTGGGATCAGCACCATTACTCAAACGGCTGTGACTCTGATAGAGGTTCACACTCCGATAGCGTCACCCGTGCACTATCAAAATTTCCTTCGAGGGAATTTTTGAACTCTAGTTATTATTGTTATTGTTAGGTGATCATCATAAAAAATGAATAAATAAAGTATCAAAGTAAAAGCACTGTGGTGCACAACTGAACCTTCATAATCCTTTTTAATTATAAAGCTACAGGGATGAAAGAAAAAACGTCCAATGCTTAGCCTTTTTTTTTCTATCTCACATGGATAGGCACTCACATCCTTTGTCCAGCACAGTTGGGCAAGTACGTCTCGCTGCGGCCCGCGGGAAGGCGCGGCTTGACATCACGCCCCGCCCACATCACGGAAAAGTGCATTCTGGGATTTGCTTGGGCCCGACCGGTACCAGTGCATTATGGGATTTGCTTGCGATTAAACACAATTATGCCGATTTTAGTGGTTCATCCATATCCAGCAGGTGATTTTGTAACCTAGCTCTTACGTTTCATTAGAAATAATAAATGGGAACTCCTCAAATCATTCGTTGTGCAGTAGTGAAATATTTTATGTTAAATCAAGTTGTATCAAGTGTTCACGAACACATATTGATTTACTACTTTCTCGATTTTATGTCACTCCTGTGCAGAAAGAGTTGGACGCCGAAATTGCTGTAGTGTTATCCTTAAACCGCGAACACCCAAGAGACAACAAAACTGTAACTTTTTTCCGATACCCAGGCGTCCCCGCCCCCTGGCTACTCTGCCAACCCCCTGCAACGCCTGACATCGCTCTACAGGCGCTGTCAGCAGTTAACAGAGAGCAAGGACATAGGCAAGAGACAACGCAATGCACACAAAGCATTAACACACCATGGGCACATTATACAAGAACTTACACTACACACATCAAACACATCCAGGACGTTAAACTATTATACAAATGATATCACAAGTCAACTATTCCTATACTCAATCCCAGAATGCACTTGTCCGTGATGTGGGCGTGGCGTGATGTCAAGCCGCGCCTTCCCGCGGACCGCAGCGAGACGCTTCTCCAGTTGGGCGGATACAAAATCATTAAAGGGGAAGTGAAACCAAAATCATTTAGTTTTCTTTTTTACATGGTAACATGTCTTGGTTGATCAACATAGTAATTATGCCATTTTGTTAGTTAATAAAAAATAAGAGTCATAAAAGAGTCATTTAGAGAAAATGGTAAGATTCAATGTGTTTGCCAGTTTGTGAGCATTCTACTCTGCCCTGGAGTCAAAACACATTATTTTTATGACGTCAAAGGGACACCTATGGCAAGGTATGCATGGGGCTCTGTCTAGGCAGTGGTTGACATTGATGGCCACGCCCGAAGATGCCGAAATATATATTTAAATCTCATTGTTTGAATTCAAGCTGAAACGGGGGAGCAATTACACTTTAATAGCTCCAAGCATGTAAGGATCAAATGCAAAGACTCTATAGGCCCTTCCACACCAAGGCGGATTTTCTGCAATTTTCCGAGCGAATTTCCGCACGGAATTTCACTGATTAACAAACACATGTGTTTTAATGAAGCTGTGCACACTAAAAGGCAAAATCCGCTGAGCGGAAAAAAATATGGGACCCGTCTGTTTTGAAGCGGAATTTCGCTTGCGGAAAAATGTGCCTGACCAATCAAAATATGATTTACTTGTGTTCTATTTTTGGCAGGGGGTGCGGATGCGGGCAGGGGGGGAAACCACTCTACCTCTGTCTCCTTTGTAAAAAAAACACTCGCCCCTCCCCTGCTGAAGAACAGATGAGCTGACAGTGCGCACAAACTGTATCGCAACAAGCGAACTCCAAAGAGAAAAAATAATCTATCTAAATATCTGTGTAAATGCGTGCATACAATTTAAAATGTTATTTGTTATTTGGGTGAACCCAAAACTTTCTTTTTTTTCCTATTCTCTAACATGTTGATCACTATAATCTTCGTCACTTGATGACATCTTTACCACTGACACTCTCATGACGGAATAGAATGCGGAATATTTTTAAAAACGCACCGCACCTGGTGTGGATGCAGGTGCGGAATATTCGTGCGGAATTTCGCATTCGCTTTTTTCCGCATTTCCGCTCCGCAATCCAAATCCGCCTTGGTGTGGAAGGGCCTTATGGCTAGATAAGAACATAGATTCTATAGATTCTGAAGAATTGTAATATATACGAATTGAAATTACTGTACTGTAGAATCTATAATCTACAGATTCCGGTAACACAGATACAGAAAAACACATGCAGGGTTAAAAAAGAGCTACCAAAAGTCAATAAAAAACTATGGCGACCCAATTTCCCTTTGGGGATTAATAAAGTCTCTTCTCAATCAATCTATCTATGGGGCCCCTGTTAAATGTCTTCTCATTGCCATCTTCCTAACTATTAATAGTTACAAAGGTAGTATTTTATGATTAAATCAATTTATTGGATTTCATAAACTAATCCACAAGTTTTGATTCTGTGCTTACATGCCAATGTGCATGCTCACCGAATTAAGAGACTGAGGTGCGCAGTTACAATCATAAGCAAAGATAGTGATAGCATTTAGGCAGTGTGATGTCCAAATTCTCAGTGCCAATCAACATTTCAAAAACTGGCAAGGGTAAGTGGAGGAGGTTGTGTATTTTAACTGAACTCGGGAATCAGTTTAGTAACAATATATATTTAAACTACACCTTCGTAATGCCTTTTCTTTCATGGATCATTATTTAGTAACTAACTAACAGGAAGTCGTCACTCATGTTTTGTGATTCAAGCTAGCAAGCTTCTCTGCAGTGCTTGATGCC
>JAXIVH010000006.1:235000-422370 GCA_036785325.1 Urophycis tenuis
CTCCGAACCATCACTTTAAACAACACTGCGTTTAACTTCTACAATAAGGAAAAGGCATAGCATTCTCATACATTTATGCATTCACTTTACCTTTAGCACCTTGTCCACCTTAAGGTCCTCAAGGGATGGATAAAGAGACATCCTGCAAAGATAAACATAAAAAAGAATCAACAAGAGAAGACAGACAGCTTGCAAGACCTTCAGAGAAGGTTAGGGTAGGAGGAAGTGAGGCCAAAATTGTTGGAAGATAAAACACAACTTTTTCCATCTGGGCAACAACACCAGGATTGCAAATCTGCAAAAATGTAGGGCCAACCCAATGCAATACAATGGCATATCACAGTTTATAGTTGAATATAGCTTTGTCTTGGTATTAATGTTTTCATGTTTTATCACCCTCCTTAAAAGGTGAGGAGTGCAAGTTTGTCAGATTTAAAATTAAGCCCTTTTAATGCAACATCACAGAATAAGACATACGTGGTGACATTCACTAGCACCACAACACTGTATTTTATAGTGCTTTTTGTTCATCATCGTCATGTCAAATCTCTCAAAAAACATTGTACATTTAGGAGTTGTATCATAAGAGTTGCTCAGTGTTTACTTTGATGGAAAAGCATATATATATTTTATGACTCCCGATCATTTTTATTTTGTCTGGTGTATAAAGACTTCAATAGAACATGATTCAAGCAGGCTTTAGCAGAAGATGACTGGGATACATTCTAACGACAGTAAACTATTGCAAGATGTCTTGCTTTTACACTTGCTTTTACTGCAAGAACCTATTTTAAGAACACAATTTCGTTTTCAAAACCGCAATGACTCTCCTTGTTTTTCATTGACCAATGGCATCATGTCCTGCCACCTCTACACCTACAACATCTGTGACTATATCACACAGGGGGTAAGTAACTCTGCTTACATAATAAAGATAAAACATAAAAAATGGGTCACTACATAAATAAACCGGACACAAAATAGCTCCCAGCTAGTTGGGAACTAGCTGGGAGCTAGAGTCGGGTATTAAGAATCAGTTACCAAGTTGGAACCAGTTCTAACTTGGAACAACCTAAGTCAATACAGAAACCACTGCTGTACATGCAAACTAAATATAAAAGGATTATTGGTAATGTGCGTATACTCTCTTACGAAGCTAACAAGCAAAGCCCAGATTACTGTCAATCGTTCATGTATGGATTAGGCTACTAGGTTGTTCTGATGAAAAGGACAATCTGAAAGGAGTATAATAGTTTCATTTCATAATACAAATAAACATGTAGACTGCTTACACTTTCGTTCATATTGTCCAATAACTATTAAACAGTTGAAATAATGAAGGTGCACCTGTATGCATGAGCCTATGCAATGAGTACAAATAGGTTAAAAAAAAAAAAAAAAAAAAATTTAAAAAAAACAATGTCAGGAATTTTCAAATCCAAGTTAATAATCTGTGTCTGACGGATTGAAACAAAATGTGTTCCAACTAAATGCCTTGTTTAGTTTGTGGAGCAGTTTGTGGTGAGTACGAACGTTTAATCGTCTATAACATTTGATCATCTATTTTTTTTACATGCAGACAAGATGATCATGAGTAATCAGAATATACAGTAGCATTAGACAAGATTCAAAGCCCCATGTTCTGCTAGTTGCTCAGGTAACCTCACAAAGCACTCATACTTTCACTGGGCTTCAGAACTTGGAAAGTTTGGCTAAACTTCACTAAAAATGCAACACCTGCAGTAAGTCTATTTCATGCAAGGCAGGACGCACCTCCAAACATGGCTTGATTCACAATAAGGCCCCTGATACAGCTACTGTTAACATTAGCAAATTCTCAAACTCAAAACAAAACATAGATTGTTATATTTCTATACATTGCATTTGATTTTTATAGATATTAACATGCCCACAAAATGTCACCATACTTATCAAGTACGCCTCGATAATGCCACATGAATAAAAAACACCAGGAAATCATTTTTCACCTCTTACATTGAATATGATTGTTGCAATGTTTACCCAGTCCAATAAAATATACAAAAATTATTGAGTGAAATGAGACTTTACACAAATGATGTAATTTCCCTTTTGCAAAAATGCAACATTAATTGAATCAAATTTTCAACCGTTCAAGCTCTGGAAATAACTCAATTTATCAATCACAATCAGGTATATTTGTCATAGCCACAATGGTCACCGTACATGTGGTAGGAAATGGTATAGGTACCTAAAAATCTATATACATTTCCCACACAGTCCTACAGGTCTGTATGATTACTTTAGGTGGTAGCAATGCTGCTTGCGAGCTAAAGATTTCAGCACAATGAATACAGATTGTGTTGCACACACACAGGTGGACCAATAAAAACACATGTTTTATTGGGCAAAAGACATAAAGTGCCTTCAAAATGTTCAGACCTTCACTTTTTCACATTTTGTTATGTTGCAGCATGCTAAAATAATTAGGTATTCACAGAATATCTGTGGATACCTATTGTTTCTTTAGGGTTTGTTATTATTATTATTATTATTATTATTATAGTATTTTTAAATAGGGCATCTCTCTGAACATGTGTACAAAAGTTGGTGTCATCTCATTCCTTGACGTCACAGTGTAAATTATAGTATTTCTATGCGTAATGCACCACTACGCCGATAGTGGGCGCAAAATTACAAATAAAAGCCAACAGCTATTGAACCGTTGTCTGTGTGGGTAAATGTGTTGATGGTTGCGTTTCTGTGTGCGCGTGCGGATGTGTCTGTGAATTGATGTGTGTGTGTGTGTGTGTGTGTGTGTGTGTGTGTGTGTGCTGTCTCTATTTCTGTTTTTGCGTGTGTGCAAGTGTGGCTGAATCTTTGTCTGTAAATGGAAATTTGTGTATGAGTGTGTGTCTCTGTATTTTTGTGTGTGTATGCGTGCGTGTCTGTCTGAATGGATGTGTATGTGTCTCTGAGTATGTCTGTTTTTGTGGGTGTGTGCATGTCTGTGTGCATGGATGTGTGTGTCTCTGAATGTGCATGTGTGTGTATCTCTATGTGCGAGTGTCTGTGCCTGTGGTTGTGTGTTTGTGTGAGTGTGTGCGTTTCTGGACTAAGAAAAGCCCACCTGAACTGTTTGAAAAGGCAGTCTTTGGTCAGCTGTGGACTGTGAATACCTTTTGTTTTTTCCCCTCATCAATCTACACTCCATAATAACATAAGTACCCCATAATAACACAGCAAAAACTGAATTTTAGAAATGTTTACAAATGTATTAAAAAGGAAAAAGGCCAACAATATGAGGGTTAACGATAGTAATGTCATTAGGTATTCACAGTGTATCTGTGGATACCTTGTTTTTGTATTATGACTTAATCCATAATTCATTAATTATGAAGGCACAAAACTAATTTGCAGTTCAATACTTGTGCATACTGTGTGTTACTAAGTTACATAAATAGTATAGTATACTTGAAACAGATTACATTTGGATAATCCGCTGGGCAAGGCTCCAGTGGGCACACAAATTAAAATGCATTGCAACACATTGTGACATTTCACTGTGCAAAGTTGTATGGAAAACCATGAGTCATGGTTATTATTGTGCATAAAATAGCTAACATAAGCCAGAGTTGGCAAGCTGGCTAACAACAAACTCCATGCAAATGAGGTAGACAAAATAAAGCAAAATTACATGCGGTTCTCCATATTAAGATGTCCCAATAACAAGTTGTCCCTTCTGATACTGATATCAATCCAAAACTTTGGTTAACTCTTGAACAAATAACAATAAACAAAACATCACTCAAAATGGAGAACAAACAAATACTTCCCCAGTATATAGTGTAATACAGTTGGTTATGAAAGACTTATGCCACCGTATAAATTGAACAGTATATCAGTACAACAGTACACGTATAGTGAAGCTATGTGAAAATCACAGTAAGTGATAAAACATCATTTAAATTTCAAATAAATATGTATCAAATAAACTAAACTAAATAAATAAATAAATAACTTAATAACATTAGCAAACACTGTTTAAACTGACCTGACTGAACTAGCCGCTTATTTTCAACAATTTATTTCTCTGTAACAAAGCTCTTGAACAACTTACGTTTGCTCACATAACCATGAAGGGCACTAAAATTAGACGGGAATTTAGAGAAAACAAGAGTAAAATCCTAGGTTTTGGCCTAAGCACTATGTGTACGTTCCCTCTTCTTCAAATGCAGGTAATGGTCTTTTCGTGACACCTGTTAGTATACTCTTTGACATCACAACCGAGGGACACCAGTTCTGGCAGGGCAATGATTGTCTGCCAGAGAGAATTTCCAGAATTTCATTGGATTAACTAGTTAAGACCTCACCTTGAATTCAACAAAACTGCTCCGCCTACTCAGAAAAGCCAACTCATAACACAGCAGAGCTCAAAGTTGACTCCAGGATAAGAGTGGGCAATATGGCAAAAAAGTATCACGATTTCTTTCAGGCAGGATCATGATACAATCACAATTCTTTTTCATGTTTTGGAACAACCAGAACAACCAAACTAATTTCCCATAAAGTACCTTTTCAATCTGATTTTAAGTGCAATTCTGCAAATATGAACATTCAACAAGAATTTTGACATGGTTTAGCACTGGTTTCCATACCTGCAGTATAATAACCAAGTCAAAAAGAAGAGAAAGAAAGTAGTTAAAAACACTACTGTATGAAAGAATTGAGAGTTGGAAAGAGAAAAGCAGGGTTTTGAAATAAACACCCCAAAAGAAGGTTCACTCCATCCCCAACTTCCTCTCCCACTGTAAAGTGTTGCATTCAATCACCTGTGGTGGAGCTTAGATAGATGTGATTGACAAGAAACATGGATTCCTTGAACAATCAGGGATGTCTAAAAGAAAAAATTGTCTCATACAGCCCATGTATGAGCAGTCAAGTAGAAACAGATCTACATTTCACGCACATTGCTATAGCACATTCTAATAGGCATATATCCATTGCATTAGGTTTACATAGGCTATTAACCATACCACTCAAAAAATATTCATGTTTTTGACATTTTCATGTATTTCTATTTGAAATAATCTGAGGGTTTTTTTAATATTAATTGAAGTTTATTGTATTGTTTAAATTATCATATATTAGCTATAATATATTATAGTAGACTTATATTTTCTGTGAAATTGAAAGCAGTTGCTGATATAAATGGACGTTTGTAGAGGCAGTTGGTCATTTAGCGGAGGCGTTGTACCTCGACTATAGGCAGCTGTGGGAAACATTGGTTTCAATAGATTTCAGAGATAACATATAGTGACAAAAGTATAAGTGAACCCTCTGTTTGCACAGGCTCACAAAGGCTTCACATAGCCCGACGGTACATGAAACAACTGAAAACGCTGGTTTAAAAACAGGCTTAGGGTGCCGTTAAAAATGTTCAATCAAATCAAATCAGTCTTCAGGCAATAACTTGACAACAACTATGGGCTTGGGACCAAGTGGTTTACCAGCGTTCCTTCTCCCCGACTGAGTCAGCAGACTCCTTATAGACAGGCGTATTGCCTAGTTGGGAAATGAAAGCAGAACAGGAAACCAGCATTGACTCACATCAACCTAGCCTCAAAAAGCTATTACCAAGCTGGCCTAATGCATATATCATAGCAGACAACATGTTACCAGCCATCACCAACAGAAGATGAAGATAATACCGTATTGATCCCAGGCGGGAATTGAAGGTAGTGGCCAAGGGACAGAAAAAGGCACTTGAAACTAAGACACACTGTTAGCATTTTGCCCACCCTAACCCTCACTCCAAACAACTAGGCCTACTTTTGTGAAAATGGATCGAAATTCAAGCAGGGCTTACGAATTGAGCAAGGGATGTGCGACCAGGAAACCGTAATTTTTTTAAATAGTTTTTTCAATGACAAACTGGTCAGCCTTAACAAAGTGGTTACTTATAGTTATACAATGTATCTCGTTCCTGATCGCACATCACTTGCTGCGAATAGGGAACTACGAAGCTAACTTCTGCTTCAGTGATGTTGAGGTAAACACACTTGTGATTGTGCGTATGACGAACATTTAACGCCACATTGGGCTACCTGGCTTTGTTATACATTATATATATATATATATATATATATATATATATATATATATATATATATATATATATATATATATATATATATATATACCACTGGCTCAATTCGCATACATAGCATTTATTCAGCAAGCTGTGTTCGTCAAAACACCAAATAAGATGCATGTCGATCCTGTGTGTGTTATTCGCTGAGATAAACAATAACTGTTTCCAATTCAGTGACGGACCATCTTAAACCACATCACAAAAGGGCTAACGCTGGCCTTTATTAATGGGATAGCTAGCCAGTACGTTTAGCTTGCTATGTAAGTGAACGCCTGGTACCATGGGTTTCTCAAAACGCTACATTAATTAAGACATAACTTACCTTAACAGCTCTCGATGTCGCTCGGATAAAAAAAAAAACGTTATTCAAATTCCAATGGAATTAAAAGAGATTAAATTGGATATATTTCTCGCCTCGTTATCAGATTGTCTTAGACACTAATGCAAAGGGAGAATTCTAAACATAAGTCACTACTAGCTTCCTGGTCCACGAACACAAGGCAATAAATGCTGACGTTCCGAGTCCCACCCACCAGTGCTTTTCATCCGTCACTCATGTTACACTAAATATTATATGACCACCCAAGGAACACGAGTTTAGGTTGTCTAAATTGTAATTTGTCAAAAACCATGCACATGTATTTATCTGCTGTATATATATATATATATATGTATATATATATATCTATATACCTGCTGTTTTCGAGGCTTGGTTTGTTTAGATATTGTTTGATATATTTGTTTGATATATTCTTTCCACACGTTATCAAATCCACTCGGGTTTTCAACATTTACGGTTTAAGGTTTCTTTATGTTTAAGGTTTCTTTATGTTCAGTAGATAATTGATGCATGAATAAAATGCGGATTTTATGTAAAAATCTGTTGGAGAGCATTTTATTGCAACAATACATTTTAAATGTCTCATAGCTTAGCCTGCATACAGTAGGCAATATAACTCATTTGCACATGACTAGACAGTGCATGGATGGTGAGCTGCTGCCATACTAATACACAACACATCAGCAGCCAAGGACTCTATTTCCAGTCAGGCCAGCATATCCGTTGTCTCCATTTAACACTATTAATCTGTCATATAAAAACCTTTATGGTGCCTCAGGATATGCCTATTAAAACACAAGGTTTATTTAGGCAGTGTGGTATGATATTGACAAAAGAAAAATGTGTTATCACACGTTAGTCACATTTCAATTCTCAGAGATAGAAAGTTGGCATCTTAAAAACACAAGTTTTAAGGGAGGTCACCATATAATTGATTCCTCTAACCCCTTGTAAATATTTTGAGCATTTTCCCCTATTCCAAAAAAGCATGACAACCTCCAATTTTTTTGTGTCACCACTGTCTGTGCTAAACTAGTCTATGGCTTTAAATTAGCTTTAACAGAGATGGGCAAAATGACATTAGGATTAACGTCCAGACTAGGCACTGACTCGTGCTAAACGGGTAAAGTAATTAGGCATCATATTGATCATTTTCAACCACAGCAACACACCAAGCTAGTTTGTTTAAAACATTTACTTGTTCTTAATGTAATTGCATTTCTATAGCTAAGACAATTTTAAATATTGAAATGTAATATAAATGTTTAAAAAAAAAAGGCATCCCTAAAAGGACGTGTTACGTTAACTAATAAATATCCTGTTCAAATCCAATGGTGTCTCCAATTACTCAAATTTCACAGATACATACATAAGTAATTTAAATGTAGTTCTGTATTATTAACTAATTTCAGGTTGTGTGTTATTGTTTTTAAGCTTTGTTACAAATATGTGCTTTTCTTATTCTGAAGTGCATTTTCTATTCAGTTTGTTACTATTCATCATCTGCCCTCTTAAATTACTGTATCTGTATGGCACGTATCCAAAAATGAATGTCACAGCTAGAAATTCATCATAACCATGCACAACCAACATTTTACAAAAGCAAACTGAAGCACAATTATAAAATACCTGAAATTAAGGAAATGAAGTCTGTCATGGTACGACTTATATAATGATTTATATAATGTGATTGAACATGATAGAAAAAATAACTGACAAAATAACATTGATGGATAAAATACTCAACATAACCTTGGTGGAACTATCAACTAAAGCCATTTTTAGAATCAGTGCAGCCTCTCCAAGCTCCTCAAGTCATCCAGTTAGGAAGTCAACTGTAAAAAGAAGAAGAGGGGTGCAGAGGGTGCTTTAAGACATGTGACATTTGTTCAACACTCATTATGAAATCTAAATAAATGCATAAATCAGTTCATGACAGTGCCTTATTTCAGAACAGTAATCCTTTATATTTAAGAATCTACTGCAACACTATTGTTATTCATATGATAGCTGCACTGATGTAAACTATGCTCAAACACGTTATAAATGATGATTAGCCACTGAATGAATTGTAGTTTATAGTAGTAAGTACCTGTACGTGGTTTTGTAATCTTGAGTTATTAGTGTACGGTTACAGCGTGTTGTGCAATTATTAAAAATCATTCAAATCCAGCTCTACTGGCTTTTATACCAACAGACATCTTATTTCTTTTTTAAAGCCTATATCTTAAAGCCTATCTTAAAGAAAAAATACATGAGTCTTTTTTCTTACATAATAATACAGACAGTTGATTTGTTTCATTCCAGGCTCAGCAGCTCAACATCAAAAATGAGAGTTGCGTTAGGTGGGATGATCCCTGGATGACCCTTGTTTCCATAGGCAAAATCCGGAGTGCAGGTCAGTTTGGCCCTCTGACCAACACTCATCTGTCATATAGAGAGAAAAAGTCATAAGCACCATTATGCAAACTGTTTTATTTTGGCAAATGTAGTATATTTCTTTATTTAATCCTTTAAACGAATAGTAGTGATGTCATTGTATGTCAGTGTCAAATGTGCCAAAAAGTACTCAATGAATTTGTCATGAATACCTAGAAATGCATGGTCATATACAGGTGCATCTCAAAAAATTAGAATATCATTGAAAAGTTAAGTAAAGTGAAACTCATATTATATATATTTCATTACACAGCGATATATTTCAAGCTTTTATTTCTTTACATTTTGATGACAATACAAACAGCTAATGAAAACCTAAAAGTCAATATCTCAGAAAATTTGAATATTGTGAAAAAGTTAAATATTGTAGCTAATTAACTCAAAACTCCTGAGCCTTAATATGGTCTCTCAGTCTGTTTCAATAGGTAACACAATCATGGGGAAGACTGCTGACTTCACAGTTGTCCAGAAGACAGTGATTGACACCGTCCACAAGGAGGGTAAGCCACAAAAGGTAATTGCTAAAGAAGTTGGGTGTACACAGAGTGCTGTATCCAAGCATATTAATGGAAAGTTGAGTGGAAGGAAAAAGTGTGGTAGAAAAAGGTGCGCAAGCAGCAGTGATAACCGCAGCCTTGAGCAGATTGTGAAGCAAAGGCCATTCAAGAATTTGGTGGGAGATGCACAAGGAGAGGACTGCGCTGGAGTCAGTGCTTCAAGACCCACCACACACAGACGTATCCAGGACATGGGCTGTTGCATTCCTTGTGTCAAGCCACTCCTGAACCAGAGACAATGTCAGAAGTGTCTTACCTGGGCTAAGGAGAAAGAAGAAACTGGACTGTTGCTAAGTGGTCCCAAGTGCGCTTTTGAGATTAAAGTAAGTTTTGAGAAGTTGACAGGCACAGAATCCAAGTTGCTTGAGATCCAGTGTGAAGTTTCCACACTCGGTGATGAAGCTGTCTACCAAGATATTTTAGAGCACTTCATATCTCTGCTGACAAGCCTTATGGAGATGCTGATTGCATTTTCCAGCAGGACTTGGCACCTGCCCACACCGCCAAAAGTACCAATACGTGGTTTAATGACCTTGGTATGCTTGTGCTTGATTGGGCAACAAACTCGCCAGACCTAAACGTCAGAGAATCGATGGGGTCTTGTCAAGAGGAAGATGAAACACCAGACCCAACAAAGTAAACGAGCTGAAGGCCACTATCACAGCAACCTGGGCTTCCATAACACCTCAGCAGTGCCACAAGCTGATTGCCTAAATGCCATGCCGCATTGATGCAGTAGTTCATGCAATAAGAGCAATTACTGAGTAGTAGGCCAAAATTTTTATGTTACTTTTTTTTTATTGGTTGAAATTCAATTCAAATGTTGTGATATACTGACTGGGTTGGGTTTGGGTTTTCATTAGCTATTGTATTCTACACGGGTGTTTTTGCTGGGACCACTTTATCCAGGACGGCAACTCCGGTCAGAGAGTAGACGCAGACACAGGGAACAGTTTGTTTGGTTAGTTTATAGGTCCAAAGGGTGAGTGACATCAATTACATCAACTTGATATGAGCAATGGATGAACAATGACGGAATGAATGACTGAATGGACAGATGAATAAATGGATGACTAGATGAATGGCTAGATGAATGGTTAGATGAATGAATGATGAGAAAGCTGTGGCGCAACCAGCTTGAGGCAGCCCCGTACACCTAGTAAACGCTAGGACCCTACGGCGCTACTTGGGCTGTCCTAAGTGCCTGAATAGAAATCCCCAATATATACATATATAACAAGCTATACATGGAACTTACAATATATATATATATATATATATATATATATATATATATATCCGATCTAAAACTAACTAGGGAATTTACAATATATATATACAGTATATTCGAACTAGAACTAGCAGGGAATGTACAACATTAGCTGTAAGCCACTGAAGCAACTCAGGAACACGTTCAGCCACATGCTCACTCAGCCAAGTGCCTCAAAGTGCTTGGGCGCTCCTTCATCCCACCAACCATCAGGCTCAGGAAGCTCCAACACCACCAGACAAATGGAATGGACTGAACTTCACATTCACATTCACATTCACATCCACACACCTTGGACTGCGTCCTAGCCGTTGTTATTCTAGGTCTATTTATATGTTGTACCTGGAATACCTGTATAAATTTGCACATCTTGCACCTTCCGCATATTTGCACTATCTATTTTGCATTTTGCACCTTAAACAGCGATCAAGGACACTCGTATGCATACAGGTTCTCACTCGTCACCGACCTGACTTAAGAGCTCGTATTTAATCTAATTTATTGTTTATTGTGTATTGACTTTAGCCAGGCTCTTACTGCACATCTATCCCCTGTACTGCTGGTCACTGTGAATTTCTCCTAAGGTGGATTAATAAAGGAATATCTTATATCTTATCTTATCTTATCTTAAGCCATAGTCATCAAAATAAAATAAATAAAAAAGAATTAAACACTTGACATATACTGTATACTCCTATATAATATGAGTTTCACTTTTTTAATTGAATTACTGAAATAAATAAATCTGTGTTGGGTGTTCCAATTAAAATTGTAGTGGTAGTGCCGTTTTGACAATTTAGATGGCCCTACAAAAAGGACTATACTCTGACTGAGTTATGGTCATGGATGTTATATAAAAACTGGATACACTGCACAATGCCATCCTTGTCACCCACACATCCCCGCATCATGGATGTAGGGAATGCACAATAGTCAGTGTTCTATGGAGCTGTGGTTCCCACAGCACTGGTGCACTGAATGGTACAATGAATGGATGGCATAAGTGACATCATTCAATGCCATTTTTGCAAAAAAAGCAAGGAGGGGGGCGTAGGGACCCACTACCTCAACTATTAGGGATTCTATTGGGACAGGGCTTTAAATTGGAGCATGGTCTGGTTGCAACCCACAATCAGAGGTCAACTGCACTTGGAGGCCGACCCACAGTCTCAGGCGCGGAAGTTATCACAGAAAGGAACTACATCACAGGTCACTTGCAATATGTAGCATTTGTTGTTTCCAGAACATTCAAACAGCACCAAGGAATAAAACATAGGACATGGTAAATATACGTACAGTATATACAGTATATTAACATCTTAGATTGAGTGATCATTAGAAAGCAACGTTGGTAGCCAATCTAGGTAGCTCTGACTGGAGAACCCAGATTTATTTAGCTTTTTGTATCTAATTCCATCCATTCCATTATCTATATAGATATATAGATATACCAACCTGGTCTCACAGGAATCCGTGAAATAGCCACAGACGCTTAACTTAACAAAATCCGTGGTGGGCCCACGGAATCACTGAAGTTTCCGTGAAACTCACACAGATTTCGCTCCAATGCAAGTTAATGACACTCATATTTCGGTCAACTGACTTTTATAACTTTGTGCTACATTAAAATTGAATAATTACAGTAGTTTCAGGACTGCATATTTGTTGTAGGCTTAAATTATGCCTTCATTTAAGTGGGATATTTAATAATCGATGGATGGTATAGTGAGCCTACCTTTTTTTACTCGGTTGTGTCTATAACGTGCTCATCCATCTCATCTCATCCATTTCCGTGAGTTTCACGGAAATTTCAGTGATTCCGTGGGCCCACCACGGATTTTGAGTTAAGCGTCCATGGCTATTTCACGGATTCCTGAGAGACCATGTTGAGATACACAGTATAACTGCCAAACTAAACAGTTTCAAGTGTCAATATTCCTAGGCTTATGACAGGTGAGGTCAACTGGATAAAAACGTCCAGGTTGTTTGGGGAGGAGATTTTCCCTTTTCCATCCTCCCCTGTTAAAAAGAATGTGTGTTGACTTCCCGGGAAGAGGGTAGTGTTGTGAATACTCCAATTACTATGGTGAAAATTAGTTCCTGGGGAAATGCATTACTCAACATCTTTTTGATGGGTAGGAGGTGAGTTGATTAATTACATGATTTTAATAAAATCATCAAGCCTGTTTGACTGTGTCTAATTGGGCTGAGTTAGCCATAATGATTATATTATTTAACCCAATATCTAATCAAATATTATACAGCCCCCACTCCATAACCTGCTGGCTAGCAGGAGAAGCCTCTTCTTTAGCTGCCCTTGGACCAGACGATATATCCATTCTGTAAATGGATATATCGTATAACTTAAAGGATTTGGCAGGTTTGCTCGGACCCCAGTTAAATTGTAACATTGTCGATGCCATGCCATGTTGTCTATTTAAATCTGACATGATCTGTGATCAACCCATCCCTTCTCATGGTGTACATGTGTTCTGAAAATGCAGAGCTAGCATTGACATCCATTCAATTTTAAACAACTGTTTAGCAGATCCCAATGCTGTATCTTGGTTTGTTCAACACAAGTGTGTACAAACTAAGCTTGGGTTGTGTTCATTGTTTCAGATCTTCATTATGTTCCAAACTTGAGTCCAACATTGACTTAAAATCCCCCCTCTACACTTAATGAAATATTGCTCTGCACTCTGAATTCAATTAAGTGTAGGAGGGGGGGGTTAAGCCACTGCACATGCTTACATACATTTAGACTGAGTTAAGCAGTTTGAATTCTTCAATGCTAAAGGTCCTGATCATGACCATGGCGGTGAATTCTGATCGAACTGTGGAATTTGTACTGCTTCGACCCACCAGTTGCAATGGATTGGCTCAGTGGGGAAAAGTGAATTGTGTTCAGTTGACTCCCGGTCTATGTATATTCATACAACCGGAAAGTGAGCAGTGTGAATGTTTAGGCTGTACTCCAGTCCCCCAATAAAAAAAACCCTCTTATTGATTTGTTGCTCTGCAATCAGAATTCAGACTTAAGTAAGCATGTGCAGTGACGTCGAAATACAGAATCTAAACTTTTTCAACAAATACCCTTGCCTATTCGCTTCTGGTGATAGACAATGTCAATGATTAATCTGGGGTTTGAGCACATAAGCCAAATCCTACAACATCATAATGGCATAATGTTATAGATATCAATTTATAAATTGGATTTGTAACCCTTTTATAACGGTCAGTTTGTAATAACCACCATTCAACTGTACTGTAACGTATAATGAAAAAAGTAAAGTCACAAAGAGTAAAGTCACACACAAAGTCACTCTTTTTGTTACATTCAAACAAAAAGAGAATCACACTGTTACTAGGACAACAGGACTTCCTTGCTAGGCCTATACTTTTTTTCTACAAAACAGTACATTGTGATGCAATTTTCTGCGATTCTTTTTTCCTGCAATTTCCTCCTTCTGTAAAGTAACTTCCTTGTCAGAGACCGTTGTCCTCAGATTGGGGGTCGAACTTAGATTGGGGGTTGCAACCAGACCCTATGATTAGACTCACCTGTACCACACCCTCTTCCCAACCTCTGATCACTTCTTGTTTGCCAATCTTGAACCTGAATGCCTTGTCCCTGTCGCGAGAGGAGTCGAACTTACGTCCATCTGTAAGGGAACCTTAAGTGGGAGACAGGGAAATGGATTAGGGTGAGAATTTTGCAGCAAAGCAGCTCCCAATGTTTGGCCATCATTCTGCTGGTTTATGGAAAACACAACTGGATGATTTAAACAACAAAGATTGAGCCATAAAATACTTATACAATACCCAATACATTTGTTTTAATTACATTTGACAGGTCAAGTACAGTAGCAAATTAAATCTAATAGAAGCGCATGCAGTATAACTGAGTTCATGTCATTCTTAACAATAAATAAACTAAATATACTGATGTGCTCTGCCTTTAAGTCTGCCACCTTTCCTGCTGTGTGTATATTGAGAGTGCAAATTAGGGGATTCCAACGATTGCAGAAATAGCCACTGCAGCTGTCAGCAGGGCTGAGCAGTGCTCTGACAGCAAGGGGAAAAGGGGCCAAGCAATGATGAATCCACAGAATGGTATTCTACGACTATTTAAAAACAATAACATTAGTCTGCTGTTATTAGCAGGGAAGCCATTTTAAGTATGTGTAAATTGTTGGTGTAGTCTGCACAATCTATAGCTCTCTGACATGATGTTATGACATTTCTGTAGTATGTGCGAGTGTGCATACATCAAAAGTCAAGTCTGTGTTGAGGCTGGCAAATGATAAGACCAACTTCACAAGAAATGTTACTTTCTTTGCATAAGAATAAAGCAGCACACTTTTTAATAATATCAAACATTAAAAGCTTCTATTTTAGGTGTTTTTTTTATTCATGACAATCTATGGCTAATATAAATGATACATGTTGGCCACTTATATTTTAAAACCGATATTCTGATCAAAGTAGCATTAAAAGAGAAATAAACAAGAATGATTCAATCAGATGGGCACCGTAGAAAATCCGGGTATTATTTCAAGTTACATAATCGTAAACCAACGGCTTGGATTTTTCACAGTTAAGCATGTCTACGGCGCCAGTTGAACGGACGTCATCTACGTTACAGAAGCCTAATAAATGGCCTACGCTACAAAATACTAGCCTAGAATTAGATTAATCGTCGTCTAGTTTTAACTGAAAAATACTATAACCGCCGCCCAGACTCAAATCCGATCAACCAAAAGCCACCAATCCCCTCAACTAAAGCAGAAAAGCAAAGCAAATCAGACAGGATTTAAACTGGAGACTAGCAATGTCATACTGTCTGCTTCTATGTCTGGTAGCTCTCACAATGAACCCCGCGGCTCAGGTAGCCTGCATATTTTCAGATCGGGACAAAATAAATGATATCGCATTTCCCAAATACACTAGCCAAGAAGCTGTCTTACACTACTTTGGTTGTAGACCTATGGCAGGGAACGATGTTTATTTCAGTCGAGTCTGCCAGTTGAATCACTGTTATGAATATAACTTATATTCGCATTGAAAAACAAATGCAAAAACTGATTTGAAATGCAATTCCAAGGCAAACCCAAATTGGTCTTCAAGAAGTTAGGCCTAGCCTACTTGTACGCGGCCTTGGGGAGGAGACTCAATCTGAAATACTATTAGTAGAACGCATCGTGTGTGAAGAGAACACTGCGAGTAGGCCGACACTACAGCACGTTGCATTCAAACTCACCGACATAATGCACAACACACGTCTGTCCTTTTTTGGGGAAAGTCCTTCCTGTGAGATAGAAAGAGTTTGACATAATGGGAATTCGAGCACAACAGATGTTTGTATCTAAAATGATCAAGCAAATTAACCAAGACATATCATGTATGTTAATAGCAACTTCACCGTCGCCTGGGGTGATCGTTTCGATCTCGACTCCCATTTTCGTTATCCGTCAGGACTAAACTCGCAAACCGTCGAGTACTATTCCAGTGGAAGCGCTCAGCTGTATCGGTAGGAACCAGTTCACGCAGCAGAGCAAATGAAACGTCTACCACGTGACTTGCACGTCGACGGGTGTTGTACGTCCTCAGAAAAAAAATAGTTTCTTCTGTGTGGTCTTCATGCTTCTCTCACCAGGCTTCTGAAAGAACGGCTTGCGGCAAAAGATGCCGCTAGCCAGATGCTAGCCAGCTGTGGTATTGGTATTATTAAAACATAACTGGACGCAGAAACTATATATATATATATATATATATATATATATATATATATATACTGTTTTACCACACACACCACACACCACACACACACAGATGTTTTATCGATATCCCCACTCATGCCTACCACATTTTCTGTACAATAAAACGTTGATGTCAATGACAGACGTCATTAAATGACAGAGTCGTTCAACTAATGCAAATTATATTTGAAAGGGTGTGTTAACCTGAAAACTAGGCTATAACGTTTAAAGTTCAAAATGCACAAGTTTGTTACAAGGGCAACAAAAGTTGGCGATTCGACGACAACAGAGAAAGAGAAGACAGACGGGCCAAACCAATCGAAATGCCAACCAAAGAGAATGTATGATGAAGCGTATCTTGCTGTAGGATTCACTAGTAGCTGAGGTGGGTGATGAGGAGCGACCCATGTGTGTTCTGTATCTTCGACAGCTGGCAGCGACAGTATGATGCCTAACAAATTGTGCAGACACTTGGAGACATCACACCCAACTCACGTTGATAAACCCAAACCTTTTTTTCAACGAAAACTTACCGAATACCGTCAGTAGGAAAAGAGAATGGTGAAATCTGCGTCAGTGAATAGTAAAGCACAAACGGCATCATACAGAGTCGAATATAGAGTTGCCCAGTGCAAAGGAAAAAACCACACACGATAGCTGAGCAACCTAATCTCCCCGCTGCTGTTGACATGGTGTCAACTAGAAATGTAATTCCACGCGAGGAATTACTTGTGCATAGGAATGCCCGTGATCATTGTGTTGAATTCAGTTGAGTCTACCTGAGCTGGAAAGCAATTAGCGGAGTCAAACGTAATAATTAGAAATGTTATCTCCATGAGTTTATTTGATTTTTTAAAAATCGCAAATATCTCCCAAAGTATAAAGTTTACAAAAAAGAAAAATATAAAGCACAGCCATACGGAAGTAGTCATTTGTAATAGTGTAGCGTAGAGTCCTTCTTAGAGAAGAGAGAAGAGAGAGAAGAGAGAAGGACTCTACGCTACAGGACTATTAGGACTCTAGTGTAGCGTCCCGGGATGGCAGGACTACAACTCCCAGGTTCCCGGGTTGGGGGAGGGAAGAATTGTGGGAAAGAGGAAGGCCGGTTGGTGGTCACGTTTTGACGTTGGGTTGTGCCATGCAGTTAGAGTAGAGTCCTATGGTAGAGTCCTATGGTAGAGTCCACAAAAGACTCTTCTGGTAGAGTCCTAAGAGAGTGGCGACAACGGAAGTTCAAAAAGCTGGCCGATCACGTGGTTCACGTAGCCCTCCAATAGTTCCCGGAAGTGCTTGGCGGGCAATTGAAAAATATTAGGAAAACCACGACAATCGCTAAAGAATGTCAATAAATGCTTTGCTTTGGTATATTTGTATGCTTATGTTGATTTATTTGAACTCAGCTAAGTTTAACAAACCTCTACATTCGTTGATAGCATTAAAATCGTAATATTTCTGTAGATTTTTTACTTAAAGACATGAGTGAGACTGAGTCAGACTGAAAGATGACAGTGATTTTTCAATTGACTACTACGTAATAGGTCTGATTCACAGCAACATATGTGTGTTCTAATAAGAAATCCGTAGCAAATAAAATAAATTTTCAGTTGAATTTATGGAAAATACAGTTATATCACTGTTTGTTAACTGTTACCTATTCTCTTCTTTAATATGCGGATGGAAAGGAGAAAATTCAAGCCGTGTCTCCCCTCTATTGTTATGGGGAATCGAATGTTCAATCCCTTTATAATAAAATGGACGAGCTGACGGCGCTAACGCAGAGCCACGCAGTTTACCGGGAATGTAGTTTAATGTGTTTCACTGAGACATGGTTGCACATGGATATTACGGACCCGATTGTAGCCTATCTGTCGATGGCTTCCACACTGTTCGGGCGGACCGGGACTGTACCAAGAGCGGTAAGCGGAAGGGGGGGGGGGGCTCGCCGTCCTAGTTAATATCAGGTGGTGCAATCCCGGTCACATCTGTATTAAAGAACAGCTCTGTGGCCCTGATGCCGAAGTGTTGGCCGTTGGTCTACGTCCATATCACCTCCCTAGGGAGATCCCGCATGTCATCATCATCATGGTGTACATCCCTCCCACTGCTAACCCATCAGCTGCCTGCGGCACAATATACACCACCGTCTCAAAACTGCAGACCAAACACCCCAGTGCCCTCATCATCATGTCGGGAGACATTAACCACGTCACCATGGATAGAGTTCTACCGACTTTTAAGCAGTATGTGAGCTGTCCTACCAGAGGGGTGAGGACCCTGGACCTGATGTATGCCAACATTAAGGAGGCATACATATCATCTTCTCTCCTCCCTCTGGGCAGGTCGGATCACAACCTGGTTCACCTCAAACCCTGCTATGTGCCTCTGGTGAAGAGGAAGCCTGTGACCACAAGGACTGTGAGGAAGTGGTCAGAGGAATCTTACGAGGCACTGCAGTACTGCTTTGAGGTGACTGACTGGCCTGCACTCTGTGAGCCTCACGGGGAGGACATTGATGGGCTCACTGAGTGCATCACGGACTATATTAACTTCTGTGTGGACTGCTATGTCCCTGCGTTGACAGTCACCTGTTACGCAAATAAAAACCTTGGATCACCAAGGACATCAAAGCCATCCTGAACGCTAAGAAAAGGGCGTTCAGAGAGGGCAACCAGGCTGAGCTGAGGAGAGTACAGGGGGTACTCAAGGTTAGAATTAAGGAGGAAAAGGATAGATACAGGAGGAAGCTGGAGAAGAAGCTCCAGCAAAACAACACAAGGGATGTGTGGAGTGGTATGAGAACCATCACAGGCTTCCAGAAGACTGGTCGCGTGGGGCTGGAGGGTGGAGTGGCTATGGCCAATGAATTTAACCTTTTTTTCAATAGGTTTGATACTGTGGCCCCTGCCCCTCCCCCACATGACCCTGCTGCTACTGCTGCTGACAGCCCAACAACCAGTGCCACTCCACCTCCCCCTCCTTCTCCCCCTCCTTATAGACCGCCCTCCTGCCTCTCACCAGCTCTATTCACTACCGGACACTTCACACCTACACCCTGCCCCACCCCTCCCCCCTGCTCTGCATACTGTCCTCCACTTCCTGAGGACCCTATCCCTCCCCCCACTGACACCTCTACAGTGTCCTTCACACCTGAACTGGTGAGAAGACAACTGATTAGACTCCACTCCAACAAAGCGGCGGGCCCTGATGGTGTGTTCCCCAGGGTACTGAAAGCCTGTGCCCCCCAGCTGTGTGGAGTTCTTAATCATGTCTTCAACCTGAGCCTGCACCTCCAGAAGGTCCCTCTGATGTGGAAGACGTCCTGCCTCGTTCCTGTCCCAAAGACGCTGCGCCCCAGCAGCCCTAAGGACTACAGACCGGTGGCTCTGACGTCACATATCATGAAGACCATGGAGAGGCTTGTCTTGGAGCAGCTCAGGCCTATGGTCAGACCCTTCTCGGACCAGCTGCAGTTCGCCTACCAGCCCCGCCTGGGAGTCGAGGACTGCATCATCTACCTGCTGAACAAAGCCTACTCGCATCTAGACAAGCCGGCGAGCACTGTGAGAGTCATGTTCTTTGACTTCTCCAGTGCTTTCAACACCTTACGGCCTGGTCTCCTAGGTGAGAAGATGGCGGCGATGCAGGTTGATGCCCCCTTGGTGTCCTGGATTGTTGACTACCTGATGGGCAGACCACAGTTTGTACACCTACAGAACTGTGTATCTGACAGGGTGGTTAGCAACACCGGGGCCCCTCAGGGGACGGTCCTTTCTCCCTTCCTCTTCACCCTCTACACCTCAGACTTCAACTATTGCACTGAGTCTTGCCACCTTCAGAAGTTTTCTGATGACTCTGCAGTAGTTGGCTGTATTGAGGGGGGTGATGAGGGTGAGTATAGGACTGTTGTGGGCAACTTTGTCTCTTGGTGTGAGCTGAACCATCTACAGCTCAATGCTACCAAGACAAAGGAGCTCATTGTGGACCTAAGGAGGGTCAAAACACCGGTGGGCCCTGTGTTCATCCAGGGGGTTCCTGTCGACATTGTTGAGGAGTACAAGTACCTGGGGGTGTACTTCAACAACAAGTTGGACTGGACCAGGAACACAGAGGCTATCTATAAGAAGGGCCAAACCCGACTATTTTTTCTTAGGAGGCTAAGGTCCTTCAACATCTGTAGGACAATGCTGAGGATGTTCTACGAGTCTGTGGTTGCCAGTGCGATCTTCTTCGCTGTCACATGCTGGGGCAGTGGGATGAGGGTCGCGGACACCAATAGACTCAATAGACTCATCAAGAGGGCTGGTGATGTTGTGGGTGAGGAATTGGACACTCTGACTACCGTGGCAGATAGGAGGATGCTGTCCAGGCTACGGACTATCATGGACAATGCCTCTCACCCTCTCTTTTCCACCCTAGCTCAGCGGAGGAGTACCTTCAGCAGAAGACTCCTCTCACCTAGATGCACCACAGAGCGACATAGGAAATCATTCCTGCCTGTGGTCATCAAACTTTACAATTTGTCACTGTCGTCTGCATAATTGGTCCACTACACTATATCTTATTACATGACTGTCATTTCATTTCACTGTAATATCACTACATAACTGGTCATTTCACTGCATGACTGTGACTTACTACACAACTGGTCATCTGGTCATCTCTGTACAACTGGTTTTTACAAAAATCCGACATGCTACATCCTAGTGTATGCTATTACCTTGTAGTGTATGCCTGGATGTATGTACATTTATGTATATTATCATTTCTTTATGTACATTTTTATATATTTTGTTACATAGGTTACATTATATTTGTACATAGGTTTATACTTTTATTTTTACATAGGTTTTATATTTTTACATAGGTTTCCTTATATATTTATATTTATATTTTCTAACACTACTATACGTAGAGTGTACTCTTTTTTCTACTGGAGTTTTGTCACAAAGACAATTTCCCTCAGGGATCAATAAAGTATGTCTGTCTGTCTGTCTGTCTGAATTGTTTTTATTTTTTTTTAAAACTATTTATTGCCATTTCTGTTTTTAATTGTTGAAATTCCAACTGTTTTTAATCCCTTCTCTGCCTCTGTAGCACTTTGAGATTGCTCAAATGTAAAGTGCAATACAAATAAAATACATTATTATTATTATTATTATAGGGCCTGAGACCCCCCCAGAGGAAGGGGCTGCCGCTGTATGGATTCCCCAGTCCTGGTGAGATCTGTCAGCAGTGGCGATGACATGCACACGAGTTGATCACCATGACATGTCGGCGCAGCAATCTGTTGCCCAGGCAGCGGAAGGACAGGCGGGCCATGTGTTTGTGGCTGGGCATGCAGCAGCAGCCGCTATAAAGCATGCGGTGCAGCCCTGTGCTGTAGCAGCCTTTGTGCTCCAGGCGCGGGGCCACAAGGGACCTGTAGCTGCCCTTGCAATGCACACCACCATGCCCCCACTGGTGGACAAACAGACAGTGCATGTATAAAAACACAGACGCAATTTCTTGTGCCTGCATGAAAAAACGACAAACATTGCTATTAAGTGGAACCAAAGTGACACACTATTAAAACAAGTTTCTCAGAAATGGGATGAGTACAAATAAGTTAGGGTAAATGTAAGAATTGCCCTATTGCTTATTTACCCAGCCCAAGTGTCCTGTGGGGTCCTTGGTCTGTTGGACATGGTCGTATCTTACACAGCTAAGTCTGCATTTCCAGCCTGCAGACAGAGTTCTTGTTGGACAGCCATGTGGAGACCCCAGTCCCACAGGTCTGAGAGCAGGTGGTCCGGTGGGTGCTCCGCTCTAAACAGGTCAAAGCCGGTGGCATCAACTGGTTGGTGAAGCGGGTCCCTACCGCCCCGGGTGTATCTGGCCACAGCCTGTTTGGAGTCAAAGCTAGAGGAGGACCGGGGCAATTGTGATCCAAACAATTGAAAAGGCAATTTGGCAATGTACAGGACTACTGTCATGAACACATGTTCCACCTCGCTGCATTCTTCCAGGACTCTGCCCATGTCTCATGAAAGGAAACATTTATCCACACTTCATTGAATTGATTAGCATCAATCACAATACGCTTCTGTTACTTGGCCAAATATCTCCAAACATATTCATAGGGTTCCTTCCTAGATCATTTGTAAAAATGTAAGTAATAATAATCAGCGACAGCGTTTTTAGCGATCAATCGTGCAAGCATTCCTCTTAAAGCACCAGAAAACAGAACAAAATGTTCCACTGCTGTTCACATTGTGTGTTTTCACCTTGGCAGCATCAGGAAGACGGGATGCTTTCAGATTTCCTCCTCCTTCACAATGCCCACATTGGAGCATCCTCATCTGGCTTCTTCTAGCTTCTTGTTATGACATCACACAACTTTGTGTTTTGCTCTAAAGAAATGTGGGCTATATTTGGATTCAGGGTTTTTTTCTGGCCAGACTCATCGCAATGAAATGCAAAATGAAAGCTTCTAGATGTGGTCATCAATATTAAACGTCATGAAAACAAACCAAAACACAATATCTCATAATAAAAAAAGTAAGAAAAAAGTTTCTCACTGATAAATGGTGAGAAACTAAACTATGCAGAAACATCTCCTAATGACACTATAACAATATGAACAATAAGTTTTTTTGCTGTCCTTCCAATCTCAGCAGATTAATGGCAACATCACATCATAATAATTCTCAAGCACACTATAATTACATGCCATCCATTTATTCAAACATGAACCCATTGATCATTTGCATATTTGTGATGTAACATCCATCCAATCTAATATCAAATGGTATCCTTATCCATCTGCCCATAAATATGTCAATGTATGCATGTATTCATCAGTCCAATGATCTATCCATGCATCCAGCCATCCTCTCTGAGGTTACCTGCCACAGTGTCTTGGTCCAGGCTCTCACACAGCCACTCCTGGCAGCAGCAGTGGGTTGGGGCAGTCCGGCATTGGCAATCACGCATTCGCAGGGCATGCTGGCACGCAGGATACCCCTCCACCCTGGCAATGGCAGTAGGTGTCACAGGACGGCTGGAAGGCCTGGCCGTCATGGTAAGTGACTCCGTTGACCTCACAGCCCAGATCTTGGTTGGATGGCAGATGTTGATGACTGCATGGACCTAATGCACACACACGCACGCAGGCACACACACACACACATACATGCATGCACATATGCATACACAGTTATTCCCTTAATATCACTTTGTTTACTTTACACCCTTATGCACACCAGCTGCTTCATTATTGGTCAAGTCTATGTTCAACTACATGCATTCGCAACTTGCATGTACGTGTTTGTACATTAATCAGTGTTCAATTAAAGCAGATGGAATCATTGTTGACAAAGATGGATATGCTGCATGCATAATGAAATGCCATACAATATACAGTTGACATATTTCACCATAGCTCTCATCTCAAAAGTAACACTTTATAATTATGCATCACCCAATAATTGCTGAAGGAATCTGCACATATACAATGAGCTGTAGGAAATATTGTCTTGCTATGTGCAGGTACAGCATGTGTGGAGGCCATGTAGGCTTGTAAGCGGATTGAACTTTATAAATATATATGCTATGAAAATTGAAAAATGAAATACAAAATATGTTAACAGTGAGAAAATTGGACATTGGACACATGGTCAGGCATACATAACCAAGAAATGTAATGCCATGTGATATTGTATTAAGAAGTAGGTCAATTATCATTATTTGCACAACATATGACTAAGATTGTCATAGTTATCATCAGCTTGCAGGAAAACAACTTGATAAGAACTTAATATGGAAATACAATGCTAAGCTGTTTATCTCTCTGTTCTCTTCTCTCTCTACCTCCAAGAATGAATAGGACTTTCCTCCTGAATTAACATTCTCTACATATAATTCCATACAAAATGTGTTGTGGAATGATGTTGAAGATGACAGCTTGGGTTTGTGACTGCAGGCCAACACCAACACGTCCAGGGGAGTCCAGTAAATGCGCACTAGAGTGGAAAGTGTTTCCTATATTTGCACCAATGTGAGTAGCAGCATACAGGCAGTGTGGAGGCAGCTCAATGTCAACACATATAACTTCAAACATCCAAGAAATATAAAGGACAGATTTAAAGGACAACGTATTCCTTCAGATCAGACACTGCCGTTAGGATTATGTAACGTAATGAACCCCACTGTTTCCACCACCGCGGTGTCCAGCTGTATCCTCTTAAATCCACCAGGGACATTCCTGAGTGGTTAGAATGCTGCTGGCGCACATCATGCAGGCCCGTCTAGGGGTGCCTAGAGCATAACTTGAAAAGGCCCCATCTTCCCCAAGTCACAAGTAGCCACCACAACAGATTTTAGGTAAGAAAAAAACTGATTTATTCATACAACTCATAGATCACATAACTAACTAAAGTATCAGCTTCAGGGTGAACCAAGGCCAAAACGACAACCAAACAGATACACCTGGAAAATAAATCACTAACCTCAGAACAAACAACAATGGACTTACCTCCCAATTAACAAAACATGATCAACTGAAATGGCGGTCCACCCCTACTATGCAAACTAGAACTATTTCCCACCTGAAACAAATTTCGCAAAAGGACATGTGGCTGGTTGGGAGATGAGGAAGTGCTGGCTACCCCCAATGGTGGCCATCTCGGCTCGTTATATTCTTGGGTTTCCTGCTGCAGCCAATCACCATCAAGGGCCTGAAATCCCTCAACCAATCCTCCTCCAGGATTGGCACATTCCTATTTACATATAGGATTTGGAAGGAAAAACCAAAAACGACACAAAACAAAGCAGAAAACAAAACTATGACCACAGTCATAACACCCCCCCACCCAAGAATTAAATACCCC
Organism: Urophycis tenuis; assembly: GCA_036785325.1. Classification (NCBI taxonomy): domain Eukaryota; kingdom Metazoa; phylum Chordata; class Actinopteri; order Gadiformes; family Phycidae; genus Urophycis; species Urophycis tenuis. Next base: position 260,369 of record JAXIVH010000006.1, read on the forward strand.
ACATGTTTTAATTTCTATGGTTCTGAGGAACACCTATTGTTACACGCCCTCTGATGGTCGGAGGACCCCAGTGTAACATATGACAGTGAGAGTGCAAGAAGGAGACGATGGTACCAGAAAATGCGATAAACTCAATTTATTAAACAAAACAAACATGCACCGGACACAGGGCGGAGACGACACATGCCCAACCCCCTGAGCTACGCGGCAATCACTAAAGAAAAACCCCAAAACAACTAAAAATAACTCCAAAATCAAAACAACCCCAGAACTAACCCCCCTAAACTAAACCCCTTTACAGACACCTCAGTGCCCACAAAAGTACATGGAGTAGTGTCGCCGCTCTAACTGATGGACTAATACAGGAGGTTATCTACGTGTGGTGAGGGACACAGATGTATACCTGCAGGTATCTAACTAAAGTCCTTACCTTTCCAACCCTGCGCCGGATTAATCTGAAAAGACGACAAAAAGACAAAAGTTAACAAAAAGGCTGGTAAACAAAGACAAAGAAACGTGTAAAAAAACTACAAAATAAAGTACAACTCAGGAAAACAGCAAACAAAACAGAACGTCCTGAGACCTGCCACCTCTCTCTCTGAAACAAACAAACTCATATATATATGGTGGGTGGCTGTGAGCTGATTGGATGGAATGGTGGATTGGCTGATTTACCCCAGCTGTGGGTAATGCAGCCAATCAGTACAGCCAGGAACAGATCTACTGAGAATGGAAAAAAACATAAGCCATAGACAAACTGAAAAACATAACACAGGTCTGTTCATAAATGAACTCACCACCCGTAACACTCCCCTCCTCAAATAGCAACCCCTGGTTGATATAAACTACCATATCCGGATTAGCCCGTTTACTCAAACCAAAGATTACACATTGTAAGTGGGGAATATGTTAAGTTACATAAACAAGCTTTTCAAACTTCAAACAAGTACATTCATAATGTACACTAAACTAAATGTTTCGCTAAAGGACCTATAGGCTAGAACTGTCCACACCGGGACAGGGCATCCGCAACCACATTTTCTCTGCCCTTTTTGTGGCGGATGACAAGGCAGTAGTTCTGCAAGAACAATGACCATCTCATTAGTCTTCTGTTGTGGTTATACATGCGGTGTATAAAGACTAGAGGGTTGTGGTCTGTGTAGACCACAACTGGCACTGGACTGGATCCCACGTATACATAAAAAAACTGCAAGGCCAACAGTAGGGCCAGGGTCTCCTTTTCTACTGTGGAATAATGCATCTGGCACTTGTTGAACTTCTTAGAGTAAAACCCAACAGGATGATCTAAACCATGGTCGTCGGACTGAATCAAAACAGCACCAGCACCAATGCAGCTGGCATCTACTTCCAGGGCAAAAGGACGGCTAAAATCAGGTGCACTGAGAACTGGGGCACTGCACAGAAGAGCTTTGCAGCTCTCAAAAGCTGTCTGACATGAAGCTGTCCACTGAAAAGGGAGTTTCGGACTAACAAGATCGGTTAAAGGAGCAGCAACAGAGGAAAGATTTCGACAGAAACCCCTGTAGTAGCTGACCATCCCTAAAAACCGCCGTAACTCTCTCCTAGTGGAAGGAACCGGAAATGAACCAATGGCAGCCAACTTGGCAGCAAGAGGGCGCACTTTTCCACCACCCACCTGCTTACCCAAGTAGGTTACAGTCGCCTTTCAAAATTCACACTTTGCCAGGTTGATGGTTAGGGAGGCATCAGCCAAACGCTGGAAAACCTCTCGAAGAGAGCACACATGTTCTTTCCACTCAGTAGAGTGAACAACCACATCGTCCAGGTATGCAGTACAATTTGGAATGTTGCCAAGTACCGTGTTGACCAACTTCTGGAAACAGGCAGGAGCATTTTTCAAGCCAAACGCCATTACAGTGTACTGCAAGAAATTATCAGGTGTCACAAACGCTGAAATGTCAGAAGCGCGAGAGGTGAGAGGCACTTGCCAATAACCCTTTAATAGGTCTAGTTTTGTGACAAAGCTTGCAGAACCGATGGTGTCAATACAGTCGTCTATTCGTGGTAGTGGAAACGAGTCAGGTACTGTGATGTTATTTACCTTACGGTAATCAGTGCAAAAACGGAATGTCGAGTCTGGTTTTGGAACAAGTAAACAGGGACTACTCCACGGACTGAAGCTAGTTTTTGCTAGACCATGCTCCAGTAAATACTGTGTCTCCTGTCTCATAGCTGCCCTCTTGACAGCATTCACTCTATAGGGATGCTGTTTTATTGGACGAGCATCACCTACATCTATGTCATGTTCCAGAACATTGGTGCGAGACGGACTGTCTCCAAACAGACATTTAAACTCCAAAATCAAGGATGTTAAATCAAGTCGCTGGCTAGCACTCAAATGCGGCATCAAACTCAAGAGGTCATCCAACATTTCCGAGTTGGATAACCGAGGTGTTTGTTGCTGGAGTCTACGGGTATCCAAGCCATCCTCATCACTATCCTGGATTCCAGAACTAGGAACAGCAACAGCCACCGTAGCCACTGGAGGCACACACACGGAACCAGGACTGTCTCTAACATGGTACAATTTTTAACATGTTAAGATGACATACACGTGTTTTTCTCTTACGGTCTGGAGTTTTTACAAAATAGTCAGTTTCACTCAACTTTCTCTCCACAGCATAAGGACCTGAAAACCGAGCTGACATGGACGAACCTTGGACAGGTAATAACACCAACACTTGGTCACCTGGTTCTAAAGAGCGGGAAATCGCATTCTTGTCGTACCGCCTCTTCATGTTGCTCTGAACCCCAGAAAAGCTCTCTTTTGCTAGGCTACATGCTCCATGTAGCCGCTCACGGAACCGACTTACATAACTGAGGATGTTTACCTTGTTTGACAGACCATCAGCCAGAATTTGATCTTTTAGCACTTTCAGAGGCCCTCTCACAGTATGGCCAAACACAAGTTCAGCTGGGCTGAAACCTAGTGATTCTTGTACCACCTCACGGACCGCAAAAAGAGCCAATGGGACGCCATCATCCCAGTCTTTTCCATGCTCAAAACAATACTTACACAGCACCGACTTCAAAGTACCATGCCACCTTTCCAACGCACCCTGCGACTCAGGATGGTAAGCACTGGACACACGATGAGTGATAGCTAGAGATTTTAAAACCTGCTTGAAGATGCCTGATAGAAAGTTAGTACCTTGATCAGTTTGTACTATTTTTGGCAGCCCGAATGTAGAGAAAAACTTGATCAGGGCCTTCACTACAGACTGCGATGTTATCCTTCTAAGAGAAATTGCTTCTGGGTACCTAGTAGCTATACACATCATAGTCAACAAGTACTGATTTCCATTCTTTGTCTTAGGGAGGGGACCGACACAATCGACTAATACATGCTCAAAAGCTTCCCCTATTGCTGGAATCGGACGAAGTGGAGCAGGTTGGATTACCTGGTTTGGTTTTCCAACCATCTGACATGTGGGACAAGTACGGCAGAAATGAGTCACATCCTTTTTCAGACCTGGCCAGAAAAAATGTTGGAGCACTCGGTCATAGGTCTTTGCCACTCCCAAATGACCCGCCCACACATTATCATGAGCCAGGGATAGAACTGACTGTCGGTGTTGTGAGGGAATAACCACCTGAACCACAGCACTGGAATCACTATCACCATCACAACGATTTCTCCACTTCCTCAACAGCAAACCATTTTCAATTAAATACATGGTCTTTGTTCTTGATCGAGTCTGAGTTTCGAACATCACCGAAATATTTAGACAAGCTAAGATCAGCTTTCTGTGCCTCTACAAGGCTGTCACGAGTCATAGGCAAATGTTTAACATCAAACAGAGGCTCTGGGTTTAACATAGGCTTAGCATCTTTACTATTTAAAAAAAACCTGATTGGGAAGAGAGGGTGAAGATGCCTGGTCACTTAGACCTTTAACAAACACAGTGTCAGACAAATCAACTACATTACCCAGCTTACGGGCCTGGGCACGTGTAACTGCACATACCGGAAACACGTCAGGGTAGGACTGCCCAAGAACATCTGGCTGCGACACGTCAGGCTGATCTAACACCTCTAGGACAGGTGTAACCTTTCCACCAGCTATGTCGTTGCCTAAGATAAATGAAACGCCTCGTATGGGCAACGAAGGACGAACACCAACAGAGAAGTTTCCACTCACCAAATCACAGGTCAGGTTCAGACGGTGCAAAGGTACAGAAATATAGCTCATCCCTATCCCTTGGACTAGTACGCTAGATTTACATGAAGACTGTGACGGGGTGAACCTCTACCCGCACTATATATTTTATTATTTTGATTACCGTGCGTTTCTGTCTGTTCAATGTATTTAGGTTACGTAATTATGTCTAGTGTATGTGTTCGCTATGTCTGTTTATTTAAATGTATTGATTGTTTTGCGTGTGTCGCGCCGTGAGGGGGGAGATCTACCCCGCATCTATCGGGCCGTGGTAGCCTGTTCGTTGCCTGATTATAGCCGAGGTTAATTGAACTCATCACCTGATCAGCTGCAGGTGTGTGAGCTGCGTCCGAGCTCATTTAAGCTTCCGCTGTGGGAAGTGATGGGGCTTCTCTATGTTTGATGCGCACGTGTGTGTGTGAGAGAGAGCCAGTCGTGAGCATTGCCTTGAGTGCGTCACATATTTTATGCGGTCGTGTTTAAAAGCCGAATGTTCGGTCTATATTTTTGTTTATTGGTACAGGTACTTGTGGCTTCGTTTTCTGTTTCATTGTTTGTTAAATGGGGTTTTTTTCAATTATTTGTGTTTTTTAACACAAATAATTTTCCCGTGACAACGTTTGTTGCTGGTTCGTTCCCTACACCTCGAGGTCACTCTACAACATAGAGGGTCAACAAGAATGGTGAAAGTACAGTTCCCTGGGGTGTGCCGGTGTTGCTTGTCACCATGTCTGACAAGCAGTGTCGCAGCCTGACATACTGCGGTCTGTCCGTGAGGTAGCTCGTAATCCATGCCACCATGTCAGGATCGACCTGCATCACCAGGAGCTTCTCAGCCAGCCGGCCTGGCTGGACGGTGTCAAAAGCACTGGAGAAGTCGAAGAACATGATTCTCACCATGCTCTGTGGCCTCTCCAGGTGTGTGTAAGCTCTGTGAAGCAGGTAGATGATGGCATCCTCCACGCCGATGTGGGTCTGGTACGCAAACTGCAATGGGTCCAGGCAGTCACACACCCTGGGCTTGAGGTGGTCCAGAACCAACCTCTCAAAGGTCTTCATGACGTGTGACGTTAGTGCCACAGGTCTGAAATCCCCTGGAGCGTTAGGCCGACCCTTCTTCGGCACAGGGACTACGCAGGAATTCTTCCATAGAGTTGGCACCTTTTTCAGCCTCAGGGAGAGGCCGAAAAGGTGCGTGAACACTCCTGCCAGCTGCTCCGCACAGATCTTGAGCACCCTCGGGCTGATGTCTTCGGGTCCTCTGGCCTTGTTAGGCCTGATCCTTGTGAGCTGCCGTCTCACGTGGCTGGTGTTGATGGTTGGGGTTGTTATTACCGGGGTCACAGGAGTAGTAGGGGGTGTGGCGAGGGGGTGACTGTCCTCTGGGCCCAACATTGGTCCAGCCTCCCTGTGAGTGTGGAACGGGAGAGAGAGAGAGGGTGGTGCTGGGAGGGGAGCTGCCTCCTTCCCCTTGGCAATATCTTCCGCAAATTCAACATCCACTTCCACTGCTATGCCGATGACACCCAGCTCTACCTCACCACTAAACCTTCGTCCCCCCTCCCGCCCACCTCACTCACCGATTGCATCTCTGAAATAAAAGCCTGGTTCACCCAAAACTTCCTTAAATTAAACAGCAGTAAAACAGAAGTTCTCCTCATTGGCACAAAATCCACGCTATCCAAAACCAACAGCTTCCCACTCATCATTGACAGCACCTCCGTCTCGCCCTCCCCCCAGGTTAAGAGTCTGGGTGTCATCCTCGACAGCACACTATCCTTTCAGTCCCATATCAATAACATTACCCAGTCTGCCTACTTCCACTTACGCAGCATCAACCGCCTCCGCCCCTCACTCACCCCCCCACACTGCCGCCATCCTTGTCCACAGCCTCGTCACCTCCCGCCTGGACTACTGTAACTCTCTCCTCTTTGGCCTCCCTCAAAAATCACTCCATAAACTTCAACTGGTCCAGAACTCAGCTGCCCGCATCATAACAAGAACCCCATCCATCCACCACATCACCCCTATCCTCCAACAGCTCCACATCATTCAATATAAGGTTCTCCTGGTTACATTCAAGGCCCTTCACAATCTCGCCCCCCCATATTTGTCAGACCTCCTCCATGTTCCCACCCCCTCCCGCTCTCTCAGATCCTCTTCTGCCTTACACCTATCCGCCCGCCTCACCACCATGGGAAGCAGAGCATTCAGCCGCTCTGCCCCCCGACTCTGGAACTCTCTACCACCCCTACTCAGAAACATTGACTCACTCCCCCACTTCAAATCTCAACTCAAAACTCATCTGTTTAAAACTGCCTATTCTGTTTAATGCAATTCCCTGTCCCAGCCCTTTTGTTGTAATGTTCCTTATTCTGTGTTTTTATTGATTGTTGTTTTCTTAACATGCTTTTATCTACCATGTGTACGGTGACCTTGAGCGTCCAGAAAGGCGCCTTCTAAATAAAATGTATTATTATTATTATTATTATGCCCGGATCTAGTGGTACAGCAGGGAGATGAGTAGGGCAGGAGAGGGGAGGGGGTGTTGAAGATCTGGCCCCAGTTGGTGAGTCAAATCTGTTGAAAAACAGGTTTAACTCATCAGCCCATTCCTTTGTCCCCTCCTGTTATCCTCCGGCAGTTTTCATGCCGGTGATGGTTCTCACCCCTGCCCACACCTCTCGGGAGTTGTTCTGCTGCAGCTTCCCCTCTATCCTGCTTTTGTAGCAGTCCTTAGCCCTCCTCAGTTCCCTCCTCAGCTCTCTTTGTATCTCCCTCTGTGTGTGCTCATTGTCTCCTGCCATGAAGGCTCTCCTCTTACGGTTCAGCAGGACTTTGATGTCCCTGTTGATCCAGGGTTTGCTGTTGGGGAAGCAGCGGACCTTCTTGGTAGGGACAACACTCAACCTCACAGAACTTTATATAGTTTGTGACGCATGGAGTGAGACCCTCAATGTCGTCACCGTAGTCTTCCTGAAACATCCCCCGGTCTGTTGTCCTGTAGCACTCCCTCAGGGCCTCCTCAGCCTCCCCAGACCACTGCTGCACAGTCCTGGTGGTGATGGGCTGTCTCCTCACAAGAGGCTTATATATAGGAGACAGTAGAATCAAGCAGTGGTCTGATTTGCCCAGGGGGGGAAGGGCTGTTGCACTGTATGCCCCCTTAACATTGGCATACAGTAAGTCCAAGGTCTTATCTCCTCTGGTGCTGCAGGTTACATACTGGGTGAAGTCAGTCAATGTCTTTGATATATTTACATGGTTAAAGTCTCCGTTTACTATAATGAGAGCGTTGGGATGTCTAGTCTGCAGGTCTGCGACGGAGGAATGAATGACGTCACAAGCCCGCGCCACCACGGACCACATCTATTGGCACACACTGGGCACGCCACCCCTGTCTGCGGCACTCCTCCACTAAGTCGGCATACTTGGCACACTTCCTCTCATTGGCCTCTTCCATGCGCTCCTCCCAGGGAACTGTCAGCTCCAGTAGGACCACCTGTTTTATTGAATCTGAGAACAGAACTATGTCTGGTCTCAGGGTGGTTTCCACGATGTGCTCTGGGAATCTGAGCTGTTTCCCCATGTCGGCCTTCACTGCCCCCCTTAGCTGGGGCTTAGGCTTCTCCCCTGCTCGGACAAAAGCAATCGCCTGCCTTGCTGGTTGGAGAGGCTTGTTCTGGGTGATGCTTGTGGAGATGGTTTCTGCTATCGCCTTCAGCACCTGGTCGTGGCGCCAAGTGTAGCACCCTTCTCCCAGGGCTTTTGGGCAACAGCTGAGGATATGCTCTGGCGTTTCTCCTCTGAGGCACAAGGGACATTATGGTGTGTCAACCTTGCCCCAGCAGAAGAGGTTGGATGGGCTAGGTAAGACATCATAGACGGACACAATCAGGAACTTGATCCGGTAAGGTTCAGATTGCCAAAGCTCAGACCAGGAGATCGTGTGGTCCACTGCCTGTTCCCATCTCGTCCTTGCTGTCGCATCCCCACCATCTGGCTAGATGGCTTCGCTAGAACAACAACATTACCTCCTCACCGGAACCACACACACATCCCCCGCCAATCACCATGGCAACTCCATAAACAAATGCCATTTACACTAGTCCCCACTAGAGTGTTACACATTGTACTGTTAATACACTACACTCATTTGGCTGAAGTACTTTCCTCATAAAAGCTACAATCTTCAGTTGTCAGTCGGGCCTATACTGTAAACTTCAACGGGTATATGTGTGGAAGAAGATCAGGGGTTTCCTAGCTCATGAATGTGCCATGATGGCTGTGGCGGAGTGCGTGTGGGGCGGCAGGAGCAGCAGCACACATGGGAGTAACCTAGGTGCTGCTGTGTACGTCAGGAGGTGACCTTAGGTCAGGACAGCGTTCTTATCGTAGGCCCGGCGTGTTCCTGTGGCAACAGGGAAAGCATTCTGGCTTGCAGTTTGATGCCTCTTCCTTGGCTTAGCATCTCTATAACTCTACATGCATCTGTGTTCATGTGTGTGCCTCATGTGTGATTACTGGATATATGTGTGTGTGTGTGAGAGTGCATGTCTTTGTGTGCGTGTGTTTTTGACATATGGAGTACTGTTCCACTGTACTCCCATTATACACTGCTACATTTGAATGCACTGCCTTTCCTTAACTAGCATGTTACATATCATACTTTTGTTCATCATTTTGAGCCATTAAGAGACTGTATTGCAATCATGTATCCATATTCAACACAACATCTTATAACCAAATGTATTCACAAACGCAATTAGTTTTTAATCTATTTAATCAATCTTACTATCCTTAACTCCTTTTCTAGTATTTTTCCTTAATAAAATGTGACCATATCATAATTAACCTTGGTCTGTCCCTGTCTTTTGCGACAATATTATAATTGCTTATAGTCATTGTTATGACTGTGGTCATAGTTTGGCGTCTTCTCTGTTTTGTGTTGTTTTTGGTTTTTCCTTCCCAATCCGAATGTGCCATCCCCGGAGGAGGACTGGTCGAGGAATTTCAGGCCCTTGATGGTGATTGGCTGCATCGGGAAACCCAACAATATAAGGAGCCAAGATGGCCAAGATGGGACTTAGGGAAGATGGGGCCTTTTCAAGTTATGCTCTAGGCACCCCTAGACTGGGCATAACATGGGGGCTCGTCCGTCTTTTTGTCGCGTTTGTTTGGTGAGTAAAGTGTTTTGTTTCTGGTTGGCAGTAAATTTTGTGTGTGGGTGGAATTATGTAGTTTGTACTTGATGATTTCGTGGTCAGTCCATCTCTGCATAAAATAAATAAATGCAGAAAAACAGACAGGAAGGGCAGGAAGGCAGAAGTTAAGCGGTTGTTGTGTGCGAAGCTGGTGGAGCAGGGCATTCTATATGACCCAGCTGCTGATGCAGCTGAGGCTGCTGTGGGTGACAAGGCCAGTGATGCAACAGGAGCTGACGTGAAAGCAGCGGAGGCTGCTGGTTTGGAGCTTGGGACGGTCACAAATCCAGTCATAGAAAACATGACTACGGAGGATCTCCGCCTAGCCCTCAGAATAAAGGAGGTTGAAACCAGAAATAAGCAGCTTGAGGTGTAGGCTATGCATCTGTGGATCAGAGCTCATGAGCTTGAAAGAGAAGCCCCTGTTGCCTCCACCCTGGTGTCTCCTGTTGACCACAGCTCTGTTTCTGCTCCTGCTCATGCTTTTGATATTAGTAGGCACATTGCACTAGTCCCTCCGTTTAGTGAGTCCGAGGTTGACTCTTATTTCAGCACTTTCAAGCGGATAGCTGCCGCTTTGAGTTGGCCCATAGAGTTCTGCTCCCTTCTCCTCCAGTGCAAAGTAATAGGGAAAGCTCAGGAAGTCTGTGCCAGTCTGTCTATCGAGGATAGTCTTGATTATAACATCCTGAAAAAGACTGTGTTGCAGGCCTACGAGCTGGACCCTGAGGCCTATAGGCAAAATTTCAGGAATGGGGAAAAAGCTGCTAACCAGACCTATGTGGAGTTTGTGCGCGATAAGAGCGTGTTGTTCGATAAGTGGTGCCAAGCGTGTAACATAAAAACCATGGCGGAAATGAGAGAGCTCGTACTGCTAGAAGAGTTCAAAAAGTGTTTGCCAGAATGAATCATTGTTTATTTAAATGAACAAAATGAAACATCAGTAACAAAAGCAGCGGTTCTGGCTGGTGAGTTCATTCTGACTCACAAGAGTGTTTTTTCTGTGCTGACACCTCGGGTTTTGCCTGAGCGCAAAAAAAGGTCGCCAAAGTTGACACGTAAAAGCCCATTACCAGCTGCGGGTGAGAGTCGCAAGTGTTTTTACTGCCATGAGCAAGGCCATTTGATAGCTGTCCGTCCGGCTCTCAGGAGAAAAACACACTACCAATCTATGAAACCTCGCGCAGGTGTGGGTTTCATCAACACTGCATCCCCGCCTGAAAAACATCCTGAGCCGTTACCTAACTCGATGGTACATGATGAGGTTCAAGCCCTTTGTTTCAACTGGCTTTGTGTCTGTAACTGGTGAGGAATGTGATAAAGTCCATGTAACTAGTCTTTGCGATACTGCCGCCCAACACTTATTTATGCTGGCTAGTGTCCTACCACTCTCAAACAAACTGCAGTTCTGGTTTGCTCGTGTGGGGAATTAAAATGTGTGAACTGAACGCTCCACTTCACATGGTCCATTTGCAGTCACCGCTATCAGGACATGTGAAAGTTGCCGTACTCCCACAGTTCACAATTGGTGGCATTTAATTTATTTTGGGAAATGATCTGGCCGATGGAAATATGTTTCCTTTCCCTGAAGTGATTACGGATCCCATTTCGGTTGTGTCTGCTGGCTGTCCTACCTCAGTCTCTTCTGCTGTATGTGCCAAACTTGTTCCCTCTGTGCGCAGTTACGCGCGCACAGGCTTGTAAATTGAGTGAAACTGTGGATCTGTCTGAGTCGTTCAAGACTACGTTAGGTGGGGGTGAGCCCTCCTTTTCGGTGTCTCCTGCTATGGAGTGTGACAAAGTAGCAGCATGTGTCGATGAGTCTGAGTTATTTCGTGCTGATACGGATCTGAGTTTGAATGCAATGTGTGAAATGTTGATTGACGCTCAGAAAAAAGATCCGTCTCTAACCCTGTGTCTGTCCTCTTTAGTAGCCGCCGAGGAAGACAGCAAACCTGGTGTGTATTTTCTGGATAACGGTGTCTTGATGAGATGGTGGAGTCCCGACTCCAGTGAGACACACGTTTTAAAGTGATGGTTTGGAGTAAAATTCACCCTGAGGTAATTTCCACCAATAATCCAGCCAAATACCTCCTCAGATGCATTTTTAGCGACGGTCAATATTGGTCAAGTTTAGGGGTATAAGCCAAATGGCTTAGTACTGGAGTGAATGGTACAGTGTGTATATCTCGTAAATGACCCCACTAATAATGCATGGATTGTTACCCAACTTCTGTAGTAGTACATATAGGGTCTGTACTCACAAAATGAGGCATTTGAAAGTTTGTAAGTACACCAGGAGTTTATTTAAAAGAGCACTTTCCTGATAGCTTCAACTCTTTGCTGCTAACGCTATCGCTGCGTCGACGTCACTTCCGTCTTTCCGGAAAAGTTCGTAAAAGTCCTCTTCAAAACTCACAAGTGTAAGGAAAAAGTTAGTGAATTCAACACTCATCACATCGAAATGTATTGACAACTGAAATAATTGAATACTTGATATTAGATGATGTTTGAAAGCATTTATAAAAACTCAATGAAACTTTTTCATACTCTCGCGTGACACTCCCGTGAAAGGAAACAGCTGTGTACCCGCCCCCCTCACTGAGCTACTCAGACACCGTTACTTCAGAAGGAGCGAGAAGAGAGAGGAGACAAGATAAATCAGCGAAATGGCAGAGTACCAGCATACGATCGAACGCGATGATGAGTGGCTGAATTTTGAAGGGCACCCATATCAATTCGAGCCCGAATACACGGATGAGGAAATGGCCCAAATGGAGGAGACACGCAGAGCTGCAGAAGAGGCGACGGCGGCAGCGGAGGCGACGATCGCTCAGGTCCCAGACAGACCGAACAGACGTGATGGGGACTGGTGGTGCACTTGTGGACATTGTCAGCCCATGGCCACAGAGGAGGAGTGTTTGTGCTGTCGGGGATCGGACGTGTTTCGCCATGGGCTGGAGAACTCCGAGGAACGCTGTCTTGCAGCAATGGATGACTTTCCGGCACTGATCAACCCTGCTGTGCTACAGGCCTTTTTTTACGTGCCTAAAATTAATTGGAAGAGGAAACCTGTTCCAGAGGGACCTGACGGACAATTGTCTGCCAGGTAAGTCATTTGTCACTTGTTATTTTCCTCACTGCCTCAGATCTAATGATGTGAATCGCCCAAATGAATATATCGCTGACCCGTGAGTGCTGTTGCTTTCTTATTTCCACCCCAGTCAGTGTAGATTGGTGGCCTATCGGGTCGTCTTGGAGTGGGGCTGACGAGGTGAGCATCTGGGGTGCAAGGACAGGAGAGTCCTTCCCAGTTGTGTGGTGAATACCATTAGGACCAAGTACCCCTCCCCCACCGGCGAGTACAGAGGATTTCAAGAAGTAGAGGATTTAATGAGAATCCTTTGATTTTGTACATTATGACATGTAAATAATCCAAGTTTGTAAATATGTGAAGTTCTTGAAGCAGCAGCAGCTTTTTCCCTGCTCTCCCCCGCTTCTGCTATTGCTATCGCTATCTATTGCTTTCTATCCTAATTCCGGCACTAAATTGCAGACTGCAAGATGCCTCCTTTTCCAACAGATGACTACGCTAAACTTTTACAGAAGATTTATGTCATAGAGAGCAAAACTAATCGCTTAGAACTGAACGCGGAAGTAAATGGACAGTGTGGGAACAGACAGACAGACAGACAGACATACTTTATTGATCCCTGAGGGAAATTGTCTTTGTGACAAAACTCCAGTAGAAAAAAGAGGACACTCTACGTATAGTAGAGTGTTAGAAAATATAAATATAAATATAAAAGGAAACCTATGTCAAAATAAAAGTATAAACCTATGTACAAATATAATGTAACTATGTAATAAAATATATAAAAATGTACATAAAGAAATGATAATATACATAAATGTACATACATCCAGGCATACACTACAAGGTAATAGCATACACTAGGATGTAGCATGTCGGATTTTTGTAAAAACCAGTTGTGCAGAGATGACCAGATGATCAGTTGTGTAGTAAATCACAGTAATGCAGTGAAATGACCAGTTATGTAGTGATATTACAGTGAAATGAAATGACAGTCATGTAATAAGATATAGTGTAGTGGACCAATTATGCAGACGACAGTGACAAATTGTAAAGTTTGATGACCACAGGCAGGAATGATTTCCTATGTCGCTCTGTGGTGCATCTAGGTGAGAGGAGTCTTCTGCTGAAGGTACTCCTCCGCTGAGCTAGGGTGGAAAAGAGAGGGTGAGAGGCATTGTCCATGATAGTCCGTAGCCTGGACAGCATCCTCCTATCTGCCACGGTAGTCAGAGTGTCCAATTCCTCACCCACAACATCACCAGCCCTCTTGATGAGTCTATTGAGTCTATTGGTGTCCGCGACCCTCATCCCACTGCCCCAGCATGTGACAGCGAAGAAGATCGCACTGGCAACCACAGACTCGTAGAACATCCTCAGCATTGTCCTACAGATGTTGAAGGACCTTAGCCTCCTAAGAAAAAATAGTCGGCTTTGGCCCTTCTTATAGATAGCCTCTGTGGTCCTGGTCCAGTCCAACTTGTTGTTGAAGTACACCCCCAGGTACTTGTACTCCTCAACAATGTCGACAGGAACCCCCTGGATGAACACAGGGCCCACCGGTGTTTTGACCCTCCTTAGGTCCACAATGAGCTCCTTTGTCTTGGTAGCATTGAGCTGTAGATGGTTAAGCTCACACCAAGAGACAAAGTTGCCCACAACAGTCCTATACTCACCCTCCTATACTCACCCACCCTATACTCAAACTTCTGAAGGTGGCAAGACTCAATGCAATAGCTAAAGTCTGAGGTGTAGAGGGTGAAGAGGAAGGGAGAAAGGACCGTCCCCTGAGGGGCCCCGGTGTTGCGTACCACCCTGTCAGATACACAGTTCTGTAGGCGTACAAACTGTGGTATGCCCATCAGGTAGTCAACAATCCAGGACACCAAGGGGGCATCAACCTGCATCGCCGCCATCTTCTCACCTAGGAGACCAGGCCGTAAGGTGTTGAAAGCACAGGAGAAGTCAAAGAACATGACTCTCACAGTGCTCGTCGGCTTGTCTAGATGCGAGTAGGCTTTGTTCAGCAGGTAGATGATGCAGTCCTCGACTCCCAGGCGGGGCTGGTAGGCGAACTGCAGCTGGTCCGAGAAGGGTCTGACCATAGGCCTGAGCTGCTCCAAGACAAGCCTCTCCATGGTCTTCATGATATGTGACGTCAGAGCCACCGGTCTGTAGTCCTTAGGGCTGCTGGGGCACAGCGTCTTTGGGACAGGAACGAGGCAGGACGTCTTCCACATCAGAGGGACCTTCTGGAGGTGCAGGCTCAGGTTGAAGACATGATTAAGAACTCCACACAGCTGGGGGGCACAGGCTTTAAGTACCCTGGGGAACACACCATCAGGGCCCGCCGCTTTGTTGGAGTGGAGTCTAATCAGTTGTCTTCTCACCAGTTCAGGCGTGAAGGACACTGTAGAGGTGTCAGTGGGGGGAGGGATAGGGTCCTCAGGTAGTGGAGGACAGTATGCAGAGCAGGGGGGAGGGGTGGGGCAGAGTGTAGGTGTGAAGTGTCCGGTAGGGAATAGAGCTGGTGAGAGGCAGGAGGGTGATCTATAAGGAGGGGGAGAAGGAGAAGGAGGGGGAGGCGGAGTGGCACTGGTTGTTGGGCTGCCAGCAGCAGTAGCAGCAGGGTCATGTGGGGGAGGGGCAGGGGCCACAGTATCAAACCTATTGAAAAAAAGGTTAAATTCATTGGCCATAGCCACTCCACCCTCCAGCCCCACGCTACCAGTCTTCTGGAAGCCTGTGATGGTTCTCATACCACTCCACACATCCCTTGTGTTGTTTTGCTGGAGCTTCTTCTCCAGCTTCCTCCTATATCTATCCTTTTGCTCCTTAATTCTAACCTTGAGTACCCCCTGTATTCTCCTCAGCTCAGCCTGGTTGCCCTCTCTGAACGCCCTTTTCTTAGCATTCAGTATGGCTTTGATGTCCTTGGTGATCCAAGGTTTGTTATTTGCGTAACAGGTGACTGTCGACGCAGGGACATAGCAGTCCACACAGAAGGTAATATAGTCCGTGATGCACTCTGTGAGCCCATCAATGTCCTCCCCGTGCGGCTCACAGAGTGCAGGCCAGTCAGTCACCTCAAAACAGTACTGCAGTGCCTCATAAGATTCCTCTGACCACTTCCTCACAGTCCTTGTGGTCACAGGCTTCCTCTTCACCAGAGGCACATAGCAGGGTTTGAGGTGAACCAGGTTGTGATCCGACCTGCCCAGAGGGGGGAGAGACGATGAGATGTATGCCTCCTTAATGTTGGCATACATCAGGTCCAGGGTCCTCACCCCTCTGGTAGGACAGCTCACATACTGCTTAAAAGTCGGTAGAACTCTATCCATGGTGACGTGGTTAAAGTCTCCCGACATGATGATGAGGGCACTGGGTTGTTTGGTCTGCAGTTTTGAGACGGTGGTGTATATTGTGCCGCAGGCAGCTGATGGGTTAGCAGTAGGAGGGATGTACATCATGATGATGATGACATGCGGGATCTCCCTAGGGAGGTGATATGGACGAAGTCCAACGGCCAACACTTCAGCATCAGGGCCACAGAGCTGTTCTTTTTTAATACAGATGTGACCGGGATTGCACCACCTGATATTAACTAGGAGGGCGAGCCCCCCCCCCCCCCCCTTCCGCTTACCGCTCTTGGTACAGTCCCGGTCCGCCAGAACAGTGTGGAAGCCATCAACAGATACAATCGGGTCCGTAATATCCATGTGTGACCATGTCTCAGTGAAACACATTAAACTACATTCCCGGTAGACTGCGTGGCTCCGCGTTAGCGCCGTCAGCTCGTCCATTTTGTTATAAAGGGATTGAACATTCCCCATAACAATAGAGGGGAGACACGGCTTGAATTTTCTCCTTTCCATCCGCATATTCCGTGTCAACCCTCTCCCCCGACGTTGTTTCCCTCCTCTGCATCCCCGATGTGTTTTCCTCCAGAGATCGGGTGGTAAATCCGCTGGTCTGGCCACTATGCCGGCCGGCATTAGTGCGATCAGCTGTTCTCTGGTGTAAACAAAGGCAGCGTGTCCCGGTGTAGGCGGCATTGATAATGAAAAAAGTATACGAGTAGCACAACAAAACTCCCTCAAACAGCATTGTTTGAGAGTGCAGGGCTACCCCGTACTTCCGAGAAAAAGAAATAAGAAAAAAGAAAAGAAAAAGAAAGTTAAAAGTTAAAAGAAAGCGAACTCGAGGCTGGAGTAGTGTAACCGGCGGCATGCAGCTTTCGCGCACGCGCACACTGAAACGACACCACTTTGCCATGGATTCATAAACGCGGACCTGATGACACTCAAGACGCCCGTATGCTGAATAAATCACCCCGCGAGAAGGGGGAACGGATGTCAGGCAGAGCCCACCGCAGCGAGATTTTGGATGCCACTGGGTGGCCTGCCTTACCATCCCAGCACAACACCTCATCTACCCCGGCACCGAACAGAGGACAGCCTTGGAAAACTGTGAAGGGAAAAAACTTCTTTCGGACCCCCTGACCAACCAAGTGTCCAACTGAAGAACAGATTTATTCCACTGCTACAAGATACTAGACATCCAACAGATGGCCAGGACTATTGGATGCCCCAACACCGGAGGGTAAGGAGTGAACAAAACCCAGATAATAGACGGCAAAAGCAAAAGCCAACTGTGCCTAAGCGATTAATTCAGACTCTGATTGTGGGTGATTATACTTTAAAGAATGTGAGAAGCAATACAAATACTTAAGTGCTGATCTATCCAAACGACACAGTGTCAGACTTGACAAGAAGAATCGGGAATATTGTGGAGGAGCACCCAAATGTCCAAAACATTGTGTTGCACATTGGAACAAATGATGTTGTGAGTCTGAGGTCCTGAAGAAAGACTTCATTGACCTGCTGAACACAGTTAGCTACCTGAAGGCTGAGGTGACCATCAGTGGGCCTTTGCCACCGACCCGAAGAGGAGATGAGAAATTTAGCAGATTGATGAATCTGAATACGTTTCTCTACTCAACATGCTCTGCCCGCTCTGTTTGTTTCATTGACAATTTTAACTTTTTCTGGGACCGCAGACACTTTTTTTACGAGAAATGGAGTCCTCCTTAACAGGTCAGGAGTACAACTGTTCCTCTCCAACTTGTTTTATTTCCTGCGTCACCCATCTGTTCCCTCTGTCAAGGCCAACAGACAACAGGAATCTGAACGAGCTGATAACAGCGAGCAACGCAGACAAGAGTCGCAGACAAGTATCTTCCCACAGGCCTTGAAGACGGCTGTTATCAAGACACTCCTTAAAAAGAACAATCTAGATGTATCACAAATGAACAATTATAGGCCAAGCGGCAACATTCCATGCTGAAAAATGAAGCCCATGCGGAAGTGCAAAAACTTGCAGTTCCTCGACTGGCCGCTTGAGGCTGGCTGCAGAAAGGAGTCAACTCCCATAGACACCCATGTTAAAATGTCCAACTTTACAGCCAAAATAAACATGTTTACAGCCTGGTTCAAAAAACGGTTTTGGTGTCTTTCAGTAGTGTTCGTGTCCATGACAACTGTGAGGGGGGTGAATTTTTTTAGAATCCATTATTTTAATGCACAGAGAAGGATTTAATTTATGAATAATTAAGGGTGTGGTCAACTTGATTGGCAGCTGTCATCTGTCATCACGGCATGACCTTCACAGATTCGAGACTTTGATTGGTCTGGCCGGAGGTAGGCGGGCTTAGAACACAAACTGAAATGTCAAAGATGGCGGCGCCCTCAATTTTAGGCTTCATCTCCGCTGTTAAGAATGTCTATGGGTGACGTCACGAAGGGTTTGTCCATATTTATATACAGTCTATGTTATAGGCCCATATCAAACCTCCCATTTCTAAGCAAAATTATTGAAAAGGCTATATTCCAACAGTTAAATGCCTTCCTAGCAAGAAGCAACTGTTTTGATGTCTTCCAGTCAGGATTTCGACCTCACCACAGTACCGAGACTGCCCTTGTTAAAGTCCTCAGTGACATCCATTTAAATACAGACTGTGGCAAAATTTCAGTCTTGGTTTTACTGGATCTCAGTGCTGCATTCGACACAGTTGATCACAATATTTTGTTAGATCGACTACAAAATTGGGTTGGCCTCTCTGGCACAGCGTTAAACTGGTTTGAATCCTACCTGAAAGACAGAGATTACTTTGTCTCTCTAGGTAATTATACATCTGAACGAACGCAAATGACATGTGGAGTTCCTCAAGGCTCTATTCTGGGGCCTCTTTTGTTTAACATCTACATGCTCCCACTGGCTCAAATCCTGCAAAATGACATCTGCTACCACAGTTATGCAGATGATACACAAATTGACATAACAATAACCCCAGGTGACTATGGTCCAATACAAGCATTGAGTAATTGCATTGACCAAATCAATGATTGGATGTGCCAGAATTTTCTTCAGTTGAATAAGGACAAGACTGAAATAATTGTATTTGGAGCCAAGGAAGAACGATTAAAAGTTTATGCTCAGCTGCAACTGGCAATGTTAAAAACCACAGACCAGGCAAAAAATATAGGTGTTGTCATGGACTCAGACCTGAATATTAACAGCCACATGAAAATGATTACGAAGTCTGCCTACTATCACTTAAAGAATATATCAAGGGTCAGAGGACTGATGTCTCAGCAGGACTTAGAGAAACTTGTCCACGCATTTATCTTCAGTAGGCTCGACTATTGTAACAGCATCTTCACTGGTCTCCCAAAAAAGTCCATCAGAAAGCTCCAGTTAATTCAGAATGCTGCTGCTCGAGTCCTCACAAAAACTAAGAAAATGGATCACATTACTCCAGTTCTCAGATCGTTACATTGGCTTCCTGTCTGTCAGAGAATTGACTTTAAAGTACTGCTGTTAGTTTATAAAGCACTGAATGGTTTGGAACCAAAATACATTTCAGATCTTCTCATTTTCTATGAACCATCCAGATCTCTCAGGTCATCTGGGGCGGGTCTGCTTACTGTCCCCAGAGTCAGAACCAAACATGGAGAGGCAGCGTTCAGTTTTTACGCGCCACATATATGGAACAAACTGCCAGAAAGTTGTAGGTCTGCTGAAACACTCACCACTTTTAAATCCAGATTAAAGACCCGTATGTTTGCTGCAGCCTTCCCCTAAGCTTATCTTAACGTGTTTTAATTTCCTTTTTATGCTTGTATTTTAATTTCAATGCTTTTAATGCTGTATATGTATGTATGTATGTGTTATTTTTGTTTGTTTGTTTTTTTGCTATGCTTTTATTGTATTTTAATGCTTTTATGTATGTAAAGCACAATGAATTGCCTTGCTGCTGAATTGTGCTATACAAATAAACTTGCCTTGCCTTGCCTTGCCTGAATAAAAGTCATTTGTAAAATGTATCAAGACTTGTTTATTGACCAAATACAGAACTATATACAAATAAATGGGAATATAAAATCTAAACTATGGATTTGGGGACTGTTGTACAAAACAAACAATGTACATAATATCAAGTATTCAATTATTTCAGTTGTCAATACATTTCGATGGAGTGTTGAATTCACTAACTTTTTACTTATACTTGTGAGTTTTGAAGAGGACTTTTAAGAACTTTTCCGGAAAGACGAAAGTGACGTCGACGCAGCGGTAGCGTTAGCACTAGAGAGTTGAAGCTATCAGGAAAGTGCTCTTTTAAATAAACTCCTAGTGTACTTACAAACTTTCAAATGCCTCATTTTGTGAGTGCAGACCCTATATATACTACTACAGAAGTTGGGTAACAATCCATGTATTATTAGTGGGGTAATTTACGAGATATACACACTGTACCATTCACTCCAGTACTATGCCATTCGGCTTATACACCTAAACTTGACCAATATTGACCGTCGCAAAAAATGCATCTGCGGGGGTATTTGGCTGGATTATTGGTGGAAATTACCTCAGGGTGAATTTTACTCCGAACCATCACTTTAAATCAGGTGGTTGTGCCAACAGCATATAGGGCACACATTTTGAGTCTCGCCCATGACTCTACCTAATCTGGCCACCTTGGTGTTAAAAAGAGCTATTATCGTGTGTTGCGCAATTTCTTTTGGCCCAGATTAAAAACCGACGTGACAAAGTATTGCCGCACCTGTCATACATTTCAAGTTGTGGGAAAGCCAAATCAAACTGTCCCTTCAGCTTCCCTGCATCCGATCCCGGTGCTTGGGGAACCGTTTGAACGTGTTTTGATAGAATCTGTAGGTCTGTTGCCCAAAACTAAATCGGGACATCAGTACATTTTCACAGTAATGTGCACTGCGACTCAGTACCCCAAGGCCATCCCGCTGCGCACTCTCCGAACCAAACCCGTAGTGAAAGCCCTCACTAAATTCTTTATGACGTTTGGTTTGCATAAAACAATACAAAGTGATCAAGGTACCAATTTCACATCCAAACTCTTCGCACAGGTAATGAAAGAACTAAAAATCAAACAGTTAACCTCCAGTCCTTACCATCCCAAGGCGCGCTTGAAAGGTTCCATCAAACCTTGAAATCCATGATGCACAAATACTGCTTTGAGTCCAACAGAGAGTGGGATGAGGGCCTCCCTCTGCTGTTGTTTGCTGTGCATGAAACTCCTCAGGAATCGTTAGGTTTCATTCCTTGTGATTTGGTCTTTGGCCATACTGTGCGTGGTCCCCTTTGGCTCTGTTGTCTGGATAACCTTGCGGTGGTGGAAAGACTGGAAGCAGTGTGTCAGAGGTGTGGGTAAAGGCCGTTTAAGAAGAAGTTTTATTTATAGTCGCAGCAGGTAAATATGCCAGTTAGGAGAAAAATTAATAAACAAAAAAAACTCCAAAAACAATAATTATCAATGAACCCTAAACTTAAACATAATGTCAATAATCAGAAACACAAGGAATAACAGTTCCTCACTCTGGCAATCGAAGCCCCCGTCTGGCTTGTGAAAGATCTAGGTGCTGTCTCCCGCTCACCTTAGACCCTTCTGTCCAGACCTGTTTTGGCAGTCCCTATAAACCTCCCGGCCTGACCCATTACATATCCCTAAAATCAATCATCCATACAACCATACATTTTCCTATCAAATATCACCTTCCCTAGTCAACACATTACTCACCACACATTTATCCAATTAGCACAATTATATATCACCTTTAAAACCAACAAATATCCTTAAACACCCCAAAGCCCCAAACACCCCTCTTATCCCACACACTTGATCCCTGCCCGTCTCTGACGTCACATCCACAATGAATATATGTTCCTTCTGACTTCACGTCGGGTCCCTCCCCAATCTCCTGCACCCGGAAGCCAGCGCCAACACAACGTGAGTGTTTTACCGTCTTGTCCTTTGTTTGTGAAATGTTTGTAATGTTTGTACAGTGTCCGATGTTCCTTAACGTTGTACTTGATGTTTGTGTGTTGCAGGTGGCACCATGAATGCGCCGAAATGCTACGTCCGTGTGTGTGCTAATAAACGGGTGTCTGCGAATCAACGTGTCAGTCCCATTTGTATCACCTGTGTGCTTTAGCGGTAACGGGCTGCTGCACCGTTACAGGATCCTTAAAGAAGAATGGTTGTCAGAGTCGCCAAAAGCTGAGCATAATGTGCTGGATTATGTTAGTTCTTTTTGTGAGCATCTCATTTTTTTTTATGTCAGTTGGCTTGTGACAATTTAGCACAGACGAGGAAAAATGAAGCGTCGTTATGATGCAAAGTCAGTACTTGCAGTCTCGGTTTTCTGATCCATACACGGTGGAGAGAAAAAAAAGTGACACGGACTATGTTGTCCAAACTCCCGGAAAAGGAAATCCAGTGAGTGTGCCATATAAATATGTTAAAGCGCTACTTGGCGTCACTCGAGTCTCTGTACAGCAACACTTCTCTTGCACGGGTAACCATGAACTCCTTCAACAGACTACTGAAGGGAAGTCGCAGCTTGTTCTTATGCCCATACAAGGCTATGCTGCTGAGGCTTCTTGGTAGGCCCAACCACCTGCAAAGGAAGCCACTTACCTTACGCTCGAAGCCCTCAACGGTTGTTAGTGGGACATCGTAGACCAGTAGTGGCCAGAGGAGGCGTGGCAGGATGCCATGCTGATATATCCATGCTTTATACTTACCTGGCAGCCCTGACTTATCCACTGCCACTAGCCAGGTTCCCAGTTCTCTGCTGGTCACCTTGAGCACTGCTTTGTCTCTCAGGGTGCCATCAAAGATCTTTCCCAGGCTCTTCACTGGCTCCTCTGAGACCGATGGAATCTGGACACCTCCCAGCGAGAACCGGAACTTGTCTTTGACCTTCCCCTTCTTCACCACCAGGGAACGGGACTTAGTAGGCTTAAAGCCCATACGCGCCCAGTTGATGATACGATACGATACGATACGATATGCCCATTTCGCAGGTACTTGTGACCTCACAGGTCACAAGTACCTGCGAAATTGACCGTCAACCCGTCCCGTACATATACAACATAACATACAATATGACAAGGGGGTAGACAGGACAGGAAGACAGGGATGAAGGAAAAACACAGAATACAGTAACATGAGGAGAGGGAGGAGAGAGAAAAAAGCATCCCCTCAGACTATGTTCCTGTGGGGAGCACAGTGGCCCTCATTTATCAAACGAGCGTATGACAGAAAACGGGTGTAAAATGGACATACGCTCATTTCCACATTGAGCTTGGCATTTATCAATTTGAACGTGAGCGCAGGCTTCGATGAAATCTCACGTCAGGTCTGAGCTCATGTATGCAACTTTTTCGAGCGCGACCAGTGGGCCAGTGGTTTTTGGAGTCTCAGCGATGGCAGATCTGGCTCTGTTAGAGGACCTTAATGCGCGTCTAAGACGAGAGAGGGTTTTTCGAGACCGCACCGATTTTTTCATGGAGAGCGATGAATGGCTCTTGAGTCGTTTTTGTCTCCCAAGGCATCTCCTGATTGAGCTATGTAATGCGTTGGAGCCACTGTTAAGGCAAGAAACCAGGCGATCAAACGCAATACCTTTGCAAGTGAAGGTGTTCTCCACCTTGGGGTCTTTGGCTACCGGGACCTTTCAGCGGGAGATCGGGGACAGGTCTGGTATTTCCCAGCCAAGTATTAGTCCAACCATGCAAGCAGTTTTGGCAGGTATAATATCGCTCTCTGAACGCTATATTCAATTCCCATATACTAACCATCAGCAAACTGGAATCAAAAGGGAATTTTATGCAATTGCTGGGTTTCCAAATGTAATTGGCGCGGTTGATTGTACCCATGTGCGTATGAAGCCACCATCTTTTAATGATTACGCGTACATCAACCGCAAAAGCTACCATTCAATAAATGTCCAGATTATTTGCGATGCCACAATGAAAATCCTCAACATGGTAGCCCGATGGCCTGGGGGCACGCATGATTATCGCATGATTATTATTAGCGCCCTGATTACATCAGGGCGCACTGCATGGTCGGAGTCATCTCCTCGGTGAGTTACGCACAGCCGCACTTTTTTTCTCTAGAAACACGTTTAAGACATCGCGTTTGCTGTGATTCATCTAGGTGACATAGGCTATCCCCTGACCGAGTATCTGATAGCTCCTCTGGCTTATCCTAACACAGATCAGGAGCGCAATTTCAACAGCGCTCACACGCGCACAAGGGCAACTGTGGAGCGATGTATAGGCCTACTCAAGGATGTCCATCGGGTCAGTGGGGGGACCGTTGCTTTACAGCCCAGAAAAGACCTGTGATATTCAGTAGCGTGGCGTGACCATTTTTTTCACGGACGCCAACGAGAAATAAATAACTTTTTTTTTTTTTTTTGCGAGACGCGTTTTTTTTCATTATTATTATTCATTAACTTCTAAAACATTCAGGGAACGAACGAACTAATGCATAAGAGATCAATTAACGCCAACCCCTAACTTGACATGGGACGCAAAACCAACACATACAAAAATCAGAACATGGCCTATGAAACATGGCAAAAAACAGGGCACGTAGGCCTACACTTGGGTTGTGTTTGTGTTTATTTGAAAAGAAATGCCATTCGCCTGTCTTTCATATTTGCGAAGTGGTCAGTGACGGCATCATCTAAATTTCCACTGGCATCCACTACGGCAGAATTTATCGAGATTTTAGCTAGGTTCACAAGTCTGTCCTGTCCGCATGTGCTTCGCAAGTACGTTTTTATCCTTTTAAGACATGAAAATGAGCGCTCGGCGGATGTACTTGTGGCTGGTATAGTCAACATAAGTTGGAGCAGCTTGTAAACCTCGGAAAACGTGATCTGCAGGTCATCCTCAATAAAAAGCCTGCTACTACTGCTGCTACTATCGAATGCATGTATCGAATTCAAAATGCGTGTGTGAATGACTGAATGTGTGTGCTCTGAGGTTCTGCACTTTATATACTGGCGTGTAAGGGAGTACAGTCCTGAAATGTCATCCCTTTCACTTGTTGGCCAATCACAGACGGGCAATTGCTACAATCTGATTGGTCTAGCGCTCGTTTTTTTTCAACAGTCCTTAGAGTTAGGGATGCAAGTTTGGGTTTGGTGCCACTTCGCAACGAAGTGTAGTACTTTATTTCACCACATGGTTAGGATACGGGAGGAGGGGGGGCACTATTTCCCCAGCTGCAAAATACTCACTGAGAAAACGAAAGTGGACGGAAATCACGGAATATTAAAGCAGGAGACTCGATAGATAAAATGTTTTAATGATTAACGAATATGCAAGCTGTTGTTGGGGGAATTAGGGGGAAAATAAGGGAAGCCTGGCATCTTTTGACCTCTGCAAGAAAACACCACTGGTGATGTTATTTTAGCATGTGGGGTTCTCCATAATATTGTGCTGGCAAATGGGGTGCCATTTGCCGACCTGCAGCCAGATGACCTGATGCCCAGAGAGGATTTAATTTGGCGCTTCTAACATTTAAAAGTTAAGCAATATGTTTTGTTTTTGGTTAAAAATAAGACAGAGGTCAAAGCACAGCAAACCATTTTATTTAGCTATTGCATTTTTCAGGTTCTCATTGATTTGCTTCAAAATTTGCTTTTCATTAATGGCTAACAGAGTGTTATTTATGTCCACCATTGACCTGCACATCTCACTTTGCTTGTCCAGGACCTCTGCAGTCAACACAGATGCGCGCAGACCAGCACTTCGGGCGGACACGCGTTCAGGCTCCTTCCGTTTCTTTCTCAGCTTCTTTTTTCTGTATTTGTTTGTATTGGACTGGGCTTGGCTCGGATCCCATCTTGGATGGACAAGCAGGTCCATCCAAGATTGCATCTTTAAAAATAAAAAGCACTCATGAGATTATTTTTGCCATTACTCTGGAACACGCAAGCTGTAGATATACATTTTTAATTGCTAAGGCCTTTTTACGATTTCCATGACTGGTCTGGAGTGCATCGATGTCTCCTCCACGACCACTCACGCCCGAAATGGAGGGAGACCCGATGAGACCAGCCACCCACTCTTCAAAGGCCATCAGTTCCAGGCTTGGGTCCACCTTGCCTCCACCAGTTTGGATAATGGCCCGCCTCACAGCCACAACACGTTTTTTGCTGGTGAGCTTCATGTTGGGGTAAATCAGCCAATCCACCATTCCATCCAATCAGCTCACAGCCACCCACTGTATATGAGTTTGTTTGTTTCAGAGAGAGAGGTGGCAGGTGGACGTTCTGTTTTGTTTGCTGTTTTCCTGAGTTGTACTTTGTTATGTAGTTTTTTTCACGTTTCTTTGTCTTTGTTTACCAGCCTTTTTGTTAACTTTTGTCTTTTTGTCGTCTTCTTAGATGTATCCGGCGCAGGGTTGGAAAGGTAGGGACTTTAGTTAGATACCTGCAGGTATACATCTGTGTCCCTCACCACACGTAGATAACCTCCTGTATTAGTCCATCAGTTAGAGCGGCTACACTACTCCATGTATTTTTGTGGGCACTGAGGTGTCTGTAAAGGGGTTTAGTTTAGGGGGGTTAGTTCTGGGGTTGTTTTGATTTTGGAGTTAGTTTTAGTTGTTTTGGGGTTTTTCTTTAGTGATTGCCTCGTAGCTCAGGGGGTTGGGTATGTGTCGTCTCCGCCCTGTGTCCGGTGCATGTTTGTTTTGTTTAATAAATTGAGTTTATCGCATTTGTTGGTACCATCGTCTCCTTCTTGCACTCTCTCACTGTCATATGTTACACCGGGGTCCTCCGACCATCAGAGGGCATGTAACATATTTGGGGGCTCGTCCGGGATCCTTGTGATCCCACTGGACAGTGAGGGTGTGTATGTTGGGTTCGGTGGCAGAGGCTTGTAATAGGTTTGGTTTTTGTAGTTGCGTTACATTTTTTGTGGCTACTACTCTTGTGCAGTGGAGTGGGGCTCCACTCATTTTGGTGAGTATGCTTCGGGCTATGCCTTGCCAGTTTTCTTTAGCTAGGTGATTTCGCTTAGGACTTTGTACTTACATCGGTTTCACTGGCAGCTTAATAATTCGTTGGGCACCAAGATGGCTACTGGTTTCAGTGTTGAGGATTTTCTGGCTGCACCCACTTTGGAAGGGTTGGACCAGTGTAGGAAGGCAGATTTATGTGAGATAGGTGTTTAATTTGGAGTTGAGCTGTCTAGAGCTAAAACTGTGGCTCAGCTAAAAGAGGCAGTGCTGGTTCTGTTGAGGGAAAAGGGTGTGCCTGTTGGGGAGGCGGGATTAGTCGAAGCAGTACTTACTGGTTTCCCTGATCCTTCTGAGGTAAAACCTGGGGCGGCGCTGGGGGAGGAGCAGGTGGCAGGATCTTTCTCTACCCCAGTTAGCCCACGTGCTCTCTCTCCCTCGGGTGCCTCAGTTGATACCAAATTGAAGGTTCGTTTGGCTCGTTTAAAGATGGAGGTCGAGGAAAGAGAGCAAGAGAGAGATGCCGAGTACAGACACCGGGAGGCCATGCGCAAACTCGAGCTAGATGCTGAGAGGCAACATGCTGTGGAGATTAGAAAGCTTGAGGTCGAATTGGAAAAACCTTGATTGTCAGTTTCTCCCAAGGTCTCCCAGTATTTTGCAGCCAGATGCTCCCATTTATCTAAACAAGCCTTTTGATGCTAGTCGGCACATAGCATTGGTTCCCCAGTTCCGTGAACATGAGATTGATGCATATTTTGAGTCTTTTGAGAGAGTTGCTACTGCATTTAAGTGGCCAAAAGATGCTTGGGCACCTTTGCTACAGAGTAAACTGACAGGAAAAGCCCGTGAGGTGATGAATAAATTACCTCTCACTAATAGCCTGGATTACGAGGTGTTGAAGGCAGCTGTGCTTCGCACATATAGTTTGGTTCCTGAAGCGTATAGACAGCGTTTTCGTGCTTACCGAAAATCCTCTGACAAAACCTTTGTTGAGTTTGCTAGTGAGAAAGAGACACTGTTCTACCGGTGGCTAAGAGCTACTGAGGTATCTAATTTTGAATCTGTTTGTGACTTGATTTTGCTGGAGGAGTTCAAAAACTCTTTGTCGGAAAGAGTTGTCACATATTTGAATGAGCAAAAACCTGTCAAGCTAGCAGATGCTGCTGTTTTGGTTGATGAGTTTGTACTTACTCACAAGCAGCGTTTCAGTTCATCTGGCCCAGAAAAACAGGAGAAGGTTGAGCGCCAAGACAAAAACAAAGCTAATTTGGCTAGTTTAACCTTCAGGCCTCAATCCCGGCCTCAATCATCTCCTCCTCGTTCTGAACTACGTGAGTGTTATTATTGTCACCAATTTGGTCATCTCATAGCCAACTGTTCTTTGCGAAAACACAGAGAAGTGACCAAAGTAGGCTCTCCTTCCCCAACCGGATTATGTCCATTAGTTGTCACATCAGGTATGAGGGAAAGTCCTGATCCAACCTACGCCAACCTACCTTAGATGGTTTTGTTTCCCTGAGTTCAGACCAAAAATGTCCAGTGCGTATCCTGCGTGACACTGGGGCAGCGAAATCATTTATCTTGTCAGATGTTTTGCCTTTTTCTGAAGAGTCTTTGTAGCAAAGAGACAAGGCAGTCCCCCCACCCGGTCTCGAACTCGGGTCTCCAGGGCACCAAACCAGCAACTTGACCGCAACACCAAAGAGCCTGGCTCTTTGGTATGGCAGTCAAAGCGCATGGTCAACTGTTGTGACGGCACTCCGTCACACTGCCTTCCCCTTCGGGAAGCGCACCCATGCGCTTCACGCATCATCCAGCTGACTTCTCCCATCCAGGGTGCCCCACACTAGTGCTTCACCCATCTATGGGGTCCCTCGCACAGGGGTCCACCTATCCTGGGGGTCCCTCATACAGCTCACGTACCAGGTGCGCCTCCGATGGCCTCACGGCAAGCCATCCCACCGCTGCCACCATTGGTAGCGAAGAGACAAGGCAGTCCCCCCACCCGGTCTCGAACTCGGGTCTCCAGGGCACCAAACCAGCAACTTGACCGCAACACCAAAAAGCTTCTGCAGGTGGCATGTTCGGGAGTTGTAGCAGAAATCCGAGGTGTAGAGTGTGACGGAGTGCCGTCACAACAGTTGACCATGCGCTCTGACTGCCATACCAAAGAGCCAGGCTCTAAGCCAGGCTCTATGGCAGTCAGAGCGCATGGTCAACTGTTGTGACGGCACTCCGTCACACTCTACACCTCGGATTTCTGCTACAACTCCCGAACATGCCACCTGCAGAAGTTCTCGGACGACTCCTCCATTGTTGGATGCATCACAGACAACGGGGAGGAGGAGTACAGGGAACTGGTGAAGAACTTTGTGGGATGGTGAGACGGGAACCACTTTCAGCTCAACACAGGGAAAACCAAGGAGCTGGTGGTGGACTTCAGACGCAGAAAGAGTCCCCCATTACCGGTTTCCATAAAGGGGGAAGAGGTGGAGATGGTGGATACCTGCAAGTTCCTTGGGGTGCACCTGAACAACAAACTGGACTGGTCAGACAACACCTAGGCCCTCTACAGGAAGGGACAGAGTAGGCTGTTCTTCCTGAGGAGGCTCAGATCCTTCAATGTGTGCACTAGGCTGCTACGGATGTTCTACCAGTCGGTGGTAGCCAGTGTCACCTTCTTCGCCGTTGTGTGCTGGGGAGGAGGCATTGGGAGCGGTGGGGCCAGTAAGCTGAACAAGCTGGTGAGGAGGGCGAGCTCTGTGGTGGGGATGAAGCTGGACTGTGTGGAGGCGGTGACAGAGAGGAGGATGAGGGGAAAGCTGCAGGTGATCCTGGACAACCCCTCTCACCCTCTCTATGCCGAGCTGAGGCAACTCAGGAGCACGTTCAGCCATAGGCTCACTCAGCCACGTGCCTCAAAGCGCTTGGGGGGCTCTTTCATCCCATCAGCTATCAGGCTCTACAATACCTCAACCACCCGCTCCCAACGTCTCAGAAGCGCCAATACCACCAGATAATGGATTTGTATACCACACCACACACCCCAGACTGTTTTCTAGCCGTTGTCATTTTAGGTCTGTTCATCTCATTGATAACCGCTGTCCATCTGTCATCTTTCATTGTGTGCACCAGGTTGCAACGGATGGTCTACCAGTCTGCGGTGGCCAGTGTCACCTTCTTCGCTGCCGTGTGCTGGGGAGGAGGCATTGGGAGCGGTGGTGCCAGTAAGCTGTACAAGCCGGTGAGGAAGGCGAGCTCTGCGGTGGGGATGAAGCTGGACTGTGTGAAGGCGGCGACAGTGAGGAGGACGAGGGGAAAGCAGCTGGCGATCCTGGACTACCCCTCTCATCCTCTCTATGCCGAACTGAAGCAACTCAGGAACACGTTCAGCCACAGGCTCACTCAGCCACGTGCCTCAAAGCGCTTGGGGGGCTTCTTCATCCCATCAGCCATCAGGCTCTAGGAAGCCCCAACACCACCAGACAATGGACTGAACAATGGACTGAACACCACACTACACATACACCACACCACACACCTTGGACTGTCTTCTGTCTTTTAGCCGTTGTTATTTTAGGTCCATTCATATGGACATAACTGGCGTTATCAGAAATCTCCACTTTGGCCGGAGGTTTTAGAAATAATCGTTTTCTGTGATAAAAACAGGGTTTTGGTGTAAATGAGAGGCCAAACCGCAGGAAAATATCTGCGTCTTCCCATCGTGTAAACGGGGCCTAGTCACTCTGCTGTTGTTGCTATTGGTATTGGTGTCATTGTTGTTGAATAGGACGCAAGAGCCCACTCAAGCTTTGAAAAGTAAGTTTCGGCCTCTCAGGTGTAGACAATAGCCTTGATTGGTGGGCAGAGCTATGAGTACACAATTGGCATCTGAACAGATAAATTGCTAGTGTTGTTAGCGTCAGCTTTAGCGTTGACTAGTCGAACAAAGACAAAGGGAGTCGCTCTGCGGGAGTCCCTCTAGCACTCTGCTAACCATAACCCTCGTCTATTGCATTGTGCATTGTAGCCATGTGTGTAACCCCTATTCCAGTCAGGACATCTACCCGACACAGACGCCGTCCATGACCCCATACTCAACACTGCACCCCTTTCAATCTGCTCTACCCGTCTCTCCCCGTTTGCACTGACCTTGAAAGTGATGGGCGGCCTCTGGAACTGCCAATCGGTGGTCAAGAAGGCAGACTCCATCTCGGCCTATGCCTGCCTCCAGGCCCTCCACTTCCTGGCCCTAACTGAAACCTGGATCACTCCAGACAATACGGCCATTCCGGCTGCCCTCTCTACCGCCTACTCCTTCTCTCACACCCCGAGACCCTCAGGGTGAGGAGGGGAGACCGGACTCCTCATCTCACCCTAGTCGTCCTACCGGGTGCTTCCCCTGGAACACCTGACCAGAACAGTGTTTGATCAGCTCTACATTGCTGTCATCTACCGTCCTCCGGGTCCCTTCCTTGACTTCTTCAACAAGATGGATGCCCTCCTCAGCTGCTTTCCTGAAGACGGTACTCCGCTGGTTGTCCTGGGCGACTTCAACATCCAACCAGAGAAGTTACAATCTTCTGACTTTACAAACTTTTTTGCCTCAATTGACCTAACACTCTCTCCTTCTCCTCCTACCCAGAGAGCCAGGAACCAACTTGACCTCATCTTCACAAGGTCCTGCAGTACCTGTGCACTCTATTACCCCGCTCCCTGTGTCTGACCATCACTTTGTTGCTTTCTCTCTCCCCTTGAAGTCCTCCTCTGTTCCTCCTACCACCCACAGGTACCTGAAAACCCTCTCCCCCTCCACTCTCTCATCTGCTGTTCTCTCATCACTACCCCCTCCAGAGCAATTCTCACTGCTCTCTGCTGAGGAAGGCTCCTCTACCCTGCTGTCTTCCCTCTCCTCTGTCCCCTCTCATCCAGACCTGCGTGATCTCCTCCTCCTCCTCCTTGGCTGTCCGAATCTCTTCGGGCTCATACAACAGAGCGGACAGCTGAGAGGAAATGGACCCCAGAAGACTGTTTTTCAGGATGCTCCATCTGGGCATGTAGAACATTGTAAATATATATCATTGTATATAGTTTGAAAATGTTTTTTTATATGCCTGAACGTTGCCTTGTAAACTAAATAAATTTACTTCTGGAGCCAAAAAAACCTGTGCAGACCCACCTTTTGTCTCATATCTAATACAATTGTCTAGCACCTGTGGATTACCTTTGAATGTGCGCACCACCCCTCTTTCTAAGATCCAATTTTTATATAACAGATGCACCACCTTTGTGTCAGTTGTTAAATAATACACACTTTTTGGATATTGAAAAAAATGCAAATGACAGTGCTTCATTGTTTGTTTTTTGCTTTATGGCTATTGAGTAGCATCTTCTTGAGGGTTGATTAAGGTTTACTCGTGACACGATCCGCACAAGTTCAGATGTGGGTGGTGGCTGTACTGGGGAAAGCAGGCGGAGCTGTCTTGGGTCATCAGGCCTCATAATGATCTTGCGAGAAAGGTCTGTTCCACTTCTCACCCTCCTGACCATCCTGAGAGGATGGCCGTCTGGATGTCGGAGATGTAGGAGTGCAGTTTTTGTCCTTTACAGAGGAGAGGATGAGCCATTAGCATTGATAATTTCCCCAATGCTTACAAACAAAAGTAAGGTGTTCTCTTTACACAAGTTAAAATGTAACAACTTACATATTGTGTCCTTCACAATTATGTGCTGGCTGGCGTTAGTTATGATTATTGTAATCTATTGCAGCAAGCAAGATCCGTGTTTTGTACACAAATGGTGTATACGACATGCGCTTTGCCGCATACATCAGAATATGGTTCTGAAAACTTTCTAGGTCTAATGTGGTCCTGTGTGGTTGGATGGGAAGGAGACAATGAGAATAACCCTGCTGTTAGAAGACTAAACAGAAATGCTTGAATACATACACTGCCCGGCCAAAAAAAGTTGCCAGGATTTCACTAACCAAATAGGGGATGCTGCAGTGGGTCAGGTCTAGGTTCAGCAACAATATATGTTCAAGGAAAAAGGTCAGCTGACTACCGGAACATATTGAATGACAAGGTTATTCAATATGTTCCGGTAGTCAGCTGACCTTTCCCTGATGGCACAGGCATATTCCAAGATCACCATGCCAGGATTCGTCGGACACACACTGTGAAAGAGAGTACCCTATTGAGAATCTTTGGGATGTGCTGGAGAGTGGTCTGACTCTTCACTCCTCACTCCATCATCCATACAATCTTGTATGGATGATGGAAGAGTCAAACCACTGTTTAGCACATCACTACAATTCTCAATGGGGTTAAGGTCTGGACTTTGTGGTCAATTCATGTGTGCAAATTATGTCTCACATTCAACCATTTTTTCACAATGTGAGCACAAAGAATCCAAGCATTATCATCTTGGAAGAAATTATCCATTGATGGAACAACCTAGTCACTCACTATATTCAGGTAGTCACCTCATTATTTGAGCACATGATGTTGCTGAACCTAGACCTGACCAACTGCACCAAACCCTTACCCATTTGCTTAGTGAAATCACTAAGCAAAATTTTGTTTAGGGGGTGCATCTAAAAATAAGGCACATACCATTACAAATGTAGATGCTTATCTGAAGTTTAGAAAGGTCTTCACCTGGTTCAATCTCCTCTTGTCCAGCACGGTTGCAGTCAGTGCCTTGTGAGATGCTGAACTTGTAATCACAACGCATCACACATTGTGAGTAAAATGACTGGATCCATACAGGGGACTCAATTCTGCTGTTGTATAATTGTTTAATTACCTTACATGATCCAGGGCTTATCATCACTGTGTTCCTCCAGAGGCTCATGCTCGCAACAACTGGTGGGCCAAAAATTTTCATTTTGAACATGGTGTAGCACACCGACATCATCTGCACAAAAGTAATATAACATGAAAACATACAGGCAGCAAACTATATCGTGACATGACAAAAGATTATGAATATGTGCTAACTAGCAGCTTTCGCGCAGGGTACTGCATTATATGGTCAGCCGGACATATCACATGATATAGGCGTGTGAAAAGCGAGGGTCTCGTTTTTCCAGAGCCTACCGTTTTGCCCTGAGTATTGCCCAACAGCGTCACACTACAGCGTCACACTAGCCACACTACATTTCCCACCATGCAATACATATCGGTTTAGCTAACGGCTACAAACAACCACAACACACATCGGTTCAGTTAACAACATTTATTTATTAACAACACAGCGAACAGTGAGGTACCCACTGATTCCGCTACACATTTTCACTCAGTTAACAATAAATACGCTACGTTACCACACACCACACTCACTAGTCGACTGCCAATCTTCAGGTCCGTCCGCAAACTGGTCCGGGTGGAAACGCGTGCCACATTGGCGCCAGGTCCTTATTGTCTGTCCCGGGACAGTGTAATTGGGTTGGCTGACGGCGGGGGTGGTTAGTTGGCAGGAATAATTTTGTGTGTTATTCGTATTACTTAGGTGATGTATTTAAAGAGTGTTTGAGTGGGGAAATGTTTATGGGGAATTGTGTGCATTATGGGTGATGTTGTGATGTTGAATCTGTTTGTAATATCCGTTATGATGATTGTGCATTTAGATGGATTACCTCTCCCAGTGGAATCTCCCAATTAGTAGCTCATTGGGAGGGTTACTTAAAGCTAGTGGGGAGACTGGGTAAGGGGAGTCGGGGTAGTGTGGTTTACGTCAGCTTGCTGAGAGGCTGTGTTTTGGACTGTCTGCCCAAAACTGAGTTGTAGCGCCTATGATTGGCTGGGTTTTGTTTTCTTTCACGTCGAAGTATTTTGTTTTCCTTTTTTGCACGGTAGCACTGTAAATAAACCTACACGATCTTTGCACATAAATTCGCTGAGTGGCCTCCTGCTTTCTCCACTTCCGAAAACTCCTTGGTGGCGTCCCATCCCGTATGTGAGGCGGAGGTGCAAGACACCTTCTCGTTCACAAGGCGACACTTGTAGCGAAATCTGAGGCATTCGAAGGGCGATCCAGTGATCTAAATATACAACAAGAACCTGTATTCGGGGATTAAGCCTGCTAC
This sequence comes from Urophycis tenuis, assembly GCA_036785325.1. Classification (NCBI taxonomy): domain Eukaryota; kingdom Metazoa; phylum Chordata; class Actinopteri; order Gadiformes; family Phycidae; genus Urophycis; species Urophycis tenuis. The sequence goes on from JAXIVH010000006.1 coordinate 295,322, forward strand.
ACTAACACCCCTGCCACCATCAAGAATGCAAGCTAGAAACATACAGGGCTCACAACAACACGGTTGAGCAAAGACATTATTACAGAGACTAACATCAAGAAAGCTGCCATACAAAGAAAAAAAAAGAAAACAAAGTTCACCCAAGGGAACTTACAATTTCAACAGCAACATGGCCAAGTCAGCAACTGATTCGCAGTCTTCATTTTGTTCTCTCAGTCCACGCCATTCATGAAAAGCTTGCCCAATAATTTCTCGTGTCTGGGGTTCTCTGCTTGTTTTTTTGCCTGAAAGACTCTGCCGTCATCCAGAAGTCTGACAAAGAGCTTGGAGCCTGGCTCACCAAGGTTGACAAGTCCGGTCTGCCTGGTAGATTCAAAGCCTGGATCTACCAGCATTCCATCCTGCCTTGAGGATGGAATGCTGGTATGCTGGAATGCTGGCCCCTGTTGGTCTATGCAGTCCAAATGACGACAGTTGAGTCCCTAGAAAGGAAGATCAGTGGCTTTCTTCGGAAGTGGCTGGGCCTTCCATGCAGTCTCAATAGCGCTGCACTGTATGGGACGAGTAACATCCTGCAGCTGCCCTTCAGTAGCCTCAATGAAGAATTTATGGTGGTACGCACCAGAGAAGCTCTACAGTACAGGGACTGTAAGGTATCATCATCCGGCATTGAGGTGAGGACAGGAAGGAAGTGGAAGGCTGGGAAAGCAGAGGAGGTAGAGTCATGTCTGAGACAAAAGGCTCTGGTGGGCACTATGGCGACAGGTAGTGCGGGCTTGGGCTACGTCCTGAAGAGCCTGGTCAGCAAAGCCCGTGCCAAGGAAAGACACCAGCTACTCCAGGAAGAGGTCCGAGCAGGCGTGGAGGAAGAGCGAGTGAGCAGGGCAGTGGGACTCCGGCAGCAGGGAGCGTGGACAAGGTGAGAGAGTGCACTGCAGCGCAGGATCACCTGGACAAACATCTTGCGGGCAGATTTCCATCGGGTCCACAGATTGCTGCACAGGTAGCACTTCAGACTGAAGTGCTACCTGTGCAGCAATCTGTGCAGCTCATTGAGATACTGAATTACTGAATCAAAGATTGGAGCTCAAAATACTCCAAGTTTTTCCTTGTGAAAAGGAGTGCCATTATAAGGTAAAAGTGATGGATGAAATTAAACAATCTCTGAGCATTATCCAACAGGAGATTGGCAAAATTGCCACACAGCAAACTCAGATACTCAAGCTGATTGAACAGGTGGACGGCCTCCAAATGCAAGTGGTTGATCTCAATATCAAGAACAAAGAGAAGGATCGGGAAATAGAGACGTTGAAAGTGAAAATTGAGGAATTGGAACAATACTCACGCGTTGATGATGTGATAATTACTGGGTTGAAGACCAAACATCGCTCCTATGCAAACGTCGCGGCCGCGGCCGATGTTGGAGCAGAGTCTCCGCAAGCCGAGCTGGAGACGCTGGAGACCCAGGTCGTTCAATATCTCACCGACAATGGCTTGCCAATTCTAAACCAACACATCGCGGCCTGTCATACTTTCCCCCGCAAGCAAACGAAGGCAAAACAGGATCCAGCTAACCCCAATGATCCTCCTGTGAACCAGCAACCACTGGCGATCATCATACGATTTGTGAATCGAAAACACAAATCCGAACTTCTGAAGCAAGGATACAAGCTGAAGGGGACTGGTGTTTTTATGAATGAACATCTCACCAAAAAAAAATGCTGATATCGCAAGGGAAGCCCGCAGACTCAGGAAAGTCAAGAAGATTAAAGCAACGTAGACAAGGAACTGTAAAGTTTTTGTTAGACTTAATGGAGCGACACCAGAGGAAGAAAAAGTTGTTCTCATACAAGAGATTAAGGATCTGGATCAGTATGATTGAATATGAAGGACTGCCTGTTAATCACCGCAGACTAGACTAGACTTAGGCTACTGCCGCGAGCATCCCAAGTATGGAGCAATTATCTCCAACGAGGTGACTTCACAGGTATGAATCTTTTTTTCTCTTCATGACCTCCGCTGACTCTTTCCCCCTAAACATCGGGGCGATTGCCTCCACAGACTCTCAGTCATTCAGTCCCTTCGAGCTCAATACGGACGATGAAGGAATCTATGAGACTTTCTTTAACCCTGATATGAATTGTATTGACTCTAATTCTGCAAAACTGTCGTGTAATTATTTCACTGAAACTCAGTTCAATAATTTGCTTAATGTGGGTGACACAAATATTTTTTCTACTTTTCACTTGAATATCCGAAGCTTGCCCAAGAACTATGATTGCCTGAACCTATATTTATCTTCTCTGTCGCATTCATTCTCAGTATTAGCTTTTTCCGAAACTTGGTTAAACGACGATATTCTCTGTCTTTTAATTATAATGCTGCTCACTCCAGCAGAGCTAACAGAATAGGCGGAGGAGTTTTATTGTACGTGTGCAATGCCTACAACTTTCTCACGAGAAAAGATTTAAGTTCTGATTTCAACACTACACTTGCAGAATCTGTATTTATTGATATTTCTCTAGGCAGTAAAAACATTTTAGTCGGATGTATCTATAGACCACTCGTCTCTGATATAAATACATATAATGATGCATTGTACTCCACTTTAGAAAATATAAACAAGGAACACAAACTATGCACATTACTGGGCAACTTTAACATCAACTTGCTCAAGGACGATCAGATTCCCTCAAGAGATTTTCTGAACACACTCTACTCTGTCAGTTTCTTCCCTCTAATTACTAAGCCATCTCGTATTACTAGATCATCACTCGCTCTAATCGATAACATTCTATTTAATTCTCTGAACTTTCAAATCACCTCTGGTCTATTAATGTGTGACATCTCAGATCATCTCCCAGTGTTTCAGATTGTCCATGCTATTGATTCTTACTCCAAAGCCACCAATTCTGTATCCAATCCAGTTCAATTCTGCAAGTTTTCCAGAAACAATCTTGAAGCATTTAAAACAACCATCAGCCACGTCTCCTGGGATGAGGTCCTAGGGCTTGATGATGTCAGTGCAGCCTATTGTTTATTTTTAGTACACATCAATACTGCCTTAGAAGCATCCTTTCCTTTGATCAGCCCTAATTCTAAAATGAAATACTCTAAAGGGAAACCTTGGATAACTGATGAGCTGAAGAAACGCTCTCGAAAAAAAAAAACTCTATAAGAAAGCTATTGCTAACTCAACCCCTTCTAACATAGAAACCTATAAGAAATACAGAAACAAATTTGTAGCTGATCTAAGGAAAGAGAAAAAAAAAGTACTATGCAGAGAAATTCTCACATGCTTCAAATGATATTAAAACTACTTGGAACCTCATTAATAATATATTGAATAGGAAAAAATCAGGACCATCTGTACCTGCAGAGATGCGTGGGAAAGAGAGGTTCCTCTCAAACCCCAACGAAATTGCTGATGGTTTTAACAACTTTTTCGTTAACATCAGCTCTGATCTGGCTTCCAGTATATTGCATATTGATGAGAACCCTTGTCACTTGATAAGGGGGCAATATCCATCTCTCAATAATTTTAGTCCTCCCACTGCGCAGGAAGTTCTTGATACCATCATGGGACTAAATAATTCTGCGCCGGGACATGATGGTATTAAGAGCTCTTTGATTAAAGAAACTGCTGATTATCTAGTTAAGCCCATAACCCATATTCTTACTCTTTCACTTAACTCTGGGGTTATTCCCCATTATTTAAAAATCGCCAAAGTCGTTCCCATCTTTAAGACAGGTGTGGCGGACGACTTTGGAAATTATCGACCTATATCCATCCTGCCTTGCATTTCTAATTTATTAGAGAAATTAGTTTACACAAGACTATCCAAGCACTTAAGTGTGAACAACATTCTATATGAGCATCAGTATGGATTTCGCAAGAAACACTCGACAGAACATGCGTTACTCCAGCTTACCAATATTATCTCATCTGCCATGGATAACAGGAAGTTTGCCATCGGGATCTTCCTTGATTTAAGCAAAGCATTTGACACTGTCAATCACAATGTTTTGATTGACAAATTAAGTAGATATGGGATTAAAGATATTGCCCTGAGCTGGTTCTCAAATTACTTAAAAAACAGAGAACAATATGTATCAATTAATGGTTATAATTCTACCAAGTCCAGAATTATTCATAGGGTGCCACAGGGATCTATCCTGGGTCCGTTATTATTTCTGATCTATATAAATGACCTAGCCATGACTTGTAAACAGCTTCTTCCTGTATTATTTGCTGATGATACTAATCTCATAGCAACTCATAATGATTTTAAGTATCTGATTGACAGTGTAAATGATGAATTATCTGTTATCTCTAAATGGTTTCAACTTAATAAGTTAACGTTAAATGTGAAGAAATGTAACTTTGTGATCTTTTGCAGCACAAATAAGTTGTACCCCAAAGAGTTGGCTAAAATATTTATCAGTGGAGCAGAAATCATGCAAGTAAAAGCAACAAAATTCCTGGGAGTACTAGTAGATGAAAGACTTAATTGGACAAACCATATAGACCTTGTCTGCAAAAGGTCCACAAAGATGATGGGTATATTACGAAAAGTCTGTCATCTAATTCATCCCTCTGCTCATTTAACTCTTTACTACAGGAGAGACACTACATCTCATCTTGGATGGCGGCGCGTACGGACGCAGCGGCCCCTCTCTGTCCCGAAAATGTGGTGCATACGTGTTTGTCTTCGTCGGTGTGCCCGAGTGATTTTGTGTTTTCGTCGCGTTTGCCCGTCCCAAGGCGCACATACAGCCGTGGGAATCTTTTCAACATCAGAAACCACGCTATTCACGGACTAAACCCGGCACTCGCCAAGGAGCTACACGATCTCGGACTACTCCGGCGGCCCACTTCGACACCGACCCCCACTACTGCAGCGCACCCGCAGAGGAAGCGCCGCAGGCGGTGCGAGAGGAGGCAGAAGCGGGGGAAGCGCGGAGGTATCCGGGCGAGGCTAGCGGCTAATCCAAACAAGCCGGCTATACTGTCCATCGTACTCGCCAATGTACGCTCCTTGGACAACAAACTGGATGAGCTACACGTTCTGAGATCATCCCAGCGGACTGTGAGAGAGTGCTGTGTTTTCGTTTTCACGGAAACATGGCTTAACAACAACATACCGGACTCCGCCATTCAGCTCGACCAGCTAACATGCTACCGAGAGGACAGAGCACTCAACAACTACGGTAAGACCCGCGGCGGTGGTGTCTGTGTTTATATCAGGGATGCTTGGTGCCAGGACGCTGTGGTGGTTTGCAGACACTGTTCACCCCTTGCAGAGTTTATGATCATTAAGTGCCGGCCTTTCTATCTACCGAGGGAGCTTTCTGCCATTCTGCTAGTGGCTGTTTACATCCCTCCCAGCGGCAACAACAATGATCGAGACAAGGCACTGAGTGAACTGTATAGCGCCATCTGTGACCAGCAGACAGCCCACCCGGATGGATTCCTCATTGTAGCTGGGGATTTCAACCACGCCAATCTTAAGACAGTGTTTCCTCATGTGTACCAGCACATAGACTTTCCTACACGAGGAAATAACACTCTGGACCTGGTCTACACCACACAGCGAGGAGCATACAAGGCCTCACCCCTCCCCCACCTTGGCGCTTCAGACCACTGTACTGTTATGCTAATGCCGGCATACAGGCCTAAGGTCAAAGTCACCAGACCAGTCCAGAAGCAGGTACGGGTGTGGCCAGAGGGTGCTTCCTCAGCACTACAGGACTGCTTTAACACCACTGACTGGGCCATGTTTAAGCAGGCAGCCACCTACAACCAACACACCAATATCCAGGAGTATTCGGACACTGTTACTACCTACATCAGCAAATGCATTGATGATGTCACAGACACCAAGACCATCACAGTACGGGCCAACCAGAAACCATGGCTGAAGTCCGTGGTTTACTGAGAGCCCGGGATGCTGCTTTTAGAGCAGGTGATGAGGCTGGCCTGAGATCAGCGAGAGCCAACCTGATCCGGGGCATCAAGCTAGCTAAGAGGCAGTACAGTGCCAGGATATCCGAACACTTCAGTGACAGCAGAGACACTAGGAGCCTGTGGCAGGGGATACAGACCATCACGGACTATAAACCCCGACCACAGACCTGTGACAGTGACACCACTCTACTGAACGATCTAAACAACTTCTTCGGACGGTTTGAAGCAGACAACAGCACCCCTGCACAGAAGTCACCACCCCCTGCAGATGACCAGGTGTTGTGCCTCTCGCCAGCCAGTGTGAGGAGATCCCTCTCCAGGATCAACGCTCGCAAGGCTGCAGGGCCTGACAACATTCCTGGTCGTGTGCTGAACGAATGTGCAGAGGAGCTCACAGATGTCCTCACAGACATGTTCAACACCTCCCTGAGCCAAGCTGTTGTCCCCACTTGCTTCAAGAGCACCACCATCATCCCGGTACCGAAGAAGGCCTCTCCATCCTGCTTCAACAACTACCGCCCCGTTGCACTGACCCCCATCATCATGTGTGCTTCGAGTAGTGCTTCGAGCGGCTGGTCATGCAACACATCAAATCCATCCTCCCCCCTTCACTGGACCCATTCCAGTTTGCATATCGGGCCAACAGGTCGACCGATGATGCAATCTCCACCGTCCTCCACTCAGCCCTCACCCACCTGGAGACCAAGGACCCGTATGTGAGGATGCTGTTCCTTGACTTTAGTTCAGCCTTCAACACAATCATCCCTCAGCAGCTGATCAGGAAGCTGGACAGTCTAGGACTACAGACCTCACTGTGTAACTGGTTGTTGGACTTCCTGATCGGAAGACCGCAGGCAGTCAGGGTCGGCAGGAGCGCATCCAGCACAATCATGCTGAACACAGGGGCCCCCCAAGGATGCGTGCTGAGCCCCCTTCTCTTCACCCTGCTGACCCACGACTGCACTCAATCCTTCAACAACAACCTCTTCGTCAAGTTTGCGGACGACACGACTGTGGTGGGACTCATCAACCACAACGATGAGTCAAACTACAGGGAAGAGGTGAGCCAGCTGGCCGTGTGGTGCAGGGACAACAATCTCTCTCTCAACGTGCAGAAGACAAAGGAGATTGTTGTCGACTTCCGTAGAGCCTCCGCCCAGCACCCCCCACTGACCATCGACGGTGCTGCTGTGGAGAGAGTGAGCAGCACCAAGTTCCTGGGGGTGCATCTCACTGAGGACCTCTCCTGGAACTGCAACACCACAACACTGGCCGGTAAAGCTCAGCAGCGCCTCTACTTTCTACGCAAACTTCGGAGAGCAAGAGCACCTGCCCCCATCATGTGCTCCTTCTACCGGGGAACCACCGAGAGCATCCTGACCAGCTGCATCACTGTGTGGTACGGCGGCTGCACCGCATCCTGTAGGAAGACCCTGCAGCGCATAGTGAGAGCAGCTGAGAAGATCATCGGTGCTCCCCTCCCCTCCCTCCAGGACATCTACAATACACGCCTGGCCCGCAAAGCACTCAGCATTGCGGGTGACTCCACCCACCCCTCCCACTGCCTCTTCAACCTCCTGCCCTCTGGGAGGAGGATGAGGAGTCTCAAGGCAAGGACCAGCAGACTGAAGGACAGCTTCATCCACCAGGCGGTCAGGATGCTGAACTCCCACTCAGCACTGACCCCCCTTCTTTCTCTGCCCTCTGCCCCCACAAACATTTGACACTGACACCAACCCCCTCCCATTCTCCCCCTCCCACCATTCCCATTCTCAGCCCCCCCCCCCCACACACACACACACACCCCTGGACTTTAACCCCCTGGACTTTAACCCCCCACCCATCTACCACACACCTGCTCACCACCATGCACAGCCCCACCACCCCTACCACCTAAAACCATGCACAGCCCCACCACCCGCCACCACCATGCACAGCCCCACCACCCCTACCACCTACCACCATGCACAGCCCCACCACCCGCCACCACCATGCACAGCCCCACCACCCCCCTCCACCATGCACAGCCCCACCACCCCCACCACCATGCACAGCCACTTTACACTTTGCACTTTAGTACTGTCCATAAATCTGTCCATATATAAATCTGTTCCGTATATAAATCTGTTAAATAACTGTTCATAGTACTGTTTATACATTGTCACAACTGTTTATACTGTCCATACTGTTCATAATGTTCATAACGTCCATACTGTTTATTTATTACTATTACTGTCATTACCCCTTTACTGCACCTCTTACTATTTACTGTTTACTGTTTAATGTTTACCATTTACTGTTTCATTGCACATACTCGCGACCACCGTAGCATTTTTATTTTTATTCTTATTTTTATTTAGATTTTTGATACCTATATTTTTTATATATTTATATTTATATTGCATGCTGTCTTGCACCAGGTATTGAGGGAAACGGCATTTCAGTTCTTGTGTATGGCCTGTACATTCACGGAAACTGACAATAAAGTTTACTTGAATCTTGAATCTACAGCTTTTTGTTTCCATATTTAAACTATTGTAACATGGTCTGGGCAGCTTCATATCCAAACCATCTCAAGAAATTATGCATTATTCAAAAAGGTTCCTAAGATTTATTTCACATTCAAACATATGCTCCGTCGGCGCCACTTTTTATTAATTCCTCTATTCTACCCATTCAGAAACTGAATACTTACCTGATTTGTTTGTTCATCCACAAGTTCATTTACAGTGCACAAGATCTTCCGGCCTCCCTTCAATCTTTTTTTACCCGGTCATTAGACATACATTCTCATCGCACTAGACACAGCCACAATAATAATTTATTTGTACCCTTCTCTCGCACATCTCATCACCAATTTAATATGACATACAGAGGCCCCATATTATGGAATGTATTACCTCCCCCATTAAGAGCCATAGCCTCCCACTCACTCTTTAAAAAACAGCTTAAAAAACATCTTCTCCTGTCATGAATCATCTTGATCATTCCTGCCTGCTTCAATTATTCTCAGTATGCTATCTAACATTTCTAATGCATCTTTCAAATCCATAGACCTGCCACATCTTCTTCCATCCTTTTTTGATGTTTTTTTTTTTTTTTTTGTATTTTGTCTCCTGACTTTTCTTTTTCCATATTGCCATTGATTATATGTTTACCTTATCTCCTCTTATGGTTTATTTTGTCAGCCATGCAGTACATGATTAAGTGTGACTATTGAAAGGGGTGGAGTTCTGTACAAGCCCATTGGGCTTCGTTCCCTCCTTGCACCATTTAATTTTAATGTGTGCTAAATAAATATACTTCAAACTTCAAATTAGGATGGTTCCTCTGACCAGCTGCAAAGAGGGACCCAAAGACTTCTGCCATGGCTGACTTCTTTGGAGGAGGTGGGGAGGATGATGTTTCAGACTCTGGCAAGGATATAACCTGTGAAGTTGATGGCCTGTCCTGTGTTGTCTCTGTGGTCTCAGTCTGCAGTATTAAACAGCAAAGACAACAATAAATGACTGGATTTTATCAGGGAACAAGGTAAACAACTACAATATGTTCAGTTAAGACAGGACAGAAGTGAGAGAAAAAAAAAACCTTGAATCTTAAATTCATTAAATTCATAGGTGCCTACCTGCTCTGTTCTTCACAGAACTTCTGTGATGAGATTTTCAAAGACATTCTGGTGACAGACAGGATCTAAGTGAGGGAGCGATTTTAACCTGGGATCCAATGCAGTGCATTTTGTGGCAACCTCGGGGAGAAGAAGAGGTGCCACCAAACCAATATTGAGAAGTATAGCACTGTCCACACCAGTTTCACGATTTATCTACTTTATTGTAGGTTCGTTCGGGATAGGAAGAGAGGAGGGGGGGGGCCTCAAGCGCTGGACTCGTCGTCGGCGGTTGAGCGTGGGGTTCGGTGCACGGGGTCGGGTTCGCCGTTGGTCCAGGGTTCGATCAGCCGGCGGGGTTCTCCTGGGGAAAAGGGTTATACACTGCGCTTTGGGTTATCTCCTACTCACTACCACCATCGTCTCCTACACCTTCCCCGTTGGGTGCTCTTCCTGCTGCTTTTAACTCCTCTTCCCTCATTAGGGCTAGTGGCTGCAGCTGCTCCACTTTGCCCAGGTGTCTCTGCTTCATTCAGAGGAGAAAGAGAGAAGCGCTCCGTGGCCACCAGATGGCAGGGTGCCACGTAAACCCCATCCACCACTTTCCCACATCTCCTCCCCCCTACCTGTACCCGGCGGGCGCCACAATTTATTAAAGAAATCCTGGAGATCTGGGTTGAAGTATCGAATTTGCAGGTTTTCTCTGATGGCGTGCTTCATTTCCCTGACGATGGGAGCTTCGTCGTCATTGTGTTCCATAGACTTCATTATCATGGTTTTGAGTGGTAGGATCATTGAAACTGATGGTGTTGTTTCAGTGCTCAAAATGGTAGTGATGATCTTCAAAGGTTTCATAATCGTAACCACACTCTCAGCAAAGCCCACCTCCTGATCTGACAGATTTGAGCCTGAGCCGTCCTTGTTCTTTACGGACTTGTCTGATAATGTGGAGTAAATGGCAGCTTGCTGTTCCAGATAGCGCTCGACCATGTCGTAGCTGGAGTTCCAGCGTGTGGAAACGTCGTATTCCACACGCTGGAACGCCCGCCACCCTCCTGAGAAAACCCATTTCGGCCGCTTGTACCCGCGATCTCGTTCTTTCGGTCATGACCTAACCTTCATGACCATAGGTGAGAGTAGGAACAAAGATAGACCGGAAGATCGAGAGCTTCGCCTTCTGGCTCAGCTCCCTCTTCGTCACAACGGTGCGGTAGAGCGAATGCAAAACCGCCCCCGCTGCTCCGATTCTCCGGCCCATCTCCTGCTCCATCCTCCCCTCACTCGTGAACAAGACCCCGAGGTACTTGAACTCCTTCACTTGGGGTAAGGACTCATTCCCTACCCGGAGTAGGCAATCCACCGGTTTCCTGCTGAGAGCCATGGTCTCAGATTTAGAGGTGCTGATCCTCATTCCAACCGCTTCACACTCGGCTGCGAACCGATCCAGTGAGTGCTGAAGGTCACAGGCCGATGATGCCATCAGGACCACATCATCTGCAAAAAGCAGCGATGAGATCCCTAGCCCACCGACCTGCAACCTCTCCTCCCCCGACTACGCCTCTATATCCTGTCCATGAAGACCACAAACAGGATTGGTGACAAAGCGCAGCCCTGGCGGAGGCCAACCCCCACCGGAAATGAGTCCGACTTACTGCCGAGAACCCGGACACAGCTCTCGCTTTGGGTGTACAGAGATTGGATGGCCCTGAGATGTGCTCGCCTCATTCCATACTCCCGCAGCACCTCCCACAATATCTCCCGGGGAACCCGGTCATACGCCTTCTCCAGATCTACAAAACACATGTAGACCGGATGGGCATACTCCCAGGCCCACTCCAGGATCCTTGCGAGAGTGAAGAGCTGGTCCTTTGTTCCACGACCAGAACGGAATCCGCATTGAATGGTTTCGTTCCTACCTCTCTGGCCGCTCCCATCATGTCACCATTGGGTCCAGCATGTCAGAAAGCATGATGATTCACCAAGGTGTTCCACAAGGCTCGGTCCTTGGGCCGTTGCTCTTCTCCATCTACATGCTTCCACTGGGTAGCATCATCCGAAAATACGGCCACTGTTATGCTGATGACACACAACTATATGTGTCCACCACCAACAGCAACATTCAAAAAGCCACCTCACTCCTCGCCAGCTGCCTGCAGGATATCAAAGCCTGGATGCAACTAAGCTTTCTCCAATTAAACTGTGGCAAAACAGAGGTGATCCTCCTTGGCACCAAGACCACGCTAAAACAGCTTGCTAATTTTTCTCTGGATATTGATGGCGTCCAGGTCCTCCCCTCAACACAGGTTCGCAACCTGGGAGTCTACCTTGACAGCCAGCTCTCGTTTGAGGCTCACATCAAGCAGGTCACAAAGGTCTCCTTTTTCCATCAGAGGAATATTGCTCGCATTCGCCGTTACCTCTCACAACCTGCTGCAGAGCGCCTCATCCACGCTTTCATATCCTCCCGCTTGGACTACTGCAACGCCCTTCTTGTGGGAGCAACGGACAAGACCATCAACCGGCTGCAGTATGTCCAAAACTGTGCTGCTAGGCTGTTTACCCACACCTCTCCCCGTGAGCACATCTCCCCTGTGCTCTTCAAACTACACTGGCTCCCCATCCGCCAACGTATTAACTACAAGGTCCTTGTACTTGCTTACCAAGCCATCCACTCCAGCAGTCCATCCTATCTCTCAGAACTCATCACTGTATCCCGGCCCACACGCACCCTTCGCTCCTCTAACTCCACCAACCTTCAACAGCCTCGCTACAGGCTAGTCACCATGGGAGGACGGGACTTCAGCTGTGCTCCACCTGCACTCTGGAACAATCTCCCCACCTCCGTTAGAGAGGCCAAGTCCATTTATTCTTTCAAATCACTCCTCAAAACTCACATTTTTAAAATCACTTACAAGAACTTCATATGACTTTTTTTTTTTTTTTTTTTTTGTGAAGCGCATTGGGTCCTAGAAATGCGCTATACAAGACTGATTTATTATTATTATTATTATTATTATTATTGTTCCTCCTCAATCTGAGGTTCGACTATCGGCCGAACCCTCCTTTCCAGCACCTTGGAGTAGACTTTACCAGGGAGGCTGAGAAGTGTGATGCCCCTGTAATTGGCACACACTCTCTGGTCCCCCTTTTTGAACAGGGGGACCACCACCCCCGTCTGCCACTCCCTCGGCACTGTTCCCGACCTCCATGCGATGTTGAAGAGACGTGTCATCCACGACAGGCCCTCCTACACCCAAAGCCTTCAACATTTCTGGACGGATCTCATCAACCCCCGGGGCTTTGCCACTGTGGAGTTGTTTGACTACCTCAGTGACTTCCACCAGGGAAATTGACGACGATCCCCCATCAGCTTCCAGCTCTGCCTCTACCAAAGAGGGCGCGTTAGTCGGATTCAGGGGTTCCTCAAAATGCTCCTTTCACCGCCCGATTACCTCCTCAGTTGAGGTCAACAGCGTTCCATCCTTGCTGTAAACAGCTTGGATGGTTCCCCGTTTCCCCCTCCTGAGGTGTCGGACAGTTCGCCAGAAGCACTTTGGCGCCGAGCGAAAGTCCTTCTCCATGGCTTCTCCGAACTCCTCCCACACCCGCTGCTTTGCCTCTGCCACAGCAGAGGCTGCCGCCCTCCGGGCACTTCGGTACCCTGCAACTGTCTCTGGGTTCCCCCGGGATAACATATCCCGGAAGGACTCCTTCTTCAGTCGGACGGCTTCCCTGACCACCGCTGTCCACCACGGCGTTCGAGGGTTACCGCCCCTTGAGGCACCCAAGACCTTGAGGCCGCAGCCTCCCACCGCAGATTAAGCAATGGAGGCTTTGAACATCGACCACTCAGGTTCAATGTCCCCAACCTCCACAGGGATGCCAGAAAAAAAGTAACAGTCTTTCTGATTTTTCCCAGTAATCGAGATACCCGGCTGACTGCCAGTGCCTTTTGTGCAGCTAAATTTAGGGTATGGGCAAAGCATGCAACATGCGGACCCAGCCCTGCTTGTTTCACGGCATTAACAATGTTTTTAGCATTGTCTGTGGTCACTGAAATAGTTGTTCCAGGCCTCTCTAATTTCCACTCTGCCACGACCTCCTGTAGCTTCTCAGCTAGGTGAATGCTTGTGTGCTGTTCATACAGGGGCCTGCGTCTGTAACACTGACGCTTTCATTTCCCACTCAGAGTCAATAAAATGGGCAGTCACGGTCAGATTGCTCTCCGTAGCACGAGAAGTCCACCTATCAGTAGTTAATGAAACAGAGGGTGCAGTTGACAAGTCGTGCTCCATCAACGCTCGAGCTTTGTTGTAAAGGGTAGGGACTACAGTTTGCCTCATATGTGGACGGGATGGCATGTTAAAACGAGGTTCAAGCACATTCACCAAATACTTGAAACCAGGTTCCTCTATGGCTTCGGTTATTTTTTTGGCCCTGTTTGTATTCATATCTAAAGGCTGGTGAAGCACTGTAGGGAGGAGAAGTTGGACAGATTTTTTTTTGTCTCGTTCCAGTGATTGGCAAATCTGGGTGATGGCGTTGGATATGCGTTAGCATGTTCGATGTGTTTCCACTCACATACCCTGTGCTACCCGGTGCTGAACAACGCCGACACACAGTCTTCGTTCTATCCACCTCTCTCTCGCCTGTGCTGCTGTACTTGACTGGGAAACCGAAGTTTTCCCAAACTTGTGACCTCAAAGAGACCGGCGGGTCCTCTAATTCTTGTGGGTCCATATTCATCCGACTCTTGCGCTTTGACTGTTCCTGACAGACTAACGTAGTTGATTGCGACCTTAAAAAAACTGTAGCCTAATAGGCGGAGCTCGGCTAATAGGCGCCAATCAAAGCTTCAGAGCAGTGAATTTCTCCTAAGGGGGATTAATAAAGGAATATCTTATCTTATCTTATCTTAAGGCGGGGAGAACTCGCATATCTAAAAGTAGTTCCGCATTACATTCATTCGCACGCAAGTTTTATTTATTTTTATACCGTGTATTCTCCGTGTTAATTCATGCACCGAACCGTGACGTCCGTACCGCTTCGGTTCGATACGAATACATGTACCGTTCCACCCCTAATATATGGTATTATCTATCAGCAAACCTCAGCCTCTGTCTGCTCCCCCCTTTAGTCGTGCCTTATTCTTCTGATCACTAGCCTATCATCGTATCTTACTGTTACATTTTGTCCTGCCATCACCAAATAGCTCATTAACATTGTGGGTATTAGCTTTAGCCTTTAAATTAGCATGACACAGGTGCTACATAATTTTTGGCGAGCTAGCCAGGAGGGAGTACAGAGCTGAGTAAATAACAATAGTAGATTTGATTTTCATTGCAAAGATGGACATTTTGGATAAACAAGGTATAAAAATTCCTAATGCTGTTTTGATCAAATATGTAACACACGATGATACGGATGATGAGGTGGTTACATTTTTAAATAAGTATGGCAAGACCTCTAACATCGCGGTTATAACTGAGCCTGGCGTTTTCCAGAACACGATTGTTATTGAATTCGAGTCGGGTAACGCTTTGGTCGAATTGCGGAAAACTTTGCCGTACACATACATTTGCCAGATGGAAAAAGTGACTTATGATGTTCAAGAACTTTCCGGACAGACCATCCCGGCATGGATACAGCGCTGTCCTCAACTTGTTGCAGCTGCGGCATCAGCAGACTCAAGGGGCCCTCAATGGAGCGGTGAGACTGGCAAGTAAATCCCCACTTGAAGTTCCAGCAGGCTGTACCATGGTCATTAAGGGGTTTGTTTGTGCAAATCTACCACTAGCCGGCAAATGTGCTCTCAATGAACAGCCATCCACTCCACTGCCCGCAGGTTTATGTGTAAGGAACTGTCTTTTTGCCCTGTCCAGTCATTCGCCTCACCTCCCCATCGTAATCACAAATGAGTCTGACCAGAACATCACACTTCAGCCATTGAGCACCATTGCTGAACTCTCTGCATCGCCCCAGATTCTGACTCACAATGTGTCCAATGCACGGAATGCGAGTTTGATTTTGGAAATTCTCCAATTCCCCCGGATTAGGAGGAACGAGGCGTCTCCAAGCTCAAGCAGATCCCCAAGGTATTTTCACACCATGATCTTGACTTTGGATGTACCGACCGTGTAAGGCATCACATCCGCCTCCAAGAGGGGACGCCATTTAAACATCGGGCTCGGCCCATTCATCCTCGTGACATCGAGGCAGTGCGAGACCATCTGCGGGACCTGCTGGAGACAGGAGTGATAAGAGAATCCGAGTCACCTTTCTCTTCTCCCATCGTAGTCGTACGTAAGAGGAACGGAGACGTACGTAAGGCTGTGCATTGATTATCGCAAGTTAAACGTCGACACTGTTAAAGATAACTATGCACTTCCGAATTTGGAAGAGTCATTCACGGCACTTACCGGTTCGCGCTGGTTCAGCGTTCTCAACCTCAAATCCGGGTATTACCAAATTGAGATGGCAGAAGTTGACAAACCCAAGACTGCATTTGTAACTTCACTGGGCTTCTGGGAGTTCAATCGGATGCCGCAAGGTGTAACCAACGCACCAAGCACCTTCCAGTGCCTGACGGAGAGGTGCAGGCCATCAACCCCTCACACTCTCCCCCTCCGACGTGTTTGCAGCACTGAGCAGGATTAACCCACGGAAGGCAGCTGGTCCTGATGGCGTCCCCGGACGCGTCTACAGGGCCTGTGCAGAGCAGCTGACTGAGGTCTGGACTGACATTTTCAACCTGTCACTAGCCCAAGCAACTGTCCCTGAATGCCTTAAATCCACCACCATTGTGCCAGTGCCCAAACACTCCACTGCAGTTGACCTCAATGACTTCCGCCCAGTTGCGCTTACCCCCATCATCGCGAAGTGCTTCGAGAGGCTGGTCCTGGGTCACATCAAATCATGTCTACCACCCACACTGGACCCCTTCCAATTTTCCTACCACCAGAATAGGAGTACAGAGGACGGCACTGCACTCCGCCCTCTCCCACCTGGACAAAGCCATACATACGTTAGAATGCTGTTCATTGACTTCAGTTCAGCATTCAACACCATTGACCCCTCCAAACTGATCAACAAACTCCGTGATCTGAACATTCCCCCCTCCCTCGCCGGACTTCCTGACCGCAGTCTGTTAAGATCAACGGTCACACTTCCTCCACCCTCACCCCGAACACTGGCGTTCCGCAGGGCTGTGTACTGAGCCCTCTCCTGTACTCTCTGTCATGGCTGCTGGTGGCCAGTCCAGGGTGTGAAGTTTCTGTTTGATCGATCTCTGCTCTCTTCCTGAGGTGCCAGCCAATCAGGGGGATGATTGTCTAATGCAGCACACCTGGATTGGCTCCCTATTTAAGCAGCAGCTCCAGCCCTCCAGCGCTCTCTCTCCAAGCTCCCCGTATTGTTTGGCGTTTGTTCTTTTTGTGGCTTTCATTTTGTGGCTTTCTCTTTCACACTACACACACTCACACTCACCTTACCTTCCACACATCCAGACACTCAAAGACACTACTGATATACTGACTAACACACCCCACTTATCCTATGTTGTACATTCTTTAGTTAGGTTCACTTTGTTAGGTACAATAAATCTTTTTCCCTGCATTCGCGGCCTGGTTTCTCCCCCTTAGTTCTGTCCAGTCTGAGTCGTTGGGCATGACATGGGGGCTCGTCCGGAATTGAACTCGGGGCTGTTTGGTCCAGCTCCCTGTTTGGTGGTCCTCTTTTGGGGCTTTTTGTTGTGAGCGCCGTGGTTGGCACTCTTTTGTGGGGGCAGGGGCCTGGTCGGGTTGCTGTTTTTGATTAGTTGGAGGTGTTGGAGAGCAGACTTTTGTTTGGCAGTAATCACATGATTGATTGGGGTTTCATCATCAGTTATCATCTCCAGCTGGAAGTTGGTGAGTATTTTTTGGCTGCATCCGAATACTCAGTATATACTATTTCTGTTCAGTGTCTACTACTTGACCGTTAATGTAGTACGTGCTACAGCCGTACGTAGAACGCCTCCGAACGCTTCCGAACACCACCGAAAACGCTACCGGATGTTTGGAGATAACGTATTTCCCCTCTGTGCGCGGCAGATCAGATGCCGGCAAAATTAAAAAAGTCACCTCCGATAATGAACCTCATAGTTTTCTGTCTTGTCGTCGTTACAGGTGAATTAAAATGTCTCTTTCTGCGCGAATGGCTCTTGATATCGCTGCTTTTATTTATTTTAATTTTCTCCGCGGCGTTCTTCTTCTTCTGTTACCTGACTCTGCTGCATTGTGGGATAGCGTAGTGTCCTACCGTTGTACACTGTGGCGGTAGTACGCATTCGGGAACCATTTCCGTACTACGCAATGCGTACTAAGCATTCGGACGTACTATATTTTTCACGTACTACAAAATGCATACTATATAGTAGTCAAGTGTGCGTATTCGGATGCAGCCTTTGTTTGTTTTGTGAAAACTTGATGAAGGCACCACGAGCTACGTGAACCCCCGTGCTAGTCTGTGTAGCAGCACTTAATGCTGTTTTTTTACAACTGAGATTTTTAGAGCGCTGTAAACCGGGGATCCATTGAACATATATGTTGAATGGTGAAGCTGTTAAGAGCGTACTGGGAGGTAAGTTCAGTGTTTCCCATACATAGACCAATGTGTGGCGCGGCGCCACAGATTGAACATCGAGCGCCACGAATTGATTCCGTTTTTTTTTTTCCAACGCGATTTGGAAATATAAATATCGTTCCGTTCATTCATCTCCGCGTAGCACTCTTTCTCCCTGTCATTCTCATTCACACACACACACACGCACATAGAGAGCAAGAGAGAGAGAGAGAGACGCGCACTTGCCAGTGGGGTTACGCTTATAAAAGACCCGCACTCGCCCGACGTTTTCCGTTTTCAACCAACCCAACTGCAACTCGGACCACAAGTACTAATATTAAAATAATGTACCCGACCTGCTTCCCGAACCACTTATTCTAATAGGTATCTTGATTAGCTTAATCATAGCCTCATTGGCTTACGTAAAACTGACGTCCCTGAGTCAAATGCATTTAAAACGTGCATTGCACATTTAAACCTTTGTTCACCAGGTCAACGAATAACCTAGGCTTAACAGGCTACATATTCAAAATTAAACAGTGACCTAAATCAGACAGACAGTAAGCCCACTTGGTCTAAAAAAAAAAGAAAGAAACGTAAACGTTGTCTCTAAGTTGGCACCTGGAAAGATCGTGCTGCATCTTTGCGAAAGTCATTCAGCCAATGATGGCTCTTTTATATGAATAGGCTACTCTAAACATTACAAAAGTGTATTCGGCATCTATATTTTAACCGACCCGACCCGAATATCATTAAAGTATTTTTTGGTGACTCGCAACCGTTTAATGATCTTGCGCATCCAGCGCATCACTGATACATGCACAGTGCACACACTCATTGATAGGACATGCAAGCTTTGCACAAAATAGGCTAATGCTGTTCCATTTATTTTAGTTAGTTGCCTTGTTGTACCTTTAGTAGTTATTTATATCTAATTATTATATTGTATTATTATATTTATATCGTTACATTAGACTATTTATTTTGTTTTACCAAAAACGTTAAATACAAGAACAGGTTGATATTGGTTGAGGTAGGTCTTGAGTTCAGTTTGAAATAAAAAAGCT
Organism: Urophycis tenuis; assembly: GCA_036785325.1. Taxonomy (NCBI): domain Eukaryota; kingdom Metazoa; phylum Chordata; class Actinopteri; order Gadiformes; family Phycidae; genus Urophycis; species Urophycis tenuis. Next base: position 314,562 of record JAXIVH010000006.1, read on the forward strand.
CCAGCTTTAGTTGTTTTTTTGCAATTCATTCCTCGAATGTCACAGAATCTACAGTTCAGGTAAAAACTTAACTTTAAAAACTAAAGTGTGTCAATTTTGGTGAGTAATTCTTAACATGAAACTTAAAAGACAGGTCTTCCTCTAACATAAAGTCCAGGTATTTGTATGAGCAAACTACTCTACTGGCCTGCCCTGTAATGTTTTTAGCTGTCTTCTCCTCAAGAACTTACTCTAAAGAATTAAGATTGAGCTGAATAATTTCAAATGCTTCCTGTAGCTTTAAGGAAAAATGTGAGCGATAGCCATGTAACTCTGTCCTGTTTTCTCACTTTCATTCCAAACCAGTCAGTCTCCCTTCCCTGCAGAACTATGAATTTCAGAAAGTTGTGGCTCATCGTCTGTTGCTCTGACCAGGGGAGGGGGCGTCGCCCTCTGACCCCCTCCTGTTCAGATGGCGACGCCCCCTCCCCCTGGTCAGAGCCCCTGGTCTCCGTATGGCCCAGCACCACACATTGCTACCTAGTCTGTGGAAAACACTGAAGTTAGCTGCTAGGCAGAGGGGTTTCTTTTTTTTTCTTTCCCAGTTAGATACGGGGCAGCTCTGGCCTATACTCACCACTGTGTGTTACTTTAAGTGACTCGATGCTGGAGAATTATAAGTGATGATGATGTGACCTATTTGCCTTGGTACCTGTGTGTAACCCACATGGTTTCTCAACCCATTTATGTAATTTGAATGTAGTACCCTTGCCCCACCACAAGGTGGCCCGTCAGCACTGAACAATATCAACCTAGAACGTGATCTCACTCACTCCGAACGTGATCACTCTGAGCCGAACTACTGATCAGAGCCCACGAATAAATGTGCTGACAAGCCTGGGAGAGAGTTGTGAACTGTTGAGACAGAGGAGCCGGTTCGCCGGACAACCCTCTTGAGAACTCCGATTGTTTTTTTTTATTCACTTCACCAGATTAGGGATTGATTCGATATTCCGAACCCGTGGTGGTTCGGTGGCGAGCCAGGGACAACCAACGACTCGGACGGAACGGTGCACGGTGTGGCCAGCCGTGGGATCCGCTCTAGAAGACTTCAGATACATTTCCATTCACTCACAGATAAGAACACAAATCTACCCGGGTAGTTCACAGATACACACACAAAACAGAACTGAAACTGAACTTTGACCTTCCATTAAAGAAAAAGGGACACTTTTATTTGAATTTTTATTTTATTTTTTCCTTTTTGAAGAGCTCTATTTATTTATTCTATATATTTTCTGTTTGTTATTTTCTCTATACTGCAAAAATGTACCTGCTTGGTGTGACAATAAATGGTCAACTGAAACTTCACGTTTGTCACGCCAACACCTCCCCCTCTACCTCGATCGGCGTCGCCTGGCTGTTGATCACCGGTCCCGGCACTACAACCCCCAGAATCCCCGGTGATCATTAGCAGCCACCTGTGTCTAATTCCCAATGTGTCTCACCTGTGTCTTGTTTGTTTCCCTACTTAACCTCGTGTCTCCTGTCTCCCCTTTGTGAGTGGTTGCGTGTATTTGGATTTGTGTTGTATATGTATTGGTATATGGTAGATGGACGTACTTGTCTCCTGTCTACTTGATAGACGCACACACCTTGCTGTGTGCGCCTGTGCTGGTTTCGTCCGGCACCTTAATTAAACTCTGTTACACCGTTTACGCTGCTTGGTCTCGCTCTTGTCTCCGCACAACCCCGTAAGTGTCACAGAACCACTCACCAACGATGGAGACAGCGGACCAGGCAGCGGAGGAGCCCACGCTTGCCTCCGTGCTCAAGCGGCTCCCTACCGACGAGGTATGGGAGCAGCGGATGGCGAGCACGGAGGCATTGCACCGTGAGCTTCTCCGGCGCTTGCCGGCGACGAGTGGCACCGCCTCCGACGCCGCGAGTGGAGGAGTCCCAGCCCCAGCAGAGGCAGCCCGGTCTTCGCCCTCCTCGGTGCGCCTCCCGGAGGTCTACACGGGAGGAGCAGCGGCGTGCGCGGGCTTTGTGCTGCAGGTGGGGCTTTATTTCGCCCATCACCCCTCCGCCTCCGATGAGGAGAGGATCGCCACCATCATTTCGCTCCTGGGGGGAAGAGCCCGGGAGTGGGCGGTGGCGGTCTGGAACAGGGGGGGTGGTGCCCTCGCGTCCTATGCGGATTTCATCCGCACATTCCGGGCGGTATTCGATCACCCGCCCGATGGACGCGAGGGAGGGGAGCGATTGTACCGCCTGCAGCAGGGCTCACGCCCCGTGGCGGACTATGCGGTGGAGTTCCGGACGCTGGCCGCCGCCAGTGGATGGAATGATGCCGCGCTCCTCACCGCCTTCCGGCAGGGCCTCAGCCCGAGGATGCAGGCGGAGATGGCCTGCCGGGACGACACCCTGACCCTCGATGCGCTGATCGGCATGGCCATTCGTTTGGACAACGTGCAGAGAGCCCGGCGCCAACCCGGCGTTCCTCCGCCAGCGAGGGAGGAGCCAATGGAGGTGGAACACCACAGGCTGTCCGCGGCGGAGCGGCGGCGCCGAGGGGAGTGGGGTCTCTGCATGTACTGCGGGGAGGAGAACCACCCGCTGGCGGCTTGTCCTTGGTTGCCATCACCGCCGGGTCCACGAGGGGGACCGCGCCGCAGCCACCAGAAGGTAAGTGCTCCACCCCCCACATACACGGTGGATCACTTTACTTCCACGGTGCACTTGCGCGCGGGTCACAGGTCCCTCTCTGTCTCAGCCCTAATAGACTCGGGAGCCGCCAGCAACCTCATCTCCGCGACGGCGGCGAGGACGCTCCACCTCCCTCTCCACCGGTTGCCAGCGCCGATCACCATCCGGGCTGTGGATGGTCGGGGTATCTGCGGGGGTACCATCACCCACTTTGCCGGTCCAGTGGAGGTGGCCTTGGGGGATCATCGAGAGGTGATGACGCTTTTCGTCATCTCCCCCTCCAATCACGCCCTCATCCTGGGCTTACCCTGGCTCACCTCCAACAACCCCACCATCAACTGGAGGAGGAGAGAGATCCATCTACCACCACCCATCCCCCCGTCAACCACGTCGCTGGTAACATGTGCCTCCACATCGGTCGAGAGCCCCTCCACCGTAGCCAGCCAACCCATCCCTGAGGAATATCGGGAGCTGGCTGCGGTGTTCAGCAAGACCCGAGCCACGTGCCTCCCACCGCATCGTCCGTGGGACTGTGCAGTCAACCTTCTGGCCGGTACTTCGCCGCCCCGGAGTCGTGTGTACCCACTGTCCCACACGGAGCACCAGGCCATGGAGAGGTATGTGGAGGAGGCCCTGCGGCAGGGGTTCATCTGCCCTTCCACCTCACCCGCTGCCGCGGGGTTCTTCTTTGTGGAGAAGAAGGACGGTGGGTTACGCCCCTGCATCGACTACCGGGGCCTGAATAGCATCACGGTGAAGTACCGGCACCCACTCCCTCTGGTCCCTAATGCCCTGGACCAGCTGCGGGGGGCAAGGTTTTTCACCAAGCTCGACCTCCGCAGCGCCTACAACCTGGTCCGTATCCGGAAGGGAGACGAGTGGAAGACGGCCTTCAACATGTCCAACGGTCACTACGAGTACCTAGTGAGCAAATCTCTCTCGCGAGATGGCGCCGAGGATGGCTGCCTTGTCTCGAGCTCCTCACAAACATCTAATTTTGTCGTTTTGTTGTACTTTTTTTTTGTTTATCTTTAATTTTTTTGCAACATGCGAACCGCCCAAGCGAGCCCTATCATTCAATATGATAGAGAACAACTTTTATTCATCAGGTCGCTGGTAAACAGCAACAAACCTCCACGACCAGCAAACAACAACAATGGCGAGACTCCATGGTTACCTGTTGGCGCTTTACCTGCGGGGCGCAGGAGACAAAGACGGCGAGGATCCCGGGCCGGGGTCCTAGTCAGGCTGAGGAAACGCGAAAACCGGCCACCTCTACCGAGCTTACTTCTGGCAAATGTCCAATCCCTGGATAATAAGCTGGATGAACTCCGAAGTAGGATGGCATTCCAACGGGACATTAAGAACTGTAACGTTATGGTTTTCACGGAGACTTGGCTTGACCCTTCGATCCAGGACGCCGCCATTGTCCCACACGGATTCTCCATTCATCGCCAGGACCGGACAATAAACTCAGGGAAGAGTAAGGGAGGGGGTGTCTGCTTTATGATCAACAACAACTGGTGCTCAGATGTGGAGATAATTTCTTCGAACTGTTCTCCCAGCTTAGAACACATCATGATCAGATGCCGTCCTTTTTACCTGCCGAGGGAGTTTACATCTGTTGTTTTAACAGCAGTGTATGTGCCGCCGCACGCTGACAACAACACAGCGCTGGAGGAGCTGTACGGAGTTATCGACAGGACAGAGACTTCAAGGCCGGAGGCTGCATTTATTGTGGCCGGGGATTTTAACAGCGCCAACGTGAAGAAAGTCCTGCCGAAATACTATCAGCACGTCAGCTGCCCCACGCGCGGTGGAAATATACTGGACCATGTTTACTCTCCCTTTCGCAACGGATACAAAGCCCTCCCCCGCCCCCCCTTTGGCAAGTCGGACCACGTATCTCTTCTCCTGCTCCCCGTTTACCGGCAGAGACTGAAAAGAGACCGACCTGTGACACGATCTGTGACAGTCCAGTGTTGGACCGAGCAGTCAGACTCTGCTCTCCAACACTGCTTCAGCACTACGGAGTGGTGTGTGTTCGAGGATGAGGACATAAACACACACACAGACGCGGTCATTTGCTACATCAGTAAATGCATCTATGACGTTGTACCGCGGATTACTGTACGAACATTCCCAAATCAAAAGCCCTGGATAAATAGCGAGGTCCGAGCTAAACTTAAAGCTCGGGCTGTCGCGCACAGCGCCGGTGATTTGGACGAATACAGGAATTCCAGGTATGCGCTCCGGAGAGCTATTAGCAGTGCCAAAAGACATTATAAGAATAAAGTGGAGTCTGACTACAAGGGCTCCAATGCTAGAAACATGTGGTCTGGACTAAAAACTATAACAGACTACAAAAGATCAGTAGGTGGTGCTGAGGGGGTGTGTGCATCTCTCCCAGATGAACTGGACACGTTTTATGCACGCTTTGAGAGACCCCCGGCTGTGGAGGTACAGAAGGCTCAGGATCCTTGCCCCTGCCCCCTGGTTTTAACCAGTGCAGATGTGTGCAGATCCCTAAAAAGGATCAACACACATAGGGCTCCTGGGCCTGACTGCATCCCTGGTCGTGCTCTCAAGGTGTGTGCAGTTCAGCTGGCAGAGGTGTTCACAGTCATCTTCAATAAATCACTGCTCCAGTCTGTAGTCCCCACATGTTTCAGGGAGTCAACCATCATTCCTGTCCCTAAAAAGACTAAAACCATCTGCCTTAATGACTACCGCCCAGTTGCACTCACCCCCATCATCATGAAGTGCTTTGAGCGGTTAGTCAAACAAACCTCCTCCCTCCCCGACTCTCTGGACCCCCTGCAGTTTGCTTACAGGAAGAACAGGTCCACAGCCGATGCCATCACCCTCACCCTCCACACTGCCCTCTCCCACCTGGACCAGAGGAACACGTATGTGAGAATGCTGTTCATTGACTACAGTTCAGCATTCAACACCATTGTGCCTTCCAAGCTCGTCATCAAGCTCAGGGACCTCGGGCTCAACAGCGCCCTCTGTGACTGGATCCTGAACTTCCTGACGGGCAGACGCCAGGCAGTGCGGATGGGTAACATCACATCCTCCAGCCAGACCCTCAACACCGGAGCCCCCCAGGGTTGCGTGCTCAGCCCTCTCCTCTACTCCCTGTTCATGCACGACTGCGTGGCCACACACAGCTCCAACTCCATCATTAAGTTTGCTGATGAGACGACCGTCATCGGCCTGATCACCGACGGCAACGAGACGGCGTACAGAGAGGAGGTCAGAGCCCTGACATCTTGGTGCCAGGACAACAACCTCCTTCTCAACATCAGCAAAACCAAGGAACTGATTGTGGATTACAGGAAGAAACAGAGAGGTGGACACGCCCCCATCACCATCGACGGGACTCCTGTGGAGAGAGTCAGCAGCTTCAGGTTCCTCGGGGTTCACATCACTGAGGACCTGACATGGACTCATCACACCAACATCATCACCAAGACAGCCCGTCAGAGGCTCTTCTTCCTCCGCAGGCTGCGGAGGTTCAACATGGACTCCAGGATACTCTGTAACTTCTACAGGTGCACCATCGAGAGTATCCTGACCGGCTGCATCACGGCCTGGTATGGCTGCTGCACCGCCCTCAACCGTAAGTCTCTACAGAGGGTGGTGAAAACTGCTCAGCTCATCACCATGACGGAGCTGCCATCCATGGAAGACCTCTACACCCAGCGGTGTAGGAAGAAGGCCTACAGGATTATAAAAGACCCCCATCACCCCAGCAACAAACTGTTCTGTCTGCTGCCGTCTGGCAGACGGTACCGCAGCATCCGGACCAGGACCACCAGACTCAGGGACAGTTTCATCCCACAGGCTATAAGACTGTTGAACTCCTGAGCTCTGTGAAGGTCACTACATCTGTTTATAGGAAAATATTTATTTTCATATTTATTTGATTACATTATTTAATTCATATCGGTTCATACCTCCCCATAACTGCTGCTAATTCAACTGCACATGTAAATATAACACTTTTACTTTTACTTTTACTTTTACACTTCTGCACCTTACAATGTTTAATGTTTTAATGTTTATATTATTATCATGTTATATATTTTTTTTTATTTTTATCGCACTAGTTTTTCTCTTCTTCTGTTACAGTATTCTTAGACACTTATTGAGTTGTTTTGGGGTGCCTGGGACTTAAGATTTTCATTGCCAACATGTACGCTGTATCTGTTGAGCAAATGACAATAAAAACCTTTGAACCTTTTAACCTTTTTGAACCTTTGATGCCCTATGACCTGGCGAATGCCCCGTCTGTATTCCAGGCGTTCATAAATGACGTGCTCCGTGACATGCTGGGTCAATATGTCATCGCATATATTGATGACATATTAATCTACTCTCCATCTAGGGCCCAGCATGTCCGGCACGTTCGCCGGGTCCTGGGGCGTCTACTTGGGTACTCGTTGTACGTGAAGTTGGAGAAGTGCCAATTCCACCAGACCACCGTCTCCTTCCTGGGGTACGTGATCGGGCCAGAGGGGGTGCGAATGGAGACATCGAAGGTCGACGCCGTTACCAGCTGGCCGTTCCCACGGACCGTCAAGGAACTCCAACGATTCCTCGGGTTCGCCAACTTCTACCGCCGGTTCATAAGAGGCTTCAGTAGCAGCGCCGCCCCTCTCACCTCTCTCCTCAAGGGCAAGCCTAAGAGGCTTGCTCTGACCCCGGAGGCGGCGTTTGGGAAGCTGAAGAGGACCTTCACCACCGCACCAGTACTTCGGCTTCCCGACCCCGCCTGTCCATTTGTGGTAGAGGTGGACGCCTCCGAGGTCGGGGTGGGGGCGGTGCTGTCTCAGCGCTCGGGGGAGCCAGAGAAACTAAGACCGTGTGCTTTTTTTTCCCGCAAGCTCAGCGCCCCCGAGCGGAACTACGACGTGGGAGATCGGGAGCTATTGGCGGTGAAGTAGGCACTCGAGGAATGGAGGCACTGGCTCGAGGGGGCTCTCCATCCGTTCCTGGTCCTGACCGTTCACCGCAACCTGGAGTACCTCCGCTCAGCGAAACGGCTTAATCCGCGTCAAGCCAAGTGGGCCCTCTTCTTCGCGCGGTTCCAGTTTACCATCTCCTATCGCCCAGGCAGCAAGAACACCAAAGCCGACGCCCTGTCACGGAGGTACGACTCCGACTCGGTCCAGGAGGGGCCGACTACCATCCTCCCCGAAGTCGTGTTCGCGTGCCCCATACAATGGGACCTGGATGAGGACCTCACGCGAGCACGGCGTCAGGAGCCCGGCCCTCCTGGTTGCCCCCCGGGTCGGGAGTACGTGCCCCTGGCGCTCCGTGACAGGGTAATCGCCTGGGCGCATACATCGACCGCCACGGGACACCCTGGAGCCGCGCGGACCGGTCACCTCCTTGCACAGAGGTTCTGGTGGCCCCACCTGGCCGCTGACGTGGAGGCGGCCGTTCGGTCCTGCTCCCTCTACGCCACCACCAAGACGCCACGGCAACTCCCGGCAGGGAGGTTACTTCCCCTGCCGATCCCTCAGAGGCCGTGGACCCACATAGCCGTGGACTCCGTTACGGACCTGCCGGTCTCTGAGGGACAAACGGTAATCTTGGTGGTGGTCGACAGATTCTCTAAAAAATGTCGATTCCTCCCCTTCCCACGCCTCCCCACTGCACTCCAGGTTGCGGAGGCCATGTTCCAGCATGTGTTCCGGACTTATGGCCTTCCGGAGGACGTCGTCTCGGACCGGGGACCCCAATTCATCTCCCGGGTGTGGAAGGCGTCTGGATACCACCCGGAGGCGAATGGGCAGGCGGAGAGGACCATCCAGGAGTTGTGGAGGTTCCTCCGGACTCACTGCCACGACCACCAGCACGACTGGGCCCGGTTTTTGCCCTGGGCGGAGTACGCCCAGAACTCCCTGAGGAGTGCATCGACGGGCATCACTCCTTTCCAGTGCGTGCTGGGACGGCAACCTCCTCTCTGTCCCTGGAGCCCAGACCAGACCGGTATCCAGGCCGTAGATGACTGGTTCCGTCGAGCCGAGCGCACCTGGCAGCGCACCCACACCCAGCTGCGTCGGGCCGTGCGGCGCCAGAAGACCCAGGCGGACCGTCATCGCGCTCCGGCTCCGAACTATCGGCCTGGGGACCGCGTCTGGCTGTCCACCAGGGACCTTCGCCTCCGACTGCCCTGCCGGAAGCTCAGTCCCCGGTTCATCGGGCCCTTCAAGATCCTCCGGAGGGTCAACCCCGTCTCAGTCACGCTTCAGCTCCCTGCGCACTACCGGATCTCACCCACTTTCCATGTCTCTCTCCTCAGGCCGGTGATCAGAGGCCCACTGGCGGATGCGGTTCCCCCAGCTGAACCACCACCGGCCCTGGAGATTGAGGGCGCACCGGCATATAGCGTTCGAGCCCTCCTAGACTCCAGGATCCGAGGGGGCCGCTTCCAGTACATAGTGGACTGGGAGGGGTACGGCCCAGAGGAGCGCGGCTGGGTGCCACGCCACGACATACTGCACCCCGGACTCATTCAAGAGTTCCACCGTGCGCACCCAGAAAGACCAGCACCGCGCCCTCGGGGTCGCCCTCCTGGTGGGTGGCGCCGCGCGTCAGGAGACGCGCCTCAGGGGGGGGGGGTACTGTCACACCAACTCCTCCCCCTCTACCTCGATCGGCGTCGCCTGTCTATTGATCACCGGTCCCGGCACTACAACCCCCAGAATCCCCGGTGGCCATTAGCAGCCACCTGTGTCTAATTCCCAATGTGTCTCACCTGTGTCTTGTTTGTTTCCCTACTTAACCTCGTGTGTCCGTCTCCCCTTTGTGAGTGGTTGCGTGTGTAATGTATTGAGTGTATTGTATGTCGTATCTGGACGAACTTTGTCTTTGTGATTTGACAAACGCACAAACCTCGCTGTGTGTGCCTGTGCCGGTTTCGTCCGGCACTTAATTAAACACTGTTCCACCATTTACGCTGCTTGGCCTCGCGCTTGTCTCCGCTCAACCCCGAAAGTGTCACACATACTATCTCCCGAGGGAATTTACCTGTGCTGTTGCCATTGTTGTTTACATACCGCCGTCAGCTGACGCCGACACAGCATGTGACGTCATCAACTCAGTCACCGCCAAAAAACTTACACAACATCCAAATGCATTTGTTGCAATCTCTGGGGACTTTAATCATGCCTCTCTCTCTGCATCACTCCCCACTTTTCACCAATTTGTCATGTGCCCTACCAGAGACAATAAAACACTGGATTTACTGTATGCAAACACACTGGATGCATACAGATCCACAGCCCTTCCTCCCCTTGGCAGGTCAGACCATAACCTGGTTCTTCTTAGTCCGCCCTACACACCCATTGTTCAGCGGCAACCGGTAACCACAAGGACAGTCAGGAGGTGGTCTCAGGAAACCAATGGGCTTCTGCAAGGGTGTTTTGAGGCTACGGACTGGGATGTGCTCTGTGAATCACATGGGAACAACATTGACTCCATGACGGACTGTATAACAGACTACATCTCCTTCTGTGTTGATAATGTGGTACCTGCTAAGAAAGTGAAGTGCTTTGCAAATAATAAATAAACCCTGGATCACCAGTGACTTAAAAGGGCTGCTAAACAAGAAGAAGAAGGCATTTAGGGATGGTGACAGAGAGGTGCTGAAGAGCGTACAGAGGGAGTTGAGAGTGAGACTAAGAGAAAACAAGGAGGCATACAGAAGGAAGCTAGAGAGCAAGCTCCAGCTGAATAACATAAGAGATGTTTGGCATGGAATGAAAACCATAACCGGTTTCAAGGTGAAAGGAAATCAGGTAGAAGGCAGTCAGGAAAGGGCAAATAAGCTGAACGTGTTTTTCAATAGGTTCAGCTCGGGGCCTTTGGCTACCTCCCCGGTCTCTGATGGCCACACAGACCCTACATCCTCCCCCCTCACAAAGGCCCTCCCCTCCCCACAAGTTACTAAGACATCACCTACTGCCCCCCCAACATGCTCGGACCCCGACCGAGACCCACCACTACCCCACACTTCTCTGACCTGTCTGTCGGTCTCCAGCAGCCAAGTGAGAAGGCAGCTTGAGAAACTAGCCCAGAACAAGGCAGCAGGTCCAGATGGCATCAGGCCCACGGTTCTGAAAGCCTGCACAGGTCAGCTATGTGGCATTTTACAGCATCTCTTCAACCTCAGCCTCAACCAGGGGAGGGTGCCAGTGCTGTGGAAAACATCCTGTCTTGTTCCAGTCCCCAAGAAACCCTCTTCCTCTGCCCTCAATGACTACAGACCTGTTGCCCTAACATCACACATTATGAAGGTACTGGTGAGGCTGGTCTTGGCCCACCTGACACCACAGGTGACCAGCTATCTGGACCCATTACAGTTTGCATACTGCCCAAGGGTGGGGGTTGAGGACGCCATCATCTACCTACTCCACAGAGCCCACTCTCACCTAGACAAGTCTGGAAGCACTGTGAGGATCATGTTTTTTTTATTTTTCAAGTGCGTTTAACACCATACAGCCAGCACTGTTACGTGAGAAGCTGGAGCTGATGCAGGTAGACACCACCACAATATCATGGATTATGGACTACCTGATTGACAGACCCCAGTTTGTGAGGCTCGGGAGGTCAGATTCTGACCAGGCAGTCAGTGGCACAGGAGCACCGCAGGGGACTGTGCTGTCCCCTTTTCTCTTCACACTATACACCTCAGACTTACAGTATAACTCTGAGGCTTGTCATCTACAAAAGTTCTCAGACGATACTGCAGTAGTGGGGTGTATCAGTGGTGGAGATGAGACAGAATACAGGCAGCTGGTGGATAACTTTGTTGCATGGAGTGGGGAGAACCACCTTGTTTTAAATGTAACTAAGACCAAGGAAATGGTGGTGGACTTCAGGAGGGCCAGGCCTGAGCTAAGCACCATCTCTATCCTTGGGGATGAAGTGCAGGTGGTAGAGAGCTACAAGTACTTGGGTGTGCACATGAACAATAAGCTGGACTGGAAGCAACACACTGAGGCTGTTTACAAGAAGGGTCAGAGCAGAATCTACTTCTTGAGGAAGCTTAGGTCTTTTAATGTGTGTAGTAAAATGTTATGTATGTTTTATCAGTCTGTTGTGGCAAGTGCCATTTTCTTTGCAGTCATCAGTTGGGGCAGCGGCGTAAGGGTTTGTGACTCTAAAAAGCTTAACAAGCTGATTAGGAGGGCTGGCTCTGTGCTGGGGACTGCTGTAGAGCCCCTGGAGGTGGTGATGAAGAGAAGGATGGTACAGAAATTGTGGAGTATTATGGACAATGACACGCATCCCTTGCACAATCTTGTGTGTAAACAAAAGAGTGTTTTTAGTCGGAGGCTACGGCAGCTAAGCTGCAAAAAGGACAGATTCAAGAATACTTTTTTACCTACTGCAATTGCACTTTATAATGACCCCTTTTAGTAAGGACAGAAGTATATTTATTTAGCTTTTAATTTAATTTAGCTTAAGCTGCTTAGTGTATGTATATATCAACTGCATTTTTGCACATGCATGTTTGCACACCTGTTTATCTACACACCTGTATTTGCAAACTTGTTGTACTGTAATAGCTACTAATGCACGTGGACCATCCATTCCACTTTCCTATCCTAGGCTATGTATTGTGGGCTCATGTTTTGTATAGGTGGAATATGTATGTATACATGTGTTGTGTTGTGTGTATATTGGCTGCTGGAACACCTACATTTCTCTGCTGGGATGAATAAAGTATATCTTATCTTATCTTATCTTATCTTATGGAAATGCAGAATTTCCCACAATTGCCATCAAAGAATATGACAAACATGGAACTGTTGACCTTCCTGCATGAGAAGAAGCTGACAGAAATTTACCCCAACATGTGGGTTGCTCTGAGAATCTCTGCCACTCTTCCTGTTACAGTGGCTGCTGCTGAAAGAAGCTTTTCCAAGCTCAAACTCATTTTTTAAAAAGGGGCATTTAGCAGACGCTCTTGTCCAAAGCGACTTACAATCAGTACATTCGTGGGGTTCCAAATGTGTGGGGTTGACTGTGTTTTGGTGTTTTGCGTTTCGTCTTTGTGTGTGGGCGCCTTAAAGGAGGGCAGGGAGTGAGGACATCCATACTGCATTTATCTATTGTACCCATTGTTATGCTGCTCACCTGTTGTATTGCACTACTGCACAATTGCACTACTGTACACTGTTACTTATTATTTCCATACTACCTCTAAAATTACTACCTCTGCTTGCATCTGTTTATTGTTTACTGTTGTTACTTACTGTTTACTACTGTCACTTTAAAACTGTCCACCAATATTGCACTACTCATGTACAATACTGCACGTTAATCACTCCTTTGCACTTCTGGTTAGAACGCCAACTATATTTTGTTGTCTCTGTACCTACAATAAAGTTGAATCTGATATAATATAATCTAAAGAAGACAGAAGATTAGCACAGAAGTCATACAGTCTAAGTTAAACAGCTGGGCTGTATTATAGCATTGCAATCAATGAGGTCATAAATGGATTTTTTAATCACAGAATATCTTACTGCCTGATGACTAATGTTGAAAGATACCAAGTGTTCATAGGGCAAATCAACTGAGAACCAAGAAGTGAGTGTTCAGGAGTTTGGGAACTGTGGTGAGGATTAAAAGGGACACGCCACATCTTTTGGTCCAATACACAGCGTATTGTGATTCTTCAGTGTATGTGGGAGGAAGCCACACCTTTTGAAAATATAACCGGAAGCCTGATACAGATTAGGAGATTAGGAATGTCTGTTTTTTTTTCTGTTCTTTCTGTTCATTTCACTTGTATGCGACTGCTTAGACAGAGCAGCAGCATCGATTTGCAGCTTTCCAGACTGGTACCTCAGACCAAAATCAAATGTTGTCAAATGAGCCAGCCAGCGAAGGCCAGCAATAAAATAAAAAGGGGGCGCGAATATATACAAATGATATATACAGTAGTATGAACAGTATGAACAGGTGTGAGTATGGTGCACTATGTACAGTAATGGACAGTAATAAACAGTATGGACATTGTATAACAGTGTATATAAACAGTATGAACATTTATATAACAGTTATAAATAGTATGGACAGTGTTCTTATAAAGTGGCTGTGCATGGTGGTGGGGGGTGGTGGTGGTGGATGGGTGGGGGTCAAAGTCCAAGCTCTTGGGGAGAGGGGTCATGTGTAGGTGTCCGGGGGTGAGTGGGTGGGTGGGGCTGGGAATGGGTGGGGGTCAATGTCAATGTCCATCGTTTGTGGGGGCAGAGGGCAGAGAAAGAAGGGGGGTCAGTGCTGAGTGGGAGTTCAGCATCCTGACCGCCTGGTGGATGAAGCTGTCCTTCAGTCTGCTGGTCCTTGCCTTGAGACTCCTCATCCTCCTCCCAGAGGGCAGGAGGTTGAAGAGGCAGTGGGAGGGGTGGGTGGAGTCACCCGCAATGCTGAGTGCTTTGCGGGCCAGGCGTGTACTGTATATGTCCTGGAGGGAGGGGAGGGGAGCACCGATGATCTTCTCAGCTGCTCTCACTATGCGCTATGTTGGATATGTTGGATCTAAAAAGAGATGTACAACAAAATACTTTTTGGGGGGAATGCTCCGCAATGATTAAAAAGATGTAAGGAAGCAGCACAGTTAGAGATACAGGCTGTGCTGTTTACTCTGTTTTCACGCTCGATAATAAGGCAAGGGACCGAATGGGACAATCTGCCCTCCAAGTCTATGTGAACTGTAAACTGAAATGCCAAATGGATGGCGTTAAAGCGGGGGGCATAAAGAGAGGAGACATCAGGCCAGGTTCCAGTAGTGAAAACAACTAGACCCACTGTGACTTGACAACTGTTGGGTTTCATCAATGTTTTATATTATTTGTGGTTTCTTATATTTGTCAAAAGTATAGTCCATTAGGCAGAGGTGGAAATAAAGTACTAAAATATTGTGCTCAAGTAAAAGTATCAATACTTTGATGAAATATTACTCAAGTACAAGTAAAATTACCCATCTGAAAAGCACTAGAAAAACTTGACCTAGCTTGTGTGTCAGTGTATGAGTTTGTGTCCTCTATGTTCATGCCAGTGCTCATCACATCATCATTCATCACTGTGTTTGTTTCCAGGTGCATATTTTTCCCCTGTAGGTTTTCATTGGGATTTTATTTTTTTACTCGGTAACGAATAGGATTTATAATGAAACTAAGTACAATACTTCAGGCAAAACTTACTCAAGTAAAATACCTATTTTAAATTATACTTCAAAAAAACAAAATACACAAAAAAACAACCCAACACAGTAACGTGAGTAAATGTATTTCGTTACTTTCCACCTCTGCCATTAAGCTCTCTTAGCTTAATGGCAGAGGTGGAAAGTAACGAAGTGGCCCTATATTCCAATGTCAAATGTTATGCCGACGCTGAACGGACGTGCACATTGTCCTCACTTTGAGAAAACTGAATTCCTTTGTAGAGGTGGTCGGTCAGTATGGCAGCAGTTTGGCAGGCATAATGTGCCACAACTCGCGCGTCTGACAACGCGATCAATCTTTCTCAGACACGACTGGCAACGCATTCAATCTTTCTGAACGCGTCTCGCAACGCCTCTGGTAACGCGTTCAGAAGCGCGAGTTGTAGTGTATGGCAGGCCGATTGTGTCACAAATCGCGCTTCAAATCGCGCTTTAAATGACTGCACGGAGCTACTGCCAGCTTACTCCAGACAATGACCCCCCTCGCATACATTGCTGCCCAGATAATCAGTAGTGCCCCTCTACTGTCCAACACACACATCTGTTTATTCAGATCACACCACAGGAGACACAAATCACCAGCAAATATTAGTTGTATTAAAGTATGAGAGTTAAAGTATGAGAGTTACTGCCAGTATTCAAGTAGTAATTTAGGACTGGTTGGGGAGGGGTTATGGGATTTGAAACTTAAAACTTAAAAACAATGCATAGGTTGGGATTCACACTTGCAGCTAAATAAGACTCAAGATGAAAGGTAGAGTTTCAAACCATTGCACTGGCATACTTTGTCTACATTGGTATGCACACAGTGAGTATTATAGGCTTATTAACGACAAGATACCTTAAATAGCAAAAAAAATATCTGTCAAATAACTTTTAAAATAACACAAAATGATGTGGTGTGTCTGCCCTGGCATATGATTGGTTGAAAGCAGTTCAACTCTATTGGCTGAGAAAATTGAGGGGAGTAGTCTTTTGCTCTCAACGCATTATATCCTTCTGAACGCGTTGTAACTTTCTGAACACGTTCAGACTTTTGAACGCTTTGAAACTTTTGAACGCGTTGAAACTTTTGAACGCGTTGAAACTTTCTGAATGCGTAATTTGAACGCGTTCAATGTTTTTGACGCGTCTGGAACAGATTTAACGCCTTGCCAGATGCGTCTGGAACAGATTTAACGCGTTGCCAGACGCGTTAAAAGCCGTCTTGTAACGCGTTCAGAAGGGCGAGTTGGGGCACAATCGGCCTGCCATACTGCGCATCGGCAGCGGGCGGCTGATGGAAACACTGGTTTTAAAACATTTCCTACATAACATTGAAGTGTAAGTGAACCCACTATTTCAGCTACAATTCGAAAACTATTTAATTTTCAAAAATGCGTTTTGGGCTGAGATTTCTAGGAAGGATGGGGCGAATAAGCAATGTTGTAGCCTAATATTTTATATAGCCTATCAAAATCAAGCGCTGCTCAGAGGGGTCAAGATCCGTATTTTACATCGATTTTTTTTTTTAATCAATGTAAGTCTAAAACGAGGCGTAATGTGACACGTTTTTACCTTCCATAGTCAGGGCAACAAAAATTGACACGTCAGCTAGATTTACGCACATTCAGATTTTGTCTCGTTAAATAGGCTATCACAGCCAAATTGATGTTCCATTCGTAAATAATAGGGGTGTTAGGAATATGACAGCAAAAAGATAGCGATTTATCTTTTCTTGACAAAGCTTATGTCCTTTCCTTTCACGATAGAGGAAGTTCTGCAGTGCCATCAACAAGTTTCTTTGACCTTCACCGGTTAAAGTTTCAATTGACTTCTTCGAACCCACAACCCATCATTTACTTTATTGTATACTGGTACCAGTAATGAGTGCGTATCACATGTGTAGACGCCCACATTCCAAACACAACGTGCTCCCTTGCGTTGTTCAACGTCGTTGATCTCTCATCGTGAATATGCAGACCTGTCTTGATTAAAGGTCCCTCATTGGCCACAACCAGAAAATGCACGTTGACGTATCAATTCTTGTTGTGTTAACGCCACCAAACTGCGGGTTAATACGAAGAGTGTTAAAGCTATTGGCTATTGGCTAATACATTAATACTATAGACATTTTACTTTCAGTTTTGGCGTCGAGGCGTTCCTGGTGGTCAAAGGCGTGAGGAACTCAGCTTACCTGGTCAAGCTGCTCAACATTGAATGAGCGGCATGACTGCGCAACCGGGCATTGTTTTGAATAGTTTATGATATAAGGGGGCGTAGGGTTATAAACTTCAGTAATTTAGGCCAGTAACTGTGGCCATTAAACTTGATTGTTGCACAATTATATTTTCTGATAAATACCACGCAGATGCCGATTAATTTCAACACCGTTTCAACACCATGGGTGACCCGGGTTTCCGATTTTCGTTTTGGTTCATTGAACCAGTTGGTCCTGCTCATGTCCTGTCTGTCCTGCTCATGTCCTGTCTGTCCTGCTCATGTTCTGTCTGTCCTGCTCACATCCTGTCTGTCCTGCTCCTGTCCTGTCTGTCCTGTTAATGTCCTGTCTGTCCTGCTCATGTCCTGTCTGTCCTGCTCATGCCCTGTCTGTCCTGCTCATGTCCTGTCTGTCCTGCCCCTGTCCTGTCTGTCCTGCTCATGTCCTGTCTGTCCTACTCCTGTCCTGTCTGTCCTGCTCCTGTCCTGTCTGTCCTGCTCATGTCCTGTCTGTTGTACTCTAACGTCATCATGTCATTACCGAGGCTACCTCTCAAACGTGCGCGCGCATAGAAAGTGGTTTCAAACCAACCAGAACTGCTTCTAAACCATGCGCGTAACTGTCCCTCCATTATGTATCTGCTGTTCCGTGTTGTTACAGTAAGGTACAGTCATAGTAAGGTACAGTTACAGTAAGGTACAGTCATAGTAGGTACAGTTACAGTAAGGTACAGTCATAGTAAGGTACAGTTACATTAAGGTACAGTCATAGTAAGGTACAGTTATAGTAAGTTACAGTAAGGTAAGTCATAGTAAGGTACAGTTACAGTAAGGTACAGTCATAGTAAGGTACCGTTACATTAAGGTACAGTCATAGTAAGGTACAGTTACATTAAGGTACAGTCATAGTAAGGTACAGTTATAGTAAGTTACAGTAAGGTACAGTCATAGTAAGGTACAGTTACATTAAGGTACAGTCATAGTAAGGTACAGTTACAGTAAGTTACAGTAAGGTACAGTCATAGTAAGGTACAGTTATAGTAAGTTACATTAAGGTATAGTCATAGTAAGGTACAGTTATAGTAAGTTACAGTAAGGTACAGTCATAGTAATGTACAGTTATAGTAATTTACAGTAAGGTACAGTCATAGTAAGGTACCGTTACATTAAGGTACAATCATAGTAAGGTACAGTTATAGTAAGATACATTAAGGTACAGTCATAGTAAGGTACAGTTATAGTAAGTTACAGTAAGGTACAGTCATAGTAAGGTACAGTTGTAGTAAGTTACAGTAAGGTACAGTTACAGTAAGGTACAGTAGTAAGGTAAAGTCATAGTAAGGTACAGTTACAGTAAGGTACAGTCATAGTAAGGTAGTCATAGTAAGGTACTGTTACAGTAAGGTAAGCATAGTAAGGTACAGTCATAGTAAGGTACAGTTACAGTAAGGTACAGTCTGGATCTGGGAGCCTGGACAGAGCTAACCAGTATAACCAGTTTTTCAACAGGTTTAGCTCACCCCCTGATACCCCTCCAACACCCCCATCGCCCCACACACTCACACTGTCCCAAAGGGTTCGACCCTCCCCCCAGCATTCTCCTGTACAACACCTCTCCATCTGCCCCTCCTCCTTCCCCCCCACCCCCTCCTCCTCCTCCTCCACTGATAACATCTGCACCAACCCCTGCCCAACGGTGACTACAGGCCAGGTAAAGAGGCAGATGGAAAGACTGCATCAGCAGAAGGCTGCAGGCCCTGATGGCATCTCACCCAGGATCCTGAAGACCTGTGAGCCAGCTGTCTCCTGTACTGGGACATCTGTACAACCTGAGCCTGAGTCAAGAGAAAATCCCGTTGCTGTGGAAGATCTCCTGCTTGGTCCCAGTCCCCAAGAAGTCGAGGCCGTCAGACCCGGCAGACTACAGACCAGTGGCCCTAACATCGCATGTGATGAAGGTCCTGGAGAGACTGGTCTTAGCTCAGCTGAGGCCACAGGTGAGGATGTTTCTGGACCCCTTGCAATTTGCCTATCAGCCCCGTGTTGGAGTCGATGATGCTGTCATCTACCTGCTGCAACGTGCCCATATGCATCTGGATGGTGGGGGAGGCACTGTGAGGATCACATTCTTTGATTTCTCCAGTGCTTTCAACACCATTCAGCCTTTGCTGATGGGTGAGAAGCTGCGGGGGATGGGTGTTGACGACACTATGATCTCCTGGATTACTGACTACTTGACAGGCAGGCCGTCTGGGCAGTGTACTGTCTGATGTGGTGGTCAGTGATACAGGAGCTCCACAGGGAACTGTGCTCTCTCCCTTCCTCTTCACCTTGTACACCACTGACTTTCAGTGGTGTTGCTTGGACGCAGAGCATGTGCGGGGCGCTCCAGAGCGTGTGCGACCCAGTAGTTGGCGTGTCCTCAATGTTCTTAATAATTTTTATTGTATACTGTTTTAACCATTCATGTTTATTTGTTTTTGTCAAGTCTGCGTGTGTGTGGAAGTAAACGGAACGCAGCGATGCAGCCTCTGGACTTTTTTATGTACTTGGCCGTGTTTGTCAGCGTGTTAACGCTACTGCCAAACTTTTCCACCTGTCATGGTGTGGAGGGATCCACCGTGCGGGGCAGCCTCACTTTCACCCGCGAGTCTCTACTCGCGCTTCGGACATCGATCACCGGGAATACACCAGCAGGCATCCCGCCCGAGCTGAGGAGGTCGAGCAAGAATGGTGAAAAGTTCCGTCGGAAAAGAGGGAGACGAGGCGGACTGCGCCGGCAACTCAAGCGTCTCAGTTTGACAGACCGTCGCCGCCACCCGCCGCTCCCCACAATCTTGCTGTCAAACGTACAGTCGCTCAGGAGGAAAACGGATGAGCTGGATGCCTGGGTAAAGTGCAAGTCGGGAATTAAGGATACCTGTCTGCTTGCCTTCACGGAGACGTGGCTGAGCGAGCGGGATCGGGATGAGGATTTAAACATTACCGGGTTTGGAAGCCCGATTCGTTTGGACAGCGATCCGGTGACAACCGGGAAATGCCGCGGCGGAGGAGTATGCCTCTACGTAAACAAAGGGTACTGTAACACCGTCTGTGTGAGAGAGCGGATTTGTACACAAGACATTGAACTGCTGTCGGTGTCCCTCCGACCCTATTATCTACACCACGAATTCCAACAGCTGTTCTTCACACTAGTGTACATTTATCCGCGTGCAAACGCTACAGCAGCCGCTCAGCTGATAGCTGACGTCACTCAGAGGCTGGACGACGTTTGCCCCGAGGCGCCAAAGTTTATTTTAGGAGATTTTAATCATTGCGCTTTAGAGAAGAGTATGAGATCGTACAAACAGTATGTAACCTGCGCTACCACGCAGAAGAGTACTACTTTTGATCTCTGCCACGGATCGGTAAACGGAGCATATCGATCTATCCCCATGCCACCCTCTGGTGCATCGTACCACACGAGTGTGTTCCTGATGCCCGTGTACAGACCTGCTTTCAGGCGTATGGATTGTCAGGAAAAAACAATCAAAATCTGGTCCCAGGACAGTATAACTGCTCTCCAGGGATGCTTTGACTGTACAGACTGGGACTGCTTTGATGTCGCAAGTAGTGACATAAACGAATTTACTGTCAGCGTGTCTGACTACATAGTCTTCTGCACTGATGACGTTATACCCACGAAAAAGGTGGTTATTTATCCCAATAACAAACCATGGGTAACCAAGGAACTAAAAAGCATCATTAATAAAAAGAAAAGGATATTTGTTTGCGGTGACTCCCTGGAAAAGAAGGAAGTCACCAGAGAAGTTAAACGTGAAATAATAAAAGCAAAAGCAAACTATAGAAGAAAAATTGAAAACCTATACAATGGTGGCGATTTAAGGACAGCATGGCAGGGCATCAAATCTATGGCAGCTATTAACCAACCAAATTGTGTAAACAAGCAATTAGCTTGTGTAGCAGGGATGGAAGATGATGATCTGCCCAATGCTTTCAACACTTTTTTTTGCCAGATTTGAAAAGCCCCTTCCAAGCAATGTTCCCATGTTACCAACGTCACCAGCATTGACCCAGAATGATAATGACAATAATGATGTGGATATATCACAGAGTTGGGTCAGAACCTTGTTCAGGAGAACAAACATAAGGAAGGCTGCTGGCCCCGATGCCATATGTGGGCGTATCCTCCACCATTGCGCTGACCAGCTTAGTGGTGTTTTTACCACAATTTTTCAAAGGTGCGCAAACAGTGGGCAGATACCAACACTTTGGAAAAAATCCACAATCATACCCATTCCTAAGGTAAAAAACCCTAAGGGTTTAAATGACTACAGGCCAATTGCTCTGACCTCTCTGGTCATGAAAAGTTTTGAAAAAATTTTGAAGGAGGAAATAGTTTCTTTTACTAAGGGGAAACTTGACCCACTTCAGTTTGCATACCAAGAAGGCAAAGGGGTGGAGGATGCTAAACTTTTTATACTAGATCGACTGTACAAACATCTTGAGCAGCCAAAGTCGCATGCTATACTTTTATTTGCCGATTTTAGTTCCGCTTTTAATAAGATGCAGCCGCATGTTCTGATTGAGAGGCTTGCTTCTCATTTTGGTCTACCAGACCACATTCTGTTGTTGATTTTAAACTTTTTAACAAACAGACTGCAGCAGGTCTTTGTGAATGGACGCACATCCTCTACCACTCTGTCAAACACAGGCTCTCCTCAGGGGTGTGTGCTCTCACCCTTGCTTTTTATTTTGTATACAGATAGCTGTAAATCAACCCTTGAAAACAGCTGGCTGGTCAAATTCTCGGATGATACAGTGCTACTGTCCCTTCTGCAGGCAGAGCAATCCAATCATGATCATGCATTACAAGAATTTGTCAAATGGTGCGATGACAGCTTTCTGGACCTGAATGTGTCAAAGACCAAAGAAATGATCATTGACTTTAGGAAAAATACTGGTGACTTCACACCAAGTTCCATTCACGGGGAGACGGTACAAAGAGTGAACTCCTATAAATACCTGGGCACTGTGTTTGACGCCCAGCTGAAATTCAGTGATAACACTGAGTGCATTACAAAAAGAGCAAACCAAAGAATTCACTTGCTGAGGAAACTCAACTCCTTCGGTGTCAGTAGAAAGATCATGTGTACCTTCTATTCAACATTCATTGAGAGTCTACTGACTTTTTCCTTTATATGTTGGTTTGGTGGTCTCTCAGTAAAAGACAAGAAGTGTCTAAATGACATTGTAAAAGCGTCCTCCAAAATAACTGGAGCCCAACTCAAAAACTTGCACTCCATATGGGAGACGCGAGTACTAAGGAAGGCTAAAAAAATAATATCCCTTCCAAACCACGCTCTCGCCACTGAGTTCGTGAGTATGCCCTCAGGTCGGCGGTTTTATGTGCCGATGCGGAAAACCAACCGCTATGCAAACTCTTTCTTCCCATCTGCCATTAAGCTGCTTAATGCTGAAGTGTAGAAATCAGTTATTCATACATATAATGTATATATATATATATATAATATATACTTATCCACTTGACCCCTGAGCTGCTGTTGCCATCACTGTGTTGGGATATGTGCTGTATGGATGCTGTGATATGTGCTGTACCTTGTCTGTCTTCTTTTTGTTTTTGTTTGTTTTTTTTGTTTTTTTGTTTTTTTTTTGTTTTTTGTTTTTTTTTTGTTTTTGTTTTTTTATGGACATGCCAAATGCGAACTGAAGTGCCCTTTGGGACAAATAAAGTATTCTGAATCTGAATCTGAATCTGAACTTTCAGTACAACTCCGAGTCATGTCACTTGCAAAAGTTCTCTGATGACTCAGCTGTTGTCGGGTGTATAAGAGATGGAGAGGAGGGTGAGTACAGGACACTGGTGGACAACTTTGTGGAGTGGTCCGAACAGAATCACCTGAGGCTGAATGTCAACAAGACCAGAGAGATGGTGATCGACTGTGCACCATTTTCTTTGCTGCTGTGTGTTGGGGCAGTAGCACCAGAGCCAGTGACACCAAAAGACTTGATAAAATCATCAAGAAGGCTGGCTCTGTACTAGGTCTCGGGCTAGAATCTTTTGAGTCTGTGGTGGAGAGGAGAATGCTGAAAAAACTGTTATCCATCATTGACAATGATCAGCACCCTCTCCATCACACAGTGGTCAGACAGCGGAGCACCTTCTCTCACAGGCTGCTCCAGCTCCGCTGTCGAAGGGACAGATATAGGAAATCATTCCTACCACATTTCATTACACTGTACAATAACAGCCAATAATTTATTGCAACAGTCTCCTTGCACCTTATATTTCATTTCATTTCATTTCATTATATTCTGTACACTGTTTCTTTTAAATCTTGCACTAAAATTAGTTTAGATTATATTTAGTTTACATTTTTAGTTTATATTTAGTTTATATTTTATATTTACATTTTTAATATATATATATATATATATATATATATATATATATATATATATATATATATATATATATATATATATATATATATATTTATTTATTTTTTTTTTTTTTTTTTTTTTTTGTGTATTCTAATGCTGCTGCTACATTGCAATTTCCCAGCTTGGGATTAATAAAGTATTTCTATTTCTATTTCTATTATCATATAGTCATAGTAAGGTACAGTTACAGTAAGGTACCGTACAGTCATAGTAAGGTACAGTCATAGTAAGGTACAGTTACAGTAAGGTACAGTCATAGTAAGGTACAGTCATAGTAAGGTACAGTTACAGTAAGGTACAGTCATAGTAAGGTACAGTCATAGTAAGGTACAGTTACAGTAAGGTACAGTCATAGTAAGGTACAGTCATCTAGCAGTGTGCTGTGCACCTGCAGCACTTAGTATTTTATGGGAGCAGCGTGTCTCCGCGAGGCGTGTCCACGCGCCATATACGTAACCCGCTGTGCTGGGCCGCTCAGTCAGCGCGAGGGACTGGAAAGCCGAGCACTTCACGTCCATCTGAAGGATCAACACCGTAACTCTTCTACTACGATGGCCGAACAACTCGATAAAGAATTAATATTCAACAAGCCGAAGGTATGTTGTAATTACTTGAAACAATCAGTTGTCTAAATATTAAACTTTGTTGTTAAAGGCTGAAAGCGTGGGACTGTTGTTATTCGTGCATTCCTTTTTTTCCTTCTATACTTTGTATCGACATTATGCAGCTGGTTTGGGTCGTCCCTACAGAGTGGCTCTAGTAGCGATTCCACGTCGGGGTTTTCCTGCAAATTAACTTCTTTGACGGTTTCCGCTTTTCTATGTAAATTACCACGAAGCGGGTTAACAAGGCAGCTGCCCTCCCGTCAGGTTGTTACGCTCTGGTGGAAAAAGACGCTTTTACCTCTCAGCAACGCCATTTTTTGAAAATGTAAATCTAACAGTAAGCTATATGTTTAAGCTTGCCACGCTTGAGCCATGTGTGTGCTGTGACCGCCTGCCTGTCGGCTGGCAGCCATAACGTCAAGAGAAACGATTAGCTCGCAAATATCCATAGAAAGATACGCTACTGGATTGAGGAAGGGTGATAGTCTAAGAAAAAAAATCCCCAGCCACATGCGACTTACGACTTACAAATTAAATTATTCATATTAAATGTTTATTCGTTTTGCAGGCTCCCATTTGACCAATGAAAGTAACAATCCCACATTTCTTTTTGGTATTTAATTTCATTATTCTTTTTTATTCTTTTGTATAATTGGTTGCCACAACACAACCACGTGTGGAAACACGAAAACAATTGAGGAGAGAGGAACAAACACATTGAGAAACAATTGGCAAAAGGATGTGCTGTTTAGCTGCAGATGAGTAAAACAGCTGCTGTCTGTCTCTGTCACTGTCTCTCTCAATAACACATAACAGTTACTTTTCATGTAAAGCTTTTCTTCAGAGGGTGGTCTTTTAAAGATCACTTATGGTCAGCCTGCAAGCATGGCGCATGGCATGCATTCAAATTGAATGTAATTTAGGCTGACTGAGATACCATACTGTAACAAAGACACTTATAGGATGCTGACCAAGATAACATATGGACCAAGTTTGCATTTTGCATTGTGACAAAGCTCACACAGTTGTTTATGTTAAATTGAGATAAGCACAGCTCACAAATTCAAACATATCCACCACAGCGTTTAAGTAATTGAGACAGATATAAACAAAAGGGCATGACTGCAGACAGCTCTTGTCAACAATGCATTGCACACATACACAAACTATACAAATGGGGTTCAGAAGACTTTCTTCCTCTTGCATTGCGCCATCGTGACACATCCTGATTTGACTACATTCACTTCCAGATAAACACACACATGAATCCTTAACTAGTCCCCTCTATTCAGAAATGGCTGCATTGAGATCATTCAGTTCAGTTGTGATGGAAGTTAGAAGGTCACCATAATATCTAAAATATGAATGATTTGAAATAAGTATGCTTCAAATATGTGTTTCGTTTTAAATCCAAAAAGCCATTTTATAGTCAAGGATTCCTTATACTTACACGCAATAAAATGACATTATGACAAAATGACAATTTTATCATAGGACATTACATAATTCCCTTGGAGTTCCATTCTAACTGGAAAACAGAACTGTTTTTCAGCCTTTGCTCGCATTTGTAACCCCGCCCCCCACTGGTTTTCGTTTTTATAGCCTCTGGGTTGTGGTGGAGGGGGTACAATTTCATGATTATATTATATTATATCACATTCATTGTCAACAATGAATGGCAGAGTCAAGGCGAAGACTGTCTACTTTTTCAAAAAGGTTCAAGTGTCCCCTAGAATCCAGGTTCACATCCCAGTCATGCATCCCACATGCATCTCACATCCCATCAGCTGTTGATGCTCAGGTTGTCCCTCACCGGCAGCTCAACCCCTTTCTTTTTTTTGTGTCTGTCATCTGCAGGTTGAGCTACATGTACACCTTGATGGAGCCATTCGAGTTCAGACCATTCTTGATGTAGCCAAGTGAGTTGTTGACTCACTGTTGTTTATAGTACTTCATCCTTTAGATATATCTTTAAGTATGCAAATGTACATGGATTTCCTGTATTTAAATCACCTGTAGTGACACCCTTTTTGGTTTAGCTTTTTTGCTGTTAGGCGTGGCTATACAAATAATGAATAGGTAGAGCCTTTCTATTTTATATTGAAACATTCAGTAAGTCTAATCATGGTTAACCAAAGTACATGTAAAATGTCCCCCGTGTCCATCAGGAGACGAGGGATCTCCCTGCCAGCCGACACAGTTGAGGAGATGACTCAGATCATCACAGTCCAAAAGCCTGCCACTCTGACAGAGTTCCTGGGCAAGTTCGCCGAGTACATGCACATCATTGCGTGAGTCAAAAAGAAACCATCAGATTTGATGATAACAGCCTCTGACAAGTTGAATCAGCAACACCGCACTGTCAATGTGTTGCATTCTGTCTAGTCCAGCACTTCCTTTATATATTTCAGGGTTAATTTCTGTAAGGAAGATTATTGTTCTTAATGAGACCAAAGGTTAAGGAAGCCGTATATACAGTATATATAGGCAAATTGTGATAAGATATAGCAAACATGCAGTTGTTATTATGTGAATTTTCAGTTTTCTGCTTCCTGTTTGTCATTACAATTTCCCATGACAGAATTGCAAGCATCTGGATATTGTGCACACCGAGACAGCTGTTGTGCTATTTGCCACCAATCTCTGGTCCTTCTAGAGACATGGGGATAACATAGGGAAGTTGCTAGCAATGTTATGCTGATACAGAAATGTTTAGTAGGCTTGAACCACATGACATGCGTGACAGTACATGATGGAAGTTCCTTTTCTACATCATGTGATTGGATATGACCAGGGGGAAAACCGGGTTGCCAAGTCATATGGGGAAAGATGCAGATGTTATTTTCTATAAGAAAAACATTTCAAAATATCACTGTTGGCCAGTCCAAATCTTTTAAACTTAAACGTGAAAGAAATATAATAAAGATGGATTGAATGATGAACATACACAACATGAAATGGCTTCATCATTGTACAAGTTCAATGTTTAGCTGTGATTGTGGTGTAGCTTCTGAACTTACTTACTTGTCAAAGGGGTTTTTACTGCTGTTACTACAGAAGTACAGATGGTACAAAGATAGAATAAAGTGCAGCATCATGAGCTTACCGTCTGCGGTGTGCTTTCCTTTGTCCAGTGGAGACAGAGAGGCCATCAAGAGGATAGCCTATGAGTTTGTGGAGGACAAAGCCAAAGAGGGGGTGGTCTATGTTGAAGTGAGGTACAGTCCTCATTTCCTGGCCAACACTGAAGTGGAACCCATCCCCTGGAAGCAGGAAGAGTAAGTAAACAGTCCTCTAAGAGGACATTAACACCACACAAGTAAGCTATTACAACCAGAGTTAGTTAATACTATCTTAATACTACACCAGTAGTTAATACTACAACAGTAATACCTGCAAATGCACATTACTAGGAGGATTTAATATGATAATGAGGGGAGTCTATATATCTATCTATATTAACACAGTATCAGCCTACCATCCCACTAACCTATGAACTATCCTATTTATTTTATAGATCATATTTATTTAGCCACAATATTGTGAGACAATTCTGTAATATGAGAAAAATAATGCAATACAAGTGTCATGCTAGTTAAACAGAACTCGAACAGGTATCTCTTGGCTGTTTGGTCATTAAAGGTGTGTTTGTTTGGGTTCCTTTAGGGGCGATGTGAGCCCGGATGAGGTGGTGCGTCTGGTGAATGAGGGCCTGAGTGAAGGAGAGAGGGCTTTCCATACCAAAGCCAGGTCCATTCTATGCTGCATGCGTCACATGCCAAGTAATGCACTGTTAACACTAACCAACAAAAGGCACTCTGCATTGTCATCCCGGAAGTATTCCTTACCCTGTAATTTTGATTAATATTCTCTTGAATGTGTAGTGATCAGTGACAGACAACACACAAAATGTCCATGAAGGATTCCATATTTTGTTTTATGGAAGCGAATCGCTGCCATGTTTTGAATTTTAAAACCCATTGAATTTTGTATATGGAATTGTAAAATGACAATAACATTGAAATATTATACTTTGAAAACAAGGTCACCTGAATGTATTTGTTTTGAATTCACCTGATTGAAATTCAAATTAAGTTAGAAAAGTTGTACCATTTCAAAAACAAAATAAGTTTTTGTTGTGTTCAATGTTCAGATAGGAAATGTAAAGTTCCAGATGTGCAAAATGCAATATTTATTTCTCACATTCAAGTCTTGAAAATTACCAAAAAATATTCAAGAAAATTCAAGTGACATCAACAGGAGAGCCCTGCTCTGTCTGGCTGTCAGCATTTAACACCAGACATCTGAGTCAGCTGCTGGTTGCTCCCCATTGGCTGTAGACACAGATTAACTTCAGCCTCAGAACCACCCCACAGTGCTAGTCTGCCTTGCTCATATCAAACTGGTTGGAAAAATGATTAGCCAAATTACTTTTTTACTTTACTAACAACTAAAGAATTTGAGGCATGCTTTGTTTTTATTTGATATACACAGTAGAGATGAGACAGGATGGTAGAGGATCTCTCCATCCTGGAGAGAGGTGAGTCACCAGGGAAGTGTGTGTCTTGAGCCCAACCCCATTACATGATCAGAGTGCTGATCCTTTCTAAACTACATCAGGTTGGACTGGTTGGCTTCAGCCACAATCTATTTCTATACATGAAAAGAAAAGACATCACAGGTTCCTGTGAGCCAATCAGAGAGAGCAATTTCACTTGTGTTTCTGTGGTGTAGATGTTTATGTTCAGTCACTGGATGTCTTCACTGGTTTGACTTAAAAGTAATAGTGTACAATAACTTTGTGAATGCGTGTGTGGTCCGACTCAATGGACTATAGACGTACACTGCATATTGCTACGTACTGAGCATGTATTTCCCTGTCCAGGTTGGTCCATGAATGTGGTGGAGCTGTGCAAGAAGTATCGCCACAATGGAGTTGTGGCCATCGACTTGGCTGGTGACGAGTCCTTTGATAGTGAGGCCTACCCCGGGCACAGGATGGCTTATCAGGTACGTAACCCGACCGTCTCAGTCAGTTGTGCAACAGTAGATAACAGATAACACAAAGGCCGTTTATCCATTGGTCTGGTGGCTGTTGATTATATTCCCTGTAGGGATCTCGGAAACTGATGTTTGACTGGTGTGATTTTTAGCATGTCCTCGCTTTGACATATAAACATATCTATTGATTATTTATTTGTAACAATACCTAATCAGTAACCCCTGAAATGGCAGTCAATTGGCATCTTATTCAAAGTCACATCTTTGCTTTGAGCCCTTTTGTTGAATGACATTGAACATTTCCCTTGCTGTTGAAGCAGTATCCATGTAGCATAACAGTATGATTGTAGTTAGTGCAAGTAGACCCTGCATGAAAGCGCTGTACATGAGGAGAAGATGTTTGATAACATTGTAGTCATGTGTGACTCTTCATCATAATCTTGTGTAGTTCATTATTTGTACTTGTTAATTAACCCCTGCATAGCAGAGAAGGTTTTCCCTACACTATATTCACATTCCATTCCCTTGACACTCCCTTGACTTTTCTGAAATCATTCATTACAAAGTCCAAATCCTAACAGGCACATGCTTGCTCTGTTATCTGTAACCTCCAGCACAAATGATGAACTATATGTGAGATAGTATCCTGTCCATTTTCCCTTTGGTACAGTTGAGGAAAATGTCCTAATATTGTTCAGCCCCTTTAATCTTTCTTATCACAGAATGTTGGCACGGCAATTATTATTCTCCACTTTTATAGGCACCAATACATCTCACTCAGATGACTATGTAGCACATTTAACGACAAGCCTTTGGACTTGTCAGAGAGTCCTGAGCTGAATGTGAATTGACTGGAACCATGGTAACGGCTACTGCAGTAGTTATCAGGAGGTAATGTGAAGCAGAGTCCACACACTAATATTAACTATTATCTCTGTTACTACCTCATTATTGTTATCTAGGTCATCACGGTAATCTAGTGAATCTAGGAGATTAGGGCCTGTTGCATTTGCATTGCATTGCATGCGAAAGGCAACAGGCCTTCACACATTTGGGTGTTGCACAACTATTGATCCAGGCTGAATCTCAATTCTCTATCTTAGCCCTTCCCCTTACCCCTTCCCCTTGGTTTTGCGCGTTCACGTGAGACCAAGGGCTGTCTCAATTCTCTTTTCGACCGAGGGGAAGGGCTAAGGGGAAGGGGTATACACCCCTTGAAACCAAGTGAGATCGGGAGCTTACTTGAAACCAAGGGGTACCCATTACAATGCGCAACCGGCAACAATCGCCGCCAGATCTCAACGAGAGTCACATAAATGTAAGTATTTTTGGCTGAAATAATTGATTTAAAATTTACCAAAGTGTTGTTTTGTGCTCTAAACAGTCCTGTACCTATATATTTGCAACCATATTCTTAATCGAAACTTTTTCGAAAATCGGTATGAGAACGTTACATTGCTGAGTGCACAAAGTTACATTTCTCTGACTAGCAATGAACTCCATGCATGTCTAGTTTACTAAACACAATTAGCAGCGAATTCCGTTTGATAACAGTGTAGACAATTAGAGACAAATCGATACGTGCTTCACATATATCGTCCTTTTTCACACAGGAACGCCGGAGGAAACCCGGCAGCTGATACGTTTTCGACACGAAAACGAGCAGAAATGTCCGAAATCAAAATACGCTAAATCAAAATACACTTCAAAGCAAATGTGGGAGTGAGTCATGCATTCAATGTTGTAGCCATTCATAATTGTAAATAAAGACATGTTGGTTAACAAAGACATTGTTTCTGAACATCAATGAAATTCAAAACCGTATTAACTGAAAAAGGTACAAAACACCATGCAGTGTGTAGGCCTATAACAAATTGTCAACATTTTGTCGTCAATGTATGATGACGTAACCGTAACGAGTGTTGTCTCAATTCATAGGGGCATGTAGCCCTTACCCCTCTGTTTCAAGGGCCAAGGGGAAGGGGAAGGGGTAAGATAGAGAATTGAGATTGGGCCCTAATCTCAGTCTTGCTTAAGGAAACAAGAGAGCCAATGGTGTGTCATACTGCTGATGATGGTGGCAATCTGTTGTAGGAACCAAATCAAACTCCAGGGGAAAGAGGATGGGGAGGGGAGGGGGAGGGGAATCTAAAGGCCAGATGTTTGGCCTGGGCAGCACAGCTTTTTGTTGATGCAGTGTGTGTGTGTGTGTGTGTGTGTGTGTGTGTGTGTGTGTGTGTGTGTGTGTGTGTGTGTGTGTGTGTGTCCTGGCTTGTTGACAGGAAGCAGTGCTTTGTGGGATACACAGGACCGTCCATGCAGGAGAAGTGGGGCCTCCGTCTGTGGTAAAAGAGGTCAGTATATTGTGGACACTACAGAATATATACCAGGATCAAGATGGAATCTCACAAGATTCAACATCTGTGTTTTTGATAGTCAGTAACATGCATAAATACACACACATATATATATATATATATATATATATGTGTGTGTGTATTTATGCATGTTACTGACTATCAAAAACACACATATACACATATACACAGTGTTTCCCACACGTTGACGAGACTATGGCGCACCGCCATAGTCTAATTTCGGCCGCCATAGTTTCAATATCCGCCCGGACCAGAGCTAGTGAGCAGAGCTGAGCGGTGTGAATATTCCGCTCCTCTCTCAGACGGCTGTTCTCTCGGCCGCTCCTCGCTCTAAATCGCGTCCGGCCGCTCCGCTCATTTTCGCTCCCCGCTCCACTGAAATCGCTCCACGCTCGCTCCAATTTAAATGAGGGAGAAATAATCTACTACGAATTGCCACCTTAAACAGAAAACGTACATACTAAAGAACTAAGAGCAACGGCAATATATTTCAGTCATAGAACATTTATTTTAAAAGATAGACAAGTGCAACAAGAAGACACGTTTGGATTTGGGCATGCCTCAGACTCGTGGTGTGAGCGGTATCGGAGCGACACTGGAACGGAACAGAGCGGCCGCTCCGGCGTCTGAATAAAAAACCGCTCCACGCTGCAGCAACATTCCATCCGCTCCTAGCTCGCTCGCGCTCCGCTCACTAGCTCCGGACTTATTTCACCTAGTTAAATAGACTTCACTAGCAGCTCAATGCCAACACAGGTGGGCTGCAGCGTTTAATATCCTCGCGGCTGGATTGGCTCCCCAACGTTCTGTTTCCCCCCGTCGTCATGGCAAAGCGTCCTCGCGACCCCCCGCCCCCCCAGCTGCACGCTTGAGAGTTCACTAGTAGTATAAAGGCTCAGTCAGCACTGTATTTTAGTCATTTTTGTACAAATGCTTTCTGAAAACTCCTCAACCCCATTTAGTATGACACATTGTGTCATCAACATTCATATCAGTACCAGCAGTTTGTAAGTAATTTGTCAGTAATTGATATGTCATAAATTGGTTCTCACAATTCACCAGATTGATGCATTTAAATGAAATCTACTGAATTTTTTCTCCCGGGGGGGCATGCCCCCGGACCCCCCTAGAGGATTGCGAGCCCCCCACCATAGTCTACAAAAATCCTGTGGGAAACACTGTATATATATATATATATATATATATATATATATATATATATATATATGCGTGCGTGCACACACACACACACACAAAATATTGACCTATATTTATGTATTTGCTATGGTTCAAATTAAGGTGGGTGTCAGGGTTCACTGGTCTCTGTGAAAGCAACAAGTCATCCATCATGGCGACAGGTGTACCACCCAAGACAAGCAGGACACTTTAACTACTATGTTAGTGTCATCATGCCAATGTTTTATGAGATATTGCGGACAAATAAGACTTCTAAATGCAAAAACACACACAATAGTTGCAGAATAAAATGAAATAACTAACCTCCTCTCTAGCAGAGTGAGCCCCAAAGAACATCGTCTTTGCATCAAATGAGATACAGTTTCACCCCCTCTCTTGATGACTCATCCTGAAGGAAAGGGGGCACCCCCCCTTTCCCAGACAGTTAATTATTCTTAAAGAGAGGGGGCAGTTTCTCCCTCTCACCGTAATGCAACTGTCTTTATATATATCCATTACATTAGCACAAGACAGTGTATAGTATAGTCTCCCATTGAAGAATTTTTAATCAAGAATTTGATTAATTTGATTAATTCTTGATTAATTATTGATTAAAAATTAATTAATTTGATTAATATTTGAAATATCATTTAGGCAGTGGAAGTCCTCAAGGCCGAACGTATTGGACATGGTTACCGGACCCTTGAAGACCCAGTCCTCTACAGAAAACTCCTGGATGATAACATGCATTTTGAGGTGCGCAAAGCCACATTTCAAACAGCAGTGGATTATTATGTGTTTACAGCTGCTTCATTCAACATATTGTAAAAGCAGTTACTATCAAATAGTGTCAATGTCAAGAGATTTAAATGGTACAGTAATACAGGGAACCCATATAGAGGATATATTCATTACTGGGTTTAACAAATAAACTTGCTCAACGTGTATTGTGTATCATTTGTTTCCCTTTGCCTTGAATAGAATGGATTTGTTAAGCTGTGGTGCTTCTGTGTTATTTCAGGTGTGCCCAATTTCAAGTAAACTAACCGGAGCCTGTGACCCAGACTTTACGAAGCACCCGGCCATCAGGCGAGTTGGCACCATCCTGACCATAATAACACGCTTCCCATGCAGTGCATTCAAATTGGAAACATCTTGGCTTTTTTACCCAACCGTGGTGTGTTGACATTTGCAGGTTCAGGGAAGACAAGGCGAACTACTCCCTGAATACAGATGACCCACTGATCTTCAACTCCACTCTGCACCTCGACTACTACACTGCTCACAAATACATGGGATTCACAGAGGAGGAGTTCAAAAGACTGGTGAGAGGACTGGCGGTCTCCATCATTTTAGTTTTATCAAACTTGGGATTTCGTTGGAGTTTCATGGCCATGACTTTGAACCTTCCACTCCAATATTCTATTCACCAACAGTATGGCTTTAGCCATGTTTAACCAATGTTGGTATAGTTTTTCCTGAAGGAATAGCAGTCCTACTTTTGACCAGTAGGTGTCAGACTAGACTTTCTGAAATCCCAAAATTACTAAAATAAGTATTTCTAGTAAGTAAAACAAGTAGTGACTCTGAAAGGTATGTATATAGCAGTGTATGTATAGAGCAACCTGCAGGTTGGCATCCCTTGTCAATTAAAATGAGAAAAGTATGTAGTTCAAAATTATTTTCATTCCTGTAGACTTTGAATTATTAAACAAGACTGACAAACTAACTTGGAACATGCCATGACTTGTGATGAGAAGCTGCAAGTAGAAACACAATGTCGAGAACGCTGAGCCTACTGCTCTGCATTAGCCTACAAAAACACATGACAAAAAGTTCAGCTTGTAAGTACAGTATTTCTCAAGTCTATAGCAAATAATTGTAAAATTGTTTGCCACATTTGCCACACACAATTGCCACATTAATTAACCAGACATGTCAACCTAGCAAGTTGCTTTTTAGAAGGTATAAATAATCCTAACAGAACAGCCCCTATATCTGACTGGTGGTTGTCCTCCTTGTGGGTGTGATATAGAACATCTCCTCAGCCCAGGCCAGCTTCTTACCTGAGAGCGAGAAGAAGGACCTGCTTAACAAACTTCATGAGGCCTACGGGATGTTGGAGTCCACAGCCTTTTGAAGAAAGCACCAGAGAAGTATGGAGTGAGTGGCAGTACCAGCCAAGGAGAGACATATAGCTTTCAAATAATAATTAGCATTATTTGGGCACATATAGAATGATTAATCCTCAGTCAAAGTTTGCCAATTGAAAATCATTTGTAATACCAATACTGCAGAGCTTGTTTTTGTAATGCAACCTGTGACACGTTCTCCATCTGAATTTAAAATAGATTGACCATAAGACTAGTTAGTATATCCCACAGACAGGTCACTGTGCAGCAATATTAGACAGTATTTTCAGAACTAACTCGACCATTGTCTAGTACAAGTCCAATTTTGTTCATCGGTGTTGTAATAACCACCATTTTTTAAGTATTTTTTTAATAACAAATTATGTGCCTATGGGATTGAAACTCGAATTCATTTAAATTAGGTAAAACATTTCTCAGGAAAAACTAGATAGCAAATGTTGTTGTAATCCTACTTTTCACCGGTAGATGTCACACTAGACTTTGTTGAAGGCACTTCATGAGCACGTGCATTTCAGGAAGACTCCAGTAAACTAATTTTATTATTTTTAAATATATTTTATTTAAAATCTAAATTTGTATTACATTCTATGATCACTTCCATTTACTATTCTCACATATTGTAAAGGCGACAATAAAATATTAACTTTTACAAAATCTTGTTGCTCTTGAATGTGTCCAGGAAGCGATACCATAAAGTAAATGAGTGCGTTCTCACCATGTTGTTTAGGCTGTATAAAGACGGACAACCCGCTGAAAAATGTAACTTCATGACCAAGGTTAGAATTAAAATGTAATGCTAGACTCTCAAAGGGTCACCGTAGTGGAATGGTCACATTGATGGTGGTTGCTCCTGCTTCCTCTCCTGTCCACTCATTCATCGACATGAATCCCAATTAGTACGATTGTATGAAAAGAATTGAAAACGATTGTATGAAAAGAATTGAGTTGTGGGACAGCCGTGGACCTTTCCTTCCATAAAGGATGCTCCAGTGTTCCCTAAAGGAGATTTTAAAAAAAGGAAGCGTGGAAGCACTTTTCCTTAGCATTTAGAGAATTTGAACAGCTCTTATCTTGGCTGCGACTTCCAGGTCATTTCACTCAGTTAAGAACCTTCCTCAGCAAATGATACTGGACCACAGCTTCATGTGGGATCACTGGGGCCTTTCATACAGAAAACGTCAACAGAAGCTTCCCGTGGCACCTGTACACAAAAGCTGATTCAATAACACTGGGGGCAACACTCAGTACTTCAGTTCACTACTGGAGTGCTGCACCTTAAAGCAAAACGCCACCGTTTGTCCATACGTTCTTCCCTGATCTTAGATGAGCTGATACATACCTCTCTCACTTTAGTGCGTGCACTCGATCACTCTGGCAGTCGAGTGCACGCACTCGATAGCATGTAGCTTAGCCCAGTATATTCCTTAGGATCCAAACAGGGGTGAAGTTAGAAGCGACCAAGCACTTCCACGTGTTCCCTATTTAAATACGGTTATGTGAGTAGTTACACGACCCAAGTATGGTTACACTAAATGAAACATGGCACTTTTCTAAGCGGATAAAAAGGATAACTATAATGTATTGCAAAAATAACACCTGGGAGCACTTTGAAAATTGCCATGTTCTTCCCCTCAGGGAAGAAGTTCAGTACGGACAAACGGTGGCGTTTTCCTTTAACCTTCTTCCCTCACATGTTGGTGTTCATACTGCTGAAGGAAATATGCAAATTATGCATTGGGTAAAATATGAAGAGGTTGTAGAAAATAACAAGTGTGACCTTATACATTTATGAGGGTTTTATTTTATTTGACAAAGAAAAAAACTATTACAAAGATATCGCTGAACATCTTTCAATAAATATGACCATGGTACACTATGTTGGTTACTGAAAAAAAAAGTGATTAAATTGTACAAGAGGATCACAAAACACAAGTTAACTAAAACAACAAACATATTGAGTAATAATATAACGCAGGTTATGATGTTCATAATGGAGTTCCACAGAGGTGGTTGGGTCCATTTTAAAGTGTTGTCATAAATATCAATCAGCCATCTATCCCCCCCTGTTCCTGTGCTTCTCCTACATGGCCCTCCACATTGTAAACTCACTACAGGAGTCCAAATACCATGTGATCAGTCCTCTCCTTCACATACACTATCTGATCAGAGGAACAGGTGTTCGTTGGGAGTGGCAGGTGTCCAATCACACACACCCCACACACACCCCACACACTCAACACTCACACGCACACACACACACACACACACACAACCAATGGAGGAAAGACGTCCTGACCACACAAGCCCAGTTAGCGGTGTTGCGTAAAGAGCATGTCTTTAGTCTGTCCTCGAGTCGCTCATGCCATCTCCCACACTCTGATCAGTCTCCTCCTTCAAGCCCTGGTTTACGTCCATGGAGGGGGGTTAGGCCGGCCCCGTGGTTTCTTGGGGGTCTTGGCTGGTGGAGCCTTCCCCCTGCGGTGGTGGTGAGACCCCCGCGGACCCTTCTGATGAAAGGGGAAAACACTCCATGAGAGCAGTCCACACCCAGAGCCTCCTACTGAACACACAGATGCATGAGTGGTTGGACTGGTGACTGGTGCTTCTGACGGAGCAGCCACAATTCCAGAAACAATAGTGAGAGAATCCAACCCGAGGAACAGGACCCTCTTCCGGTAATTCAATATCAGCATGACATCAGCGTGTTCTCATTGCAGGGCTGGTGATTATGCTATGTTGTTATAGTCAACTTGCTTGACAATGACAAGGAAATGGAGACAACTGCAACGGCAGTCAGGCATTCATAAGTCCAACAGCTAGCCTGGGACCTGTCATGTTCCTGTAAACAGTTCAATGGGAAATAATGGAGTGGTGTTTAGGGAGGGAGTATTGCTCTGGAAGGTACAACTACTATTTTCCTGGATTTAGTCATGTTTGGGATCTTTTAGTATCAAACTAATTATTTGAAA
The DNA here is from genome assembly GCA_036785325.1 of Urophycis tenuis. Lineage (NCBI taxonomy): Eukaryota > Metazoa > Chordata > Actinopteri > Gadiformes > Phycidae > Urophycis > Urophycis tenuis. The sequence goes on from JAXIVH010000006.1 coordinate 352,446, forward strand.
GTGGCTGTGGCAAATGCTCAAAAATCAAGTAAGTTGACCCAGGGACATTCCTCCTTTATGAACCAATTTGACTTGGCTTAGGTTGATATTTGCAATTTAACAATGCATAGGCATTTTTATGCAATACCTATACAAAAAAAGTTTTTTCTTCAAAGTTTTTTTTTCAAAATTCTTCAATTCTTCATTCTTCACTAAGAAATGCTCTTCAGTTATGTAGATATTGTGATCCAATGTTATACTCCACTACTCTGCCATTGGCCTCACCTGTGGCCTTGAGGTCCATCTGGGCCATGTCTTTGGTCAGTTCGCTGGTGCTGCCCGCCGCCGCCCCACCCTCCCCTGTGATGTCAGGCACCGCGTTCCTGCGTCCAGTGCGATCGCAGGTGATGAAGTCCGAGTATGACGTCTCCACGTCCATCATCTGGCCATGACCAACACCTAAGTAAAGTAAGAGAGTAAAGAGTATTTGTACGTCACTGGTCACCAAGTGCAAGTACAGTAACACACAACACACCCAAAACACAACCAGTATAGTGCATTACATGGCAAAAAGCTGGCAAACAATTATTATTATTTTTTTATGTCCACATTCACCATGGCAAAGGAAAGATCGATTCAACTAAAGAGTTCCAGAGAGTAAAATGTAAAATGTGTTTTAAAATGAGTTTGGGTAGCAGTCAACAGGTGATGCAGCTGAGCCCATCAAGCAGGGTGGTGGGTGCAGTGAATCCAGGATACAAGTGGGGGCTTGACCATGCAAGGCTCTGTAGGGGAGGACTAAGATAAAAAAAAATATTCTGTGATACGGATGCTTAATCCTAACCTGCTATTGGATCAGCATGTTGATACCCGCAAAGGGGGCGGCGGTTCACATCGAATGCGTCCACGTTTACTACAGTTTACTATGTTTAGTACGTTTACTACGGTTTACTAGTTTACTACATTTACTACAGTTTACTACGTTTACTAGTTTACTACATTTAATACTACGTTTACTACAGGTTACTAGTTTACTATGTTTACTACAGTTTACTAGTTTACTACATTTACAACAGTTTACTACAGTTTACTACGTTTACTACAGTTTACTAGTTTACTACATTTACTACAGTTTACTAGTTTACTACATTTACTACAGTTTACTACCTTTACTACAGTTTACTACGTTTACTACAGTTTACTACGTTCACTACAGTTTACTACGTTCACTACAGTTTACTACCTTTACTACAGTTTACTACGTTTACTACAGTTTATTATGTTTACTACAGTTTACTATGTTTACTACAGTTTACTACAGTTTACTACATTTACTACAGTTTACTACGTTCACTAGTTTACTACATCTACTACAGTTTACTAAGTTTACTACAGTTTACTATAGTTTACTATAGTTTACTACAGTTTACTACGTTCACTACAGTTTACTACAGTTTACTACGTTCACTACAGTTTACTACGTTTACTATAGTTTACTAAGTTTACTACAGTTTACTATAGTTTACTACAGTTTACTACGTTCACTACAGTTTACTACATTTACTAGTTTACTACGTTCACTACAGTTTACTACATTTACTACAGTTTACTACGTTCACTACAGTTTACTATGTTTACTACAGTTTACTACGTTCACTACAGTTTACTATGTTTACTACAGTTTACTACGTTCACTACAGTTTACTATGTTTACTACAGTTTACTACAGGTTACTAGTTTACTACATTTACTACAGTTTACTACGTTTACCACTACTCTGTCTACTACTACAGAGTGAATTCATCAAAGAAAATAAAAAATAAACTGGGCTCCTTAATTGGTTTTTCTATTTCGGCACCCTGACGAATGGCACCACTGACATTTGTGGTAATTGGCCGTCCTAATTAAGAAAGACTCGATGAAAAGCTGTCCTCAAATCTGCAGACTATCTCAGCAACGCTTTGCTGAGATATCAGTTTCAATTTGCCTAACCCACAGGGATGTGCAGGAGGAGAGTCTAGATTCATGCAAGATCAATGAGGAGCACGAGAGAGGGTGTGTGTGTGTGTGTGTGTGTGTGTGTGTGTGTGTGTGTGTGTGTGTGTGTGTGTGTGTGTGTGTGTGTGTGTGTGTGTGGAAGGAAGCCCCTGCAAAGTGAGCACCATTAGCAAGTCATCCCTCCTATGTTTCCTGTTCCCCGGCCGCACTTAATTGGGTCATTGATGGCCACCACAAAAACAGCACCCAGCTGGACAGAAGTGCCAGAGGAACAAGAGAAATCCACAAGGAGATGGAGAGATTTGAACAATCTGAAAAAAGAGGAACAGGGAGAAGGAAGGAGGAAAGGAAGGAAGGAGGGAATTGGATGAAAGAACTTCCTGAATTGGGATCAACATGGGGGTTTGTTTTCTTTGTTGACGTCACATTCTGCATATGTGCTGCCGACCGCTCCACTCCTCTGACCTCATTCCCATGAAGATCCCCCATAGTTTGGCAAAGGTGTACAGTAACCCAGGAAAAGTATGGCTGATGATGCAGAATGTAGAACTAACACGATTAAAGTGGGACTTTTTTTTACCCATGAACATTAAGCATTAAACAAACCATTTAAACCCCCATAAACCACAAGGACATGCAGCTGGGCTCCATTTGTTGTAAAAGGATACTACCCATTTCCTCTTTTGAGTTCAACTAGACAGAACAAGAATGTGTCTCAGTAATAACACCGTGACCTCGGGCCACTCTGTTTCCAAAGCTCATTCACTCACATTCCAATGGAGTTACTCCATGAAAAGTCCACACTGAGGTCCTTCACTGTGCATTGCTAAAGCAAAAGAGAAAGTGCAAAAAACTATTCACCTAAGGCAACACTGGGGCCTACAACTGTACAGGTGCTGCTGGAGAGCATCAGTCTCCACAAATTGTATCAAATGTGGAGTGGGATAGTCTATTGGGATTCTCCTTTTTTAGCCAGGAGCTTTATCACCATAAGTAGGACACGTCACTGTGTGCCATCACATTAACAGTTCATAATATAGGTTGAATTTAAAACACTTCTATGTTCTGGCACTGAACCTACTGCTACCTTAACATTATGAACTGACTGTCATGGAGGCAACATCTTAGAAATGATGATGAAAATTATATTGGTTTTTGTACCTGTTTGACCTATATGGCCAACTGCCAGCTGTGTGCTGTTCTGATCTGGGAAACAGAGTTTTAATGCTGCCCTCCTTCAAACACAATGTATGTTGGGTCATGTATATGAGCTTGTGTGCACAGCCCTGGATTGCAGTGTGTGTGTGTGTGTGTGTGTGTGTGTGTGTGTGTGTGTGTGTGTGTGTGTGTGTGTGTGTGTGTGTGTGTCCTGAGACAGATGCAGCTGTAAACACTCCCAAGACAATTCACAGGTGTGCGTTGTTCTAACCCCAGAATACGTAATGATGCTCAGAAGGAATAAAAGCTCTACCCCCCCCCCCCCCCACCCCCCGCCATATCTGTGATAATTACAACAACACGCATGCAGCAGTAGGAGGATCCTATAGTATTAATGGACTCACTCATTCTTTAGACCCCATTCAAACTCAGCTGCAAATAACAACAACAAAAGCAGGTTTAACGAAGGCCTTGATGTCAAACACGCATTGCTGACAACGACGACAGTGGCGGAAAAAGCTGTGAAAATGCTGGAGGTTGGGAGGCATGCCGAAGCCTTTTCCTCCATTTGGAACAGAACATAAAGTAAATAAATGAATAGAAAAGAAAAGCGAGGGAACCTGAGTCAGCGTGGCGCCCTGACCGCAGCCGGTCACTTTGGACAAAGTTGTCAGCTAAATAAATGTAATGTAATAATCACAGCCATCTCTAAAGTGGCTCAGAAACACTGTGGCGAGGGGGTCATGGGTAAGTAATGAGAAGTAAGATTCCTTTTGAAGAAGAACTTTTAAAACACACTTTCTCCTGAACAAAAAGAATTAGAACTTAACATATTATATAACAATATAATATAATAAGTTAGTGCAACCCGTATGTATGTATGTATGTATGTATGTATGTACAGTATGTATGTACAGTATGTATGTATGTATGTATGTATGTATGTACAGTATGTATGTATGTATGTATGTACTGTATGTATGTACTGTATGTATGTACTGTATGTATGTATGTATGTATGTATGTATGTACAGTATGTATGTATGTATGTATGTACTGTATGTATGTACTGTATGTACTGTATGTATGTATGAATTCTGTTTTCAATCCCATAAACACTGAGCGCTACGTCATGTGATACAAAGTGAGCCCAGCCGTCGGAGGACTGGGTCTACAGAACACCAGCAGCTCTGCCTCAGGGCACCAGCACCACTCCAGGGTGAGAGGATTGTCATACTCAATAGTTGGACCAAACATTGAACATTGTGTTTGTGTTATTTGCGTTTCACTACAAGAAACCGGAGAAATAACCAACAATGTGATACAACACATTTCTTTGTACGTTCTATATGCTGTATTACGTGCATTTTGCAAATAAATAAAGATGGTACTATATTTGCTTCAACAGTGTTAAAAAAAATACTTTCAACCTGTTGTCCCTGTGCAGCCTTCCAAGCCTGTAGCTAGCTATGCCACCATGTTAAAACAAGAAATCTGTATCCCAATGTCTCACCACATGGATATTGTATCGCTAATAACCACCAGCTCATCTGGCGTGTCTGAATGTTGTTACAGTGTGTGCATGTGTATGTGTGTGTGCGTGCGGCTCACTATGCCAGGCTCTTGAACACACAGGAGTAGGGTTTCCACACAGCGACAGTGGTTGTTGTCGTCCCTCGTGCCACGCTTCCTCTTCTAAATAAATAAATAGGACTCTGTTTCATTCAATATGGCCACCCTTGGTGTGGCCTACCCTTCCTGTTTCTACATGACCCCGGCAGGCAAAGTGGCCCTGGCCTCCTCTGGTCTACAAGTCTGCTCTGTAGGGCAGCGTAGACAACAGCTCCCCCTCTGTTCTTCACACATTCTGCTCTTTTTCACTGTCTGTCTGACTGGAATTTGTGCAGACAGCAGTCACTTGCAGTTTAAATTTAGAAAGTTAAGCGGAGTCCATTCCCTTTTGGTCAACCACCTCACACTTTTGCAAACCACAGGCTTGTTTTCTTGTGTGTGTATGTGTGTGTGTGTGTGTGTGTGTGTGTGTGTGTGTGTGTGTGTGTGTGTGTGTGTGTGTGTGTGTGTGTGTGTGTGTGTGTGTGTGTGTGTGCGTGTGTGTGGTCCCTTTTTATGTGCACACACGCAATTATATTGCCCTTGAGACCTGCAAAGTTACCATCGACAACACCCCATACTCAACGCAATCAACATTTTGTTTTGTCCCCTCCTCCCCGCTGTGAGGGGGACAGAGGCTGGATGCTACTCCCATCTAATTGCCGTCCTAATTATCCGCCAGCCAACTGCTCCCCCTGCGCCAGAAGGCCCATCACATCAGCCAGGTTGGAGAGACGAGAAGCCTGACTGAGGCCATTAGCATCAGTTACTGTGTGCGAGCGCCAAGAGAACCAATGAATAAAACAAGAGATCAAAAAGAAAGCATAACCCTGCCTACATATTGGAAAGCTTTTGATTGACTGAGGAGGAAAAAAAAGATGAGTTGAAGTTCTTGAACACATATATTATCTAACTATTCAACAATGTATGCCATTTATTAGAAACGTAATTTATATAAATAAATCTGAATGTCAAAATCTAATCACTTAAAAGGATCTGAGGATGCTTACTTGCTTGCTGGCAGACTTCAACCTACCCTACAACGGTTTTCATGGCAGCCAGCAGATTTTTCAGCTCTAAATCAAATTGGTGTGTGGAGAGAACAGTGAATAAAGCTCCACCTAGTCCATCTCATCTACTCTGACCCAAAGTAATGGCTGCTGTGCACATTGAAGATTGCAGCCAATAGAGAGAAAGAGCATGAGGAAAAGCAAAAAAAAAGAGCATGAGAGAAAGACAGACCATGTGTATTTTATTTCAAAGGCATCTTATCGGGCTTCATCTTGTGAAGGATTTAAGACGGGAAGAAGAGGACGTGACCAACAGAGATAAAGACGAAGGCTTATTATGAAAAAACCTCAATGAGACGCAGTGACATCCAGCCTACTGATCCAGGCGATAATTTACCACCACAATTACAATAACCAGACAGACCAGGGGGCTGACACCAATCCACCTCACTGCACATGATCAAACTACAGCGTAGGATCTCTCTTTGTGAACTTTGTGTCACGTTATAGGTTATAGCGGAGTCGAGAAATGTCAATGCATTTTTTTATGTATTGCTACGGTGCGGGTGGGACACTGTGCCACTTCCATCGGTCTGGAAACATCCCCGTGAACAGGTTTAATCCTATCCACCGAAACGGTCTCAGGCTAACCCCCAATGTCTACCACTAGGCTCTTGCCGCCGTGGTGTATAACCCTGAATGGGCCATCATAAGGTGGGCGAAGGGGGCCACAGTGAGCATCGCAACGAATGAAAACGTAATCCGCCGAGCGTAGGTCGGGGGGCAAGCGGAACACGTGGGTGCCATGTTGTGACGTGGGGACGGGCACAAACACCTCGGTGGCTTCCAGCAGGGAGGAACGTTGCCTGGTTGCCAACCAAGGAACCGAGGCGTCCGGAATAAAATCCTCGGGCATCCGTAGGGTCTGACCATAGACCAGCCCCGCCAACGATCAGATGCCCTAAGGCCGAGCATCACCCACGGGAGCCTATCCACCCAGTCACTGTCCTTCAAGCTGGCACGTAGGGCCGCCTTCATGGAACGGTGGAAACGTTCGCACAATCCGTGAGCCTGGGGGTGATAAGCGGTAGTGCGGTGCAGCTTGACCCCCAACCCCTCAGCCACTGCATTCCAAAGCTCTGAACTAAACTGAGAGCCACGGTCTGAGGAGTGGTCGGAAGGGGTCAAAAGCGCGCAACCCACATGCCGATGAAGGCGCGGGCCAATTCCGAAGCCGCTGTCGAGGAGAGCAGAACGGCATCAGGCCAGCGGGTCATCCAATCGACCATCGTGAAGAGGTAGGTAAACCCGTGAGAGGAGGGAAGAGGACCAACCAGGTCCACATTTAACTGTCCAAAGGGGGCCTTAACGTTGCGGTGTACCTTGGACCGCTGGCAGGCAACGCACGAGCCGACCTAACATCCCTCTTAAGCCCTTGCCACACAAACTTCTGCGACACCAACTTCACCGACGGCTTTCGGCCGGGGTGGGAGAGGCCATGTAACGCCTCAAAAACAGGCCGGAGCCAGTTTGCAGGGACAAGAGGTCGAGGCTGACCTGTGCAGACGTCACACCACAACTTCACGCCCGAGCCACCAACAGCGACCTCCTCCAGGCGCAAACCAATATCCGACGCCTTAAGGGACTGGACCCCGTGGTCAGAGGCCTGGTCTGTACTCATGTGGACGTAATAGAGGCCCAGATGTACGGCTCTGATGACCGCTCAGGGGAGACAGTGTGCCACCACGTTGGACTTGCCAGTGATGTGTCAGATGGCTGTGGTGATGTAGGCAAGCTGGAGCTGCTGGCGGGCGGTCCATGGTTCAGCCACCTTGGACATACAGAACGTGAGTGGCTTGTGATCCACAAAAGCCGCAAATTCCCGGCCTGCCAGGAGAAACCAGAAGTGGCGGGTCGCCAGCCAGAGGCCAAGCGGTTCTCTGTCGAACGGGCTATACTTGTGCTCCCTGGGGGTCAACTGCCGACTGAAAAAGGCAAGCAGTTGCAGGCACCATCGACCCATTGTTTGTGAACCGTGTCGACAGCGTAGTCAGACGCATCTGTGGTGATGGAGATGGGGGCCTTGTGTGACTGATGGGCCAACATGGCGGCTTGGCTCAGAGCGGTCTTTGTGTCCTCGAAAGCGTTCTCCCTCTCGGCCGTCCAGTCGACAGCCTGGCCGGGGGACTTGTCCTTAAGGGCCTCGTACAGCGGGTGCATGATGTGAGCTGCTCGGTGGATAAACTGGTGGTAAAAGGTCACCATCCCCTCCCCAAGACAGCCCCTCTCGCCTCCACCTTTGAGGTGAGAGGGGCGGCCCCGTCCTTATTGATGCGATGCCCAAGGAAATGGACAACCCGAACAGGCACTTTGCCGGGTTGATAATCAGGCCGTGTTGGTCAAGCCTTATAAAAAGGTCTCAGAGATGCGCCCGGTGCTCCTCTTCAGAGGAGCTGGCGACTAGGTGGCATCCAAGTAAACGAAAAAATGAAGGGCACCTCCCTGAGCACTGAATCCATTAGCCGCTGGAAGGTCTGAGCGGCATTTCTCAGACCAAACGGCATCCGCAGGAACTCCAACAACCCGTACTGCGTGACCACCGCCATCTTGGGAATGTCAGAGGGATGCACTGGCACCTGGTGGTAGCCACGCACCGGGTCCACCTTCAAAAAGACGCGCTTGCCCGCCAGGTGTGCCGAGAAGTCCTTCATGTGCGGGATTGGGTAGCGGTCGGGTGTGGTAGCGTTGTTAAGGCGGCGGTAGTCTCCACAAGGCCGCCACCCGCCGACTGGCTTGGAGACGATGTGGAGCGGTGAGGCCCAAGGGCTGTCTGTGCGGCAGATAATGCCCAGATGCTCCACGTTGTCAGACCTAGCCACTTTCAGCCTGTCGGGGTTAAGCCATCGGGCCCTAGCATAGACGGGCGGGCCCTTAGTGTCTATATCATTGGTTCCCAAACGGTGTGCCGTAGGATTTTGTGACAACCATACATTATTATTGCAATATACAACTACACAAAAATAATTATTTATTAATTTAGTTTATCAGTACTTTGTATACATTCATTTCATTATACAGAGGAAAACTATATACCTAAAAACAATTCTTTAATTCTTGCCTCATTTTTTATTGTGTGACCTGTTTGGTTTAAATGGGTGTGTTGCTGCTTTGATGAAGCCTAATTTGATAAAGTTTCAAGTTAATATTTGAAATATTTGGTTAATCAATTTCATGAGTAATATGAGTCTTTGTCACATTTTATTTGGCATTAGTAAATAATTATGCACATTTACAGATATTTTACATATGAGTGATAACACGTGTTATAAAGGCTATTTTGCACAATAGGTGTGCCTTGAGATTTTTACTTGTTCTTTGGTGTGCCTTGGGCACAAAAAGTTTGGGAACCACTGGTCTATATGATGCTCCACCGTCCACCCCATGTTTGGCAGTGGCAGCAGAAAAGGTGGGTCGGGTTAAACTGGGGAACTCATCGAGAAGGCGTTGATAGCCGTCACCCTCTGAGAGTTAGCTGGAGAGCCCGCCGCATGCCGCCTCTCCCCGGACTAGAGATGCTCCAATCAGCTTTTTTGGGCCCGATCACCGATTACCGATCACCAAAATTATGATCTGCCGATTGCCGATCACTGCCGATCACAGAATGGCAGGGGTATGGGAATCTTCCACATCTTTTATCTATAATCTAGCAGAGTGTGCACCAGTTGTAGTAATGAAACTAACTATGAATTAACTATATTTTGGATAAAAGCGTCTGCCAAATACCTAAACATAAACTGTATTGAAAAAACACAGTATAAATAAAGTCAAGATCTTGAAGAACCACCAACTGTTCTTATTTATTGTATAGAAAATGAGGCTAGTGTAGGCCATCTTCACCAAATAAGGCAGAGAAACATAAATAATAATAATAACAATAACAATAATAACAAAAACAATAATAATAATAATAATAATAATAATAATAATAATAATAATAATAATAATAATAGTTAAAAGTGTGTGCCATACAAGGCAGGCCAGGGACATATGCTTTTTGCATATGTTTGGCGTTATCTGTTAAAATCGCGTGGATCTTTCTTCTTTCGATCCCCCATGACTCAAACATGCCGCGAAATGCGTTCGCTAAAGCATCCGCAGAATGTGACCCCGTAAAATCCTGACAGTGTAGCACAATGTTGTGTTGAACAAAGTTTCGGTCAATAAAGTGCGCTGTTAAGCTTAGCAGTGACATTGGACCATAGACTGTATATATATATATAGCATTGGACAGGCTTCGGCTGGTTGAGTTTTTCATACTGGGCATATTCAGTCGTATTGTGGCGTGTTCTAAGATGCCTAATTAGGTTAGTGGGTTGAATTGTCGTGGGTTGCTTCCACCTCGAGGGATTTCGGCTTGACATCGCAAATGGCATTTTTTACGTCTTTGTCAGATACCTTGAAAAAATTCCACACGGGAGCACTCATGCTTCCACTGACTGGCAAGCTCTGCTTTGTTGTGCGCTGCGCACGCATGCAGGTGGGGAAAAAAGTATCGCGAGTAATTTGTCACGTGATCGGCTTTTTTGATCGGCACTTTTAGGGATCGCAGATCAACCTATTTTTAGCCAATATCGGCCTATTATGATCGGCGTCCGATCGATCTGAGCATCTCTACCCCGGACACAAACCAAAAATGTTTAAAAGAACACTACATTGTTTGATAGCTATTAATAAATTCTGCTCTTGGTTAGTCTCTGGTCGTCGGATCAAATTACTTGGCAACGCATATTAACCCCCAATTTCCTGGTAAAACTAACGCATCAAGACAGAAGCACGTCTTCACCAGACCAAACTGCCCCACAACATTCCTGTATCACATTATCAGTGTGTGCGTGCATGTATGTGTGAGCTGAATAACTAATAGCAGAGAAATTACTCAAAAATACTGGAGTGGCTACAATGAACTCCCCTGTGCCTTGGTTGGTAGTCTGATAATCATCAGACAGTTTCATTGATTGCATCCACTGCCCTGACCATCCCAGCTGTGGAATCATAAAGTGAAACTAAATAGAAATGCAGGATGATTATCAGACTACCAACCAGGGCACAGGGAAGTTCACTGTAGCCACTTCTCCACCCCCCCCCCCCCCACACACACACACACACACACACACACACACACACACAGGTGAGGAGAAGGTGCATGGACTGACATAGTCATTACTGAACATTACCACCACCACTGCCTATTCGGCAGGTTGAAACACATCATGTGTTATTTCTACCACCAGTCTGCAACCCATTCAAGTCAATGATGTCTCAAAACACAGCGCTTGAGAAAAAGTGCACACACACAAATACTGGCTTCCCTTACACCAAATTGTCCCTTTTTTATCCATTTAAAAGTGGCCTTCTAGCAGGTCGCATAATACCTCCACGTCTCAAATAAAAGTGGAGGCGTGGCCACGCCTCATCAACCCAGAATCCCCCACTTCTCTAAAATAAGCCCTCCCCCTTACCGCCGCTCATTGGGGGATTCTCTAAAATAAGCCCTCCCCCTTACCGCCGCTCATTTCTAAATAAATACCCCCCCCCCCCCCCCCCCCCCCCCCCCACACACACACACCACGTGGGAAATGAAGCATCACCATGGTTCATTTGAGACAGTATGGTAAATAAAGATCCTGCTCATGCCTCAGAGCAGCATGGTGCTATTCCTCTGTAGTGCTGAGGAACACGGCCTGCCCACACATGAGGCCCAGCAGGAAGAGGGCCTCCTTGTGCCTGTGTTGCCCCATCGTCTTCCCAGGCTCCTCCACCATGGAGCCAGGGGAACATTCTGCTGGGCTCAGGAGGGAGGACTAAGGGAGCAAGATGAAGAGGGGAGAGAAGTGTGTGTGTGTGTGTGTGTGGGTGGGTGGGGGGGCGGGGGGGGGGGGTTAGAAAAAAGGGGACAGGCCAAGAAACAGAAGAGAGCAGGAATGCCAGCCGGTTTATTATGCTAAACAGAGCAATATCTATTCCTGTCTCTAGTGTGTTCATTGATTCGCTCTCTTCTCGTGAAGCAAGGCCATATACGCCTATATGCAATGCGTTCAAGCACCTAGCTCAGCGTTATGTAGCGCGCGCACACACGCACATACAAGTTGGCCAAACCAACTTGGCCAACTTCCTTCTTCTTCTATTACCATTAGGACTGTGTGTGTTAAGTAAGGCTAATGCTTCTCCATGATCCATCACGTTCTTCTCCCACACGCTCAGGAGGATGTGGGTGTCATGCAATTTGATTTGCTGATGTGACGCTGGTTGTGCATGCGGGGGGAGGGTGGGGGCTCGTGTTGCCACACGAAACCCAACCAGTCAGTCAACGTGGAACGTTATCCCAGTGTCAGAATAAAGTGCAAACACTTGAAATAGGCAGATTAACCATTGACATGTTGGTCTGCAACCACCACAACAGGAAGGAAAAAGTTCAGCGGGAGTTCAGTATTTAACACTCAATCAATTCAATGGTCATGTTGAGCAGCCTTGGGGGGGGCGTGCAGCACAGGGCTCCATTAGAACATCTGCTCCTGGTGTTTTAGGTGGCTAGCACATTAATATGAGGGTCCATCCAGTCACAAGAGAGTCTTTGTGAGTTAGAAATGTGGAACAAAAACATCTACACTTAAAATCCAACCCATTACAGGACAGAGAGCAAAGTACACATTTAATTGAAAAAAAGGATTTCTTTCAATATAATTTCCTGAATGTCTTTGAAGGGTGTTTGGAACAATTTAGCAAAAGTGGATGTGTTGTGGATAGGAAAGTGTACCAACTATTTGGATAGAATTCTATATTAAAACAATAATGAAGGCCATCTGCAGAAAAAAATAATCTTAAATTCAATGGGGGAAAAAAGTATAACAATGATAAAAATGGCACATTAAAATCTGATGCGCAGAGGCAAAATGCTACTAATGATAACAAATGGAAGCAGAGCCCTTATACAGTGGCGGTGGTGTATGCTGGTTTCCAGAGCAAGGATAAAGTGATACCAGGATAATCACCTTACTACCTGTCTCGTGACTACCTGCCACATGCACAGAGCTTTAAACCACATGCAGGGGGAGGTGAGGAGCAGGTGCCTGGACTGACATAGTGATTACTAAACATTACCACCACCCTTTGGTAGGTGGAAATGCATCATGTGTCGGCGTCAAAATGGCATGGCCTTATTTGTACCACCACTGTCTGGAACCTGTGTCTCAAAGCACACAAATAATGGTTCACTTAAATTGTCCCTTTTTATCCATTTAAAAATGACCTTCCCAGGATAATCCTGTTACAGTTGGTGACATCAGGAGCAGATACAACATCCTTTCGCTGAAGGAGAGGCTAAAGGAGGAGGAGGAGGAGGATAATGTGCTGCAGTGAGAGTCTTGTTAATGTACGACCACAGATTACCAGGAACTGACCGCATGTCCTGGTTATTTGCAGTTTAACTGTTATCATTGCATATCTGATTGAGCTTCAGCACAAGCAGCAACTCGAAATTGTATATTATATATTGTTTAGTAATGACTGTCAGACAGTACAAGCACCTTCTCCTCACCTGTGTGTGTGTGTGTGTGTGTGTGTGTGTGTGTGTGTGTGTGTGTTGCATGGCTCTCCTTAAAGTGGTGTTTTATCATACCATCAACGTCATCATGGCCCTTGTAGAAGGAACCCTCAGGATCTATTTTTCTCACATTGCCTAGGCCTACTATAGTCTAATAGTTCACAATAATGTATATTTGTTGTACCATCCTCACCTGTGCAAAACACAGATATAATTGTTCATTCCTGTTCTATGCGACCTGTTAATAATCACCATTCCCTAACAGGTGGTTCCATTGTGAGAACACCATCGCCGCAGCGATAAACAAGCAACAAACTCAGATATATGAGAATATCAACATTATAAAGCACTGGTTGTAAGCCTACATGTTGGCTTATTGCATTGTTTTTTATATCAGTCGAAACTATTTGAATAAGTAGGAATAACCTTTAAAATGGGTTCCACGATGGTTGTAAAATTATACGCCATATTTAACACAAGAGAAAGGGATTGAAATCCAAAGCGAGACACGTTTCTTTTCATCCGTGCCAATGTCCAGGAAGGCCCATTGATGCCCTCCCAGTATCCTTTTAGACTTCTCAAAGTAGGGTACCACCCAGCCTGCAGACACTTCAGACATCGGCCTTACAAGGATCCTTCTAATTAAAAGCTACTCAGCCAAGAGTCGTTTTATTTCTGAAAGGTCTACACAATAACCCTTCGTGTCGAGTATCGACAAGAAGGAATAGATGGATTGTAAGAGATAGACTGGTTTCAAGATGGGAAGAAAGCGTTGCTTTTGTTAGAAAGTGTGTGCAGTTTGAGTACATCTGAGTGAGAGAGTGAGAGATAACAGAATTGGAGAAGGGGTTGTGTGCCAAAAATCAGCGGACCAAAACATAAGGGCGACAGAAGGCGAGATGAGAGCCTCACAGGCAGTGCAGGCAATTGTGATACAATACCCCACTAATATCCAACAGTGGTGGGAACACGATACGAGCCCAACAGACATATGTACTGTAGCCTACCACAACACCGTACGCGATAGACAAGGACAATTATGGATGCATCAAAACATCGGATCAAAAAGGCAGCCTATCTGGGCATTATAATGGCATTGTACTACAATGTCTAGACTTCAAATAACGATGGCGTTGAGAAACAAACGTTACGTTTTGTTTCCGTTATCATTGTGGGCTTGTAATAAATGTAGCCCCATCGCTTTACAGCCTTCGTGTATTCCCGCAAATCCGGGATTCACGAGTCGTGACTACGGAGGTCCCATTAGACGTCCCGGAGGGACTTGTTGTAGCATTCTACCTGACTAAACACAAACCGACTAAACACATGGAACAAAAGATCGACACTAACCTTAATTCGTACGGATCCTGTTATCCACTTGTTACAATGTAAAATTGGCATTAATTACCAATTGATTTTCCACATACACTGCTAACGAGACGAAAGGCTACGCTCAACTAGGAGGTATTTCAAAACGCCGATTTACAAATCCGTGGTGGAAATGCAGACAGGATGCTTCCCCAGTAACGTTGAGGAAAGGTTACGTCTTCAAACAGCTGTTTCCAAAATGGAGTTAGCCGTCTCCCAACCAATCAGAACACGCCTTTGGAGTTTCGTATCGCATTCTCACTCCCACATTGGGGACCAAGAGTGTGTTAACGCTATCACAAAATTAAACATAAACAATTAGGATTTAGACATTTTATGTGGGATAAATTAGGGATATCAAATGTAAAGTAACATAGGGATATCAAATGTAAAGTAACAAAATACGATTATGACTGAAAGGGTAAAAGTACAGAATAATGTAATGTTCCCAGCTACCATGATTCCAAGTGGACATTAAAAAAGCACCAGAGGTCGGCTTCCTTTAAACCGTGTTTATTTTATTCACTATAATTAGAGTGGAATGAACATTGAGCTTCAATAGAAAACACAAATGCAAACCAGAACAAAATAAATTGGCATCACTTAGCGAATATAAAATAGATAAAACAGCATTTGACACTCTACATGCGCAATAGGATTTGGCAAAAAGCCTTCTCTGATGTCATGACTGTGTCATAAGTGTTTTAGAATTAAAATTACCCATGTAACTTCAGAACATTGATGTGATCTAGCACTTACACTGGCACTGACTGTACACAGGCAAATTGTTCAGTCTAAATGGTTCAGTGTACGTTATGAATGTTGTCATGTAGAATAAATAACAGAATGCAAAAGCTACACAAAGACAAACATGTTTCAGAAATTATGTTTACAACTATTTTCAACATCTAACAATATATATTCCCATATTAACAGTTACAATGTTGATACAATGATAATGCACATAGATATAAATTGCTTTGGTACAATTCCCCCCCCCCCCCCCACCCAAAAAAAAAAACAATAACAACAACAAAGAACAAATATCCTTTTGGGGAATTGCTAAATACTACATGGCAAATAAGCTTAACTTGGAATCTACACATGCTACTATTTGTCTACTGTGCACATGGTCTGGAAACCTTTCTAAAAAGTCTCTCCCAAATTATTTTTCTTCAATTTCATGGACCAGATTGCACAGGACACCAGCAGTTGTTGATAGTACCAGACCAAGGGCCCTCCGCCAGACCACAGAGCTGCCTTTAAACATTGATAGAATGCATGAAGCGTGTAGAAGACCCCCCCCCCCTTGGCTCATGTAGGTCTACTTTAGAGTTGAATGATGAGTAAAAAAAAAAAAGTAAATGTTGTAGGCCTACAATATTGGCAACTTGCCCGATAAAACTTTCTAAAATATGTTTCAAAAGAAACAACAAAAAATGTATCATCTCAGTAAGAATTCGAGTAACTAGGTGTTAGTAACAGTAGTACAGCTGAGAACGCAGTGCCCTGAAGGTATCCTCGTCCGGCCCGCTGGCCGTCTCCCCTTCGAAGAGCATGTCGTCTGGTAGCACCACGCCCTCTAGTGGATCAGGTTGGCAGAACTCCACAATGAACTCCTCTTCACAGTCCAGCAGCATCCGCGACCATGCAGACATGTCTAGATGGGCTGCAATGCCGCCGTACTGCCCAGGAAGCACCGAGGGGGGGATGTTCCGGTGCAGGGAGCGTACGTCTGAACCATGGAG
Organism: Urophycis tenuis; assembly: GCA_036785325.1. Taxonomy (NCBI): domain Eukaryota; kingdom Metazoa; phylum Chordata; class Actinopteri; order Gadiformes; family Phycidae; genus Urophycis; species Urophycis tenuis. The sequence continues at coordinate 368,918 of JAXIVH010000006.1, forward strand.
CACATACTGCACAGGAGGAAGAACAACGTTGGACGCCCTCTAGTGGATCTGGTTGGCAGAACCAGATCCACTAGAGGGTTAAAGTGATGGTTCGGAGTAACATTCACCCTGCGGTCATTTCCACCAATAATCCAGCCAAATACCCCCTCAGATGCATTTTTAGCGACGGTCAACATTAGTCAAGCTTAGGGCTATCAGCCGAATGGCTTAGTACTGGAGTGAATGGTACAGTGTGTATATCTCGTAAATTACCCCACTAATAATGCATGGAATGTTACCAAACTTCTGCAGTAGTACATATAGGGTCTGTACTCACAAAACGAGGCATTTGAAAGTTTGTAAGTACACCAGGATTTATTTAAAAGAGCACTTGCCTGATAGCTTCATCAATATTATTTACCTGTTATATATGTATATATTTCACTGAAACATACTGCTATACCTGTCAATATTACTTTTTGGCCACCGATACCATTTATTATTAAATGTGCAGCTTCACTTACAATCATACTGTACAATGAAATGATTTGGACGAGGCCCGTTCCAACATGGAAAAAATATATAATAATACATTTTAAAATACAATAAAATAAGGGCATCAAAAGAGGGGGGGGGGGGGTGTTCTCTGCATTTGCCCCATCTTATGGTACGTAGGAGTGTGGCAGCTATGCAAAGTGCCTGGGGAGCAATTTGGGGTTCAGTGTCTACCTCATGGACACTTCGACATGTAGACAGTTGGAAATGCGGATCGAACCGCCAACCCTCCGGTTAGTGGATGACTCGCTCTATCCACTGAGCTACTGCCACCCCCAACTGAGCTCCTGCCGATTTAACCATGCTAAACATTCCAATAACCCATATTATCTACCAATTTATGTTTGCATGTGTATTATAAATAGCCTTTATATATTTACTTCGCTTTAAGCAGAAAAGGAAAACAAAGCTTTAATAAAACACTTTTTTGTCATGTAAATTGTGTTCAATAAAGCAATCTCTGCATTAACAAAATAAAAAATAAAAATAAAAAATAAAAAATAAAAAATAATAATATATATATATATATATATATATATGTATACACTACCTTTCAAAAGTTTGGGGTCACTTAGAAATGTCCTTATTTTTGACAGAAAAGCATTTTTTAATCAATGAAGATAACATTAAATGCACTCTATACATTGTTAATGAGGTAAATGACTATTCTAGCTGCAAATGTCTGGATTTTAATGCAATATCTACATAGGTGTATAGAGGCCCATTTCCAGCAGTGGGGAATCCTCAGGGCCTTCTACGCCTTCACAGAAGGCCTAACAAAATTCTGGACCAAAAAATATTAAAAAAGAAATAATAATTATTATTATTAGGTACTGGAGTGCCGTACAGTGGGTACATCTCGTCAATGACTCTACTAATAATGCATGGATTGTTACCCAACTTCTGTAGTAGTACATATATGGTCTGTACTCACAAAACGAGGCATTTTAAAGTTTGTAAGTACACCAGGAGTTTATTTAAAAGAGCACTTTTCTGATAGCTTCAACTAGCTGTTGCTAAGGCTACCGCTGCGTCGACGTCTCTTTTGGGGTGATTATGAGCCTCCGTGTCAGCAGCGTCATGGGGTAACACTCTGAGGGACTTCATTTTATATTTACAGATTTTGGCTTTAGAATATGTTTATGTATGTTTATTTAATGTTGATATGTTTCTTGTTGCGGAGAATGTTATTGATGTTATGGTCTATTTGTTTACATCCTTGTCATTGTTAATTAAAGCCGGATTGCATTTGTTTAACCCTTTCAATTCATCGTACTGTTGCTTTTTTCCGTGATGATTTATTTTCTCGGCGGTGATGGCTGAGGTGAAGGCCCAGCTGTAGTGCTCACGGTTCGCCACTGATTTCCAGCAACCATCACTCCAGTGTTCTAATGGTACATTGTGTTTGCTAATTGCGTTAGAAGGCTAATGGATGATTAGAAAACCCTTGAAAACCCTTGTGCAATTATGTTAGCACAGATTAAAACAGTTTTGCTGGTTAGGGAAGCTATAAAACTGACCTTCCTTTGAGCTAGTGAGAATCTGGAGCATCACATTTCTGGGTTTGATTGAACTCTCAAAATGGCCAGAAAAAGTGGACTTTCATGTAAAACTCGACAGTCTATTCTTGTTCTTAGAAATGAAGGGCGAGAAATTGCCAAGAAACTGAAGATTTCCTCCAACGGTGTGTACCACTCCCTTCAGAGAACAGCACAAACAGGCTCTAACCAGAGTAGAGAGAGAAGTGGGAGGCCCCGCTGCACAACTGAGTAAGAAGACCAGTACATTAGAGTCTCTAGTTTGAGGAATAGACGCCTCACAGGTCCTCAACTGGCAGATTAAATAGTACCCACAAAACGCCAGTGTCACCGTCTACAGTGAAGAGGCGACTCCGGGATGCTGGCCTTCAGGGCAGAGTGGTAAAGAAAAAGCCATATCTGAGACTAGCCAACAAAAGGAAAAGATTCATATGGGCAAAAGAACACAGACATTGGATAGAGGAAGATTGGATAAAAGTGTTATGGACAGACGAATCGAAGTTAAGAGTGTTTGGATCACCCAGAACATTTGTGAGACGCAGAACAACTGAAAAGATGCTGGAAGAGTGCCTGACGCCATCTGTCAGGAGGTAATGTGATGGTCTGGGGTTGCTTTGGTGCTGGTAAAGTGGGAGATTTGTACAAGGTCAAAGGGATTTTGAAAAAGGAAGGCTATCACTCCATTTTTCAACGCCATGCAATACCCTGTGGAAAGCGCTTGATTAGATCCAATTTCCTCCTACAACAGGACAATGACCCAAAACACACCTCCAAATTATGCAAGAACTATTTAGGGAAGAAGCAGGCAGCTGGTATTCTATATGTAATGGAGTTTCATGGAAAACACAAAATTGTCTGGGTGACCCCAAACTTTTGAATGGTAGTTTATATATGGGGCGGCGGTAGCTCAATGTGTAGAGCGGGTGTCCACTAACCGTAGGGTCGACGGTTCGATTCCCTTGATCCCTCACCTCCAACTGTCCACATGTCAAACCCCACAAATGTACTGATTGTAAGTCGCTTTGGACAAAAGCATATGCTAAATGCTCTCTCTCTCTATATACTATACTCACATAAATCAGTTTAAACAGATTAATCAATCAACTGAAAAAAAAAAAAAATCTGTAAAAAAAACCCACTGGCACTCTGTCCTGTCAGTGTCCAGAGCAGCTTCCCAAGGCCACACGACCCTGCTCCTATCAGAATATATTGCATGTTGCAAGGTATATTATATTTGCACTTAACTTGTTGGATATTACAATAATTTGTACTATGTGAAATCGACTGATTTCACATAGTACAAAATAATGTTGGACTATGATACACAAGGAGTTTGGAGACTTTTCGTCATGATTTTGTAAACAAGTTTAATCAGATACTTCAGACCCATGGATTTTGAGAAGCAGCAGCAAAGCCTACTTATGTGAGGAGGAGGACACATAGATGGAATGGCTTTTCAACCTACTGGGGGTGAGTAGAGATTGCGTAGGCTTACATTTGAGATTGGCTATGTTGGACCCGGACAGTCCACAGACATGGGAAGAACAGAGCCAGAATCTGCCATGATAAAGTTGATCTCAGTTTGATAGAGTGAAAACTACATCGAAAAGCTCTACCTACTATAAATAACAAGCTGGCGATTGACTCCAGTTCTTTCTTTTTTCCTTTTTTTTCCAGAATTGCTTATGTGTCTTTTCTTCGCAGGCCCTTGTATACTGCTAGTGCTGTGGCGCAATTTCACTGAAACTACATCTTTTTAAGTTTTAAGATAACTTGAAGCGGAGTTGTGTGTCTGAATTGGAGCTGAAATGGGTTATGTTTCCAATAAGGGCACTCAAGCCGGCGCTCCCATACAGCTGTATTATAACTTCCAGAACCGCTCAAAACCTTGTACCATCACATCAACACATCACAAGATGTGACATCTAATCTCTGTGTGTGTTGTCCTGTGCTTCACCATCACTGTGTTCTGAGTGTTTCACTAATTCACGATTGGGTTAAATGCAGAGACCAAATTTCCCTCAGGGGATCAAAAGAGTAATTCTTCTTCTTCTTCTTCTTCTTTCCAGCACGCGGCCAGATGCCCTCATTGACATCGCACCATACGAGTGGATCCCAAAGCCACTGACACTCCTCCACAACACTTAGTCCTGATATTCTAGTTTTGCTTTCTGATGCGTTATTCAAGTAAAATGGGAACTATACGTATTATGGGAACTATACGTATTGCTGTATATTATATATACCTACGTAGTTACTGTAGCGGTACGACGAACTATCTAATCTTATTCCATTAAACATTCACTGTGATATATTTATATATTTTTATTAGTTTCTATTATAGTTTGTACGGGTATATTAGCTTACACTTAAGTTGAGTAACTAAGTATAAGCTAATATAACAAAATGTTAGGCTAGTTGGTTTTTATTTATTTAGTTAGTTGGTAGTTAGTTAGTTGGTTTATAAGTTACTCTAGTTTATTGTTATACTGTTGTTAATTGGTTATATTAGGTATATTTTTTATATTAGGGTATATTTTATTTTATTTTATTTTATTTTAGGTATATTTTATTTGTGTATATTTCTTTTCCTTCTTTGTTTTGATCTGTTGCAAAATAATTTCCCTCGGGATGAATAAAGTCTCTTGAATCTTGAATCTTGAATCTTAAAACGACTGATTACACCAAGTGACCCATTTCAGAAATTAAATGGGGAGAGAAATGATGACGTCAAATAAATGTAGGGCAGGAGCTGTACCATGGATATTAAATGTTCCCACAGTCATGCATAAGACGACACTACTCACCCTCTCGGCCATCTTCTCCTTCAGAAAGGGCTTAATTATCGCAAAGATTCCTTTGAAAATCCTGGGCTCATTAATTATGTTAACAGCCTTGATTCTGATTGGGAATCCATCCTTATAATCAGAGAAGAAAGTGTGATTTATTATAAAAACACATTTGTCCGTGATTAAATATGAAGAAATTGAAGGAAAAAAATAGTTTCCTAGTGTTAATGGTTATGGTAATGGATGTGTTTACTTGCATATATAAACAAGTAAATGCTTATACATACAAAAATGCTATCTACTCTGTATGAACTTTTTTTTTTTTTTTAATCACAAAGGATGTTCCTTACCTGGAGAATGCTCACAACTTTTTTGGCAAGGAAGGGGCCGGGGTTGGATGCCTGAGACATGCCCACCCCAGTGTAGTCGGCCAGGATGACGATGCCATTCACCTGGGTGTCCTCGGGCTGAATCAGCTTCTCTAGCGTTAGGTAGAGGGCCCTCACGTTGTCCACAAAAGGATAATCATTTGGTTTCCATTTTCCTGTACAAAAGATGTACACGAGTACTGCAGTATAGAAATATATTTCTCAATTTGGACTGATGTGAGCAAGGATATGTTTACATTACATTACAAGTGAGCATACATGAACAAATCATCCTGTTTTAACCTGTACCATTTCTTTCACCTTAAGGTGGCAGCAAATTCACAAAAGTAGTGTCAAGTATGTACTTTGAAACATTGCTTTCTTTTTTTATTAGAGCACGTGGAATGACCTTTACTGATGTAATATGCATAGAGTGCTGTAATATGACAATATCATACATGAGGCAAGACATCTTTCTTTAGAACTGGACAAAAGGGAGGTGGCATATATGTTGAATGTGTTACTTTGTTACGAGCATTGATTTGATCTTGCAAAAGGGACAAAACAGGCTAAACAACTAGCTGGATTAACATTGGTTTAAATGTTATGCTAGGCTAATTGTGACCAGACTTTGGCCTGCCATACTGTACTGTGCAGTGGAACAACACCACTGGTACTTGGTCAAGACCTAGAGCTAAAACCAGCAACCAGGACACTAAGACATGGTACACTTTATTTTGCCCCAGTCTGTGAAAAGGGTTCCAGTGTGCCACTAGTTAATGTTAGTGATCTCCTACCTGGCTGGAGACAGAGGATGTATCGTCCATTTGGGTCAGGGTGCGGCAGCACTGAGAGGAAGCCCAGGTCCAGGACGTGTTTAACCGTGGAGGGCTTGAGGTCCTGGAAAACCTCTGGCCAAGCCTTGCGCCCTGCCTGGTAGTTGAGGAGCAGCTCCAGGGCCCGGTCGTAGTCAAACTTCCTGGCCCGCAGGAAGCGCAGGAGGAATGCATCATCCAGCCTGGTCCTTAGGTTGGGCTGTTCCTTTAAAAGGTTGTGTTTACAAAGTAAGAGTTCAGATATTGACCATGTGCAAAGTTCGGAGGACCTTCTACATAAACAGAAATCGTAAGACTCTAGATGCCTTTAAGAGCAAACAGAAGTCCAGCATGCTTCAACATATATAATAAATACCTTGCGAGTTTCTGCTATACTTTTTTTCTAATAATGGTGAGACTTGAGTCATTTATAACTATGATGACATTTCTATTCTAGTCACAATGTCCATCTTGGCATTTTTATCAATGGAATTTTTGTATTATCTACAATCATTTCATTAGAACAACCACACTTTACACAGTAAAAACAAAATGTAACCTTTATGATCATGTCTCTCAATGCTTGGACATCCCTGAGACGCCACTCTGGTTTCTCTTGGAGTTCCTCTCGGGCCTTGGCCACTAACTCTGGCGTGAGGGTGCAGGAGTAGATGGGTGGAGGGGGAGCAGGGAACCAGCTATGTGCTGTGGAGGGCAATGGTTCCATTGGAGACCTGAGATTGATGGATTCATGCTGATGGGCCATCGACAAACTGGGTGTTGCTGCATAGCAAGTAAAATAAAGAAGGTAATAATGATTAGTATTATTTAAATAACAATAGACCATAAACCAGAGACGTCTTTTATTTTAATTTCTGTATGGGCTTCCATCAACCACAAACCTTATCATTCACCTTTTAAATAAGCTCATGTCATTAACAGTAGACGTGCGTAAGCTCACATAATATACTTATAATTCAAAGTATTTTTTTGTATACATTGTAATTGTCTCAATCGATCAGAATTCCAAGACGAAACATAGCACGTTTAACCTCATCCTGAATAGCCCTAAATAAGAATGATATCACCTCGGATAATAGCTGCAAATTATCTAATATAGAACTAATCTCTGAAACTTGTCAGCATGTACTAGTGTGTGATAAAGGTTTGCAAAATCGACAGAAAGTGCAATACCAAGAAAGCGAAAACAACAACAAACCTTTCATGAAAACCCCTTCAGTAACTTCCGGGGTGAGACGCTGCCTCGTTGGTCTCCTAGTACCACGTGACGCATGTTCCTCTGTTGGTGAGCCACGTTCATTTTTAAAGTCAAGCTATAATAATTAAACGATATTTTGCTATTGATACAAATTTAGGTTTCAGTAAAATCAGGCGTTTTGCCCCGCAGAATTCAAAAGGTTTATTACGGGTGGTTTCATGATTTGACCGTTAGAGGGGCATATCCCCCAGTGCCCACATAGTATTTAATTCTCGTTACATCTGCGATGGCGAGGGGAAGGTCCCTTTCCAAAATAATAGTTTTTATATATTCATATTTGGTTACTTTAGCTGGCAGAATTGCACAGGATATGCATGGCTTACATCCATATCGCAGCCACAAGCTTACTGTGTCTAGCAGAGTCTACTCAACCTTGATTTATGAATTATTTGCCACTTTTAATAAACGTTTCACCCCAAGTCATAAATGGGCACATTATCTAGGATAGCTGACCATTCGTTTTATTGGGTTTTTTTTGTCAACTCAAGTGGTAGGCCTAGATAGGCTACAGTTAGTCCTTTGCTTTGATGTGTGCCTCCCCCTCTCTCATTCTTGTAATCTTTTTTTCCCTTTGCAACCACTGGTATCTATGATGACTTTATGACACTTTATCAGGTCTGATGCAACAAACCTCTTGGCTATCAATGATCATGCCGCACTGCCACGTCGGATCCTTTTGTCGTGTGTATGAACTCAAAAAGACACGTTTGTGTATGTGTTGTTATTGCAATTTGTTGAGAATCAACTAATCATCTTAATCATCATATAACTGTATTTTTTGGGACATAATAAAATCATTACAGCACACTTACGTGTAAAAATAGACCATGACGTTTTATTTATGTATCTTCACATTGAAAGGTGAACATTTCTTCCTGTGTGTAAGGCAGTATAGTTTTCAAGGCACAGTTTATTCTTTCCGCTAAACCATGACAATATATTTATCTCAAACAGAAAAAAATAATATATAAAAAAAGAGAAAGATAGAACATATTTATTTGAATTGAGGAAATAACATTTATTCCTCAATAAATGGCTGCCTATGTCTTTTAAAAAGTGACACCACAAAGCAGACAACATTCCATCAACCAAGCAGTCTTGGTGTAATTTATAACTTATTGAATGATACACTATACTCTAGTTCATGAAATAAACCCCTGATCGTCATATTTAGACAACAGCTTTAATTTCCAACTGATTTAGTTTAAGACAATACAATTTGTACTTACCCTGTACAAAAATGTTAAAATAAACAACATTATTTATGAATATCAAAGGCATATTACTAACGAGCTGTAAGATGGCTACATAGAGGTTAAATATCTATAAACCAAATACAGTGTAATGCAAAAAAAAATGTAACATTAATACAGCATTGGCACTATTCAATCACCATGAAACTGTATGCCTTGTGGCATTTTTTAGGATTTAATATCTCCTATAACCCAACTCATGATTGCCAAATCAAGTTCTGACATCTGCATGATTTGTATATGTAGATGTCATAAGCAATGTTTTGGACTTTTTAAATGCAGGTTATCTGACAAGGCAGTGTATCTTCATGGGAATTTAGCTAACAGGCCGCTATATAGTTATTTTGCATTACTGTTGCGTCATACATCAGGGGACTTTTTAAAATAATGGCCAAACAATAGAAGAACATAAATGCAAATTTGGTAAGGTAAGAGGCTAATTATTTCAGTCAAGGTGACAGCTTCAATGCTGATGTATACGATAGGCTGAGATGTTGGCTGGGCTAAATGGCCTCCTGCTTGGTGATGGTGGGCTGAGGGATGGAGGTAGGCTGCTTGGGCACGGTGGTGATCACCCCCTGAGCCACTTTGTAATGCTCTGAGCTGGACGCAGTGGCTGGAGATGGTAGTGGAGTTTCAGGAGCGGCTGCACAAAGTGGAACAGAAAGTATAATAAAGTGGGCAGTCAGCACATAACTCAGTAGAGCAACCATATCTGTCTCTCCCAACGTGAACCATTTATTTAAAGCTACAACCTTTCAGACTACGAATAATAAGCACTTTCTCAGAAATTTCTGAGGGCATTAGAAATGTTAAGGGAAAAATAACAGAAGCTCTCTTTGACAAAATAAGCCTGATTATTCTCCATGAAGAACTTAGAGAGGATTATCTTGCCAAGCCTGTTTGTCCTTCCAGCAGCTAGATTGGTCTGCACAGGAAGTGGGTTGCCAATAAAAAAAAAGTTTGCAATTCCTGGTTATTTAAATATGATTAATTTCCATGCTCTTTGGCCCATAGCTTTAATAGTCCTATGCATCTATCCCCATTTGGCTGATTCACCTGAAAGGGATCAAAATTGTCAAATATTTGAACTTATATAAATATATATTTATTTTTAATGATCCTCGGATTCAGCGCCATTGCTTGTCCTTACTCTGTTCCTGTATGTATGCACTTACAGATCTGACCATTGTGGATGGGTGTTGGGCCGTTGGTGACAATCACATTACTGCTGAGATGCTCCTGGACCAGGTGAGGGTGCAGAGAGTGAGGTGCATGTGGGGCCTCATTGGCAGAACCTGGGAGACATATAGTATGCAAACACACTTTCATATAACTATACTTTTTCAACAAATCCCATTGACATAATGACCTGTACTCTGCATGTGTCTCTGTCATCCATTTTATTATTACTCAGAACCAGGATGTGTTTTAAGCTTCCAAAAATGTAACACTTCGTAGGGAATGTCTTGGCTGATTACTTATTTAGTAATTTAGCCACCATTTTGATCCAAAGTGACAGTGAATCAGTTCTTCATGTCATTAAGAAGCAGGTAGCAGGATTCCTACAGGTAGACTGTGGACATTGTGGTTCGAACCTGCCCAGAGCCTTTTAAATGGACGTGAGCAATCCCACCCCATCAATTTAGTCATCATGTATGTATGAATGCCCCCCCCCCCCCCCCCCCCCCCGCACGCACGCACGCAGGCACGCACACACACACACAAGCGCTGCTGCTCCACCACCACCAAGTTGCCGTTGCGGGCTTCTCTCACCCCCCAGCAGCATCTCCTGCAGCAGGTTGTCTATCTTGGCCATGCCGAACAGCTTGACGAACTGGATCTGCTCAATCATCTGCCAGGTGATGCTCTGCAGCGTGGGCAGCAGCAGCAGCAGCTCCCCGAAGCGGCCCCGTGAGTCGTACTGACGGTCGTTGATGTAGTCCTCCAGGCTCACCTGCACCTGGTACCGCATGCGCTTGATCTTCACCGGGTCGCTCAGCCCCTTGGCGTCTAGCACAGGAAGAAGAAGAGGCACCCCTGGATGTTATTCATATTTCAATTGAAAACATTTAAATTGTGCATCAGGTCTTGACTGTATATTCGGTAAAAAGGTAGGAGATATAATGAAGAAGCACAGCGGTTTTATGGTTTTTCTAGTATATTCTTCTCTGCTTGGTAGAGGGAGGCACTGTGCTTTCTGGGTAATGGTTCCAGATGGACATCATCCAGACCTTCCTCATACCTGGGTCAAAGAAGACGATGGCTTTTAAACAAGCATACTCGTTGTCGTCTATCTGGAGCTCCTGGAAGGGGAGTACCAGCTCGTCCAGGACCCTCACTGCAACCCTGCTCACCTCCAACTCTGGGCAGTTTCTAGGGATTATGTGGTCGTTTCCTGTCAGAGATGTCATTTAGTTTTGAATCCATTTAAGCAATGTGTACAGTTAACAGCCAATAAATGATTTCAATCCAATTGTGGATCATGTGTTTGCATGCATTTGAATGGTAAAGACAAGTGATTAGTATTACCCAATAACAGGAGATCTTTGAAGAGCATAGACCTCTTGGCAGCTCCCAGCAGAAGGTGCTCCCCAGCGTGTGCACGTAGCAAAGCCACCTGGGAAGAAAAGTACACATCAATGGTTCTTAACTGGCGGGCAGTATTCTCAATAGATGTTACTCCGCTATACCATGTGCTAATGTTTAGGCTGTATTCAAATGACCAGGGTTCAAATAAATGTGTAACAATAAATTTGATGATTTGGCACCTCAAGGGCATGTCAAAGGACATTTTTCGATGTGGTCCAGTTAATCTGTCAAACTAACAATAGAAAGTCAAATGAAAATAAAGAAAAAAAATAACAAGAGAAGCCTGGTGTCTGACGAGACATCAGCTCCCTCAGTGACTTAATATCAGCCAATCAGTTACCAAGCCATGTCCGTTCGCTGTGTTAATGATTCCAGAGTGAGGATATAACTTTACAACCAGCTCATCATATTCTAACCTGGAATTCAAATACATTAACCTCTCAGGATAGAACAGGACTACGAGACTCTTCAACAGCTCAGTGTGTATATATATGTATATATATATATATATATGATCTGGAGAGCACGTCTCACCTGGTCGTCCAGAGGGAGGTCACAGAAGGCAGGGATGTATTTGGCCCACTCCACCAGCACCAGCAGCTGCTGCTTCATAGACTCACACACATCTGTAATGGTGGCGATTTTCTTCGTCCTGATGTCTCCATTCAGTATGGGCCCCGGAGAGGTGATCTATGTCATGATTTAAAGAAGTGAAGCATGAGAACCAGAGACAGAGGCCAGTATGAAAAGCGGAGATAAGGGTGTCTGGTCCTGGGTTAGTTTGAGTCTTACCTGTCTGGACAGGACATCAGCCTGGATGAGGGCGTTGATGGAGGGTAAGCTGCTGTCCTCATAGCTAGACCTCCGGGTGCTGATTCTGTCTCTTTCATTCTGTACAGCTGAGATACACGCACGCACGCACGCACGCACACACACACACACACACACACACACACACACACACACACACACACACACACACACAGACACACACACACACACACACACACACACACACACACACACACACACACACACACACACACACACACACACACACACACATTCATTTCAATAAATAAAATGATAATGCACATTGCATTTAGCACAAAGCATGCTAAGTCATGTGAAGGAATAGACAAGGCTTCCAAGGTTGTCCTGTTTATCAGTATATGGCTATTATGGCTTAGAAATGTTTGCTCAGCATCAACCGCTCACATAGACTCCAGCGCTTTGCAGAGTGAACATTAACAAAATCTCTTCTCTGGTGGCTATTGCGAAACACTCACAAAAGCGGTAGTTTCAATTCAACAGCACAGTGCTCAGTCTGACCCTACCTTCTTTCTTCATGCCAGCTCTGAAGCACTTCTTGAGCCGACAGTATCTGCACTGATTTCGCTTGTCTTTGTCTACAATGCATTGTCTGTTGAACCTGGGACACAAAAAAGACAAGGGTTTCTGTATGGGCAAAAAAAAGTGTTTGTGTGTGTGTCAGTGTGTGTGTGTGTGTGTGTGTGTGTGTGTGTGTGTGTGTGTGTGTGTGTGTGTGTGTGTGTGCACACACATGGGTGTGTGTGCGTGTGTCCGGATGGGTTGGGGTGCACAGTATCTGAGTTGGTGTGTTTGCATGTATGTGTCAGTCTGTCTGTGCATGTGTGAATGCATGCAAGTTTATGTGTGTGTGTGCATGAATTTTTTTGTGTGTGTGTGTGTGTGTCTGTGTGTGTGTGTCTTTGTGTGAGTGTGAGTGCACACACATGGGTGTGTGTGCGTGTGTCCGGATGGGTTGGGGTAAAGGGAGGTGGGTGTTGTGATAGCTTGGGCACCAGTGAGTCAACTCCTGCATGTGTCCTTAATACTTAATCATTAAAATATTTTGGAAAACGTTCTGTCGTTCCTTGGGGCAGCATGGGTGGTGTTATTGATGGTAGTGGTGGTGGTGGGGGGGGGGGATGCTGCTCCTCTCACCTGCATGAGTACATGTGGTTCTTCCGCACACTGCGCCTGAAGAAGCCCTTGCAGCCGTCACAGCTGGACGCGCCGTAGTGCTTCCCTGTGGCCCGGTCCCCGCAGATGGCACACAGACTGCCCGCCACAAGGTGGCCGCCCACACTCATGGTGCCAGTCTCGGCTGGGGAGGAGTCTGACACACACACACACACGCACACGCACACGCACACACACACGCACACACACACACACACACACACACACACACACACACACACACACACACACACACACACACACACACACACACAGAGGGACAACAAGAGATGAGAGAGTCATTGAGAGACACGTAGCTCGATGTGACACATAGATAGCTATGTATATGTAATGTATGTGGATATATATATATATATATATATATATATCCACATACATATACATATTTATATACACACAGATATAGAGATATTACTTTATGAATTGTATATTAAAAATGATATGACATGATATGAAAAATCCTCACCATAACTGATAATCTGATTGTATCACCCAATATTTTCAGCCCACGAGACTGTATTCAAAGGACATTTTTAATTAGTTAGAGAGGTGCTAATGGCCTTAGTGAAATCAGCCGTCAGAACGACTGAAGCTTGATCAAAATCTATAATGTGTCTGAGTGGCTCAGACAGTCAACAAACACATTGATGTGGGCTTGATAATATCTGACAGACCAATCACTTCTGACGGGCTTCCCACAAGCCACCCTCATGGTCAGAACGTTTGACCGATCGATCAGTACAAAAAATGTCTCGACAATGTTTTTGAACTTTTGAAAACAAGTGACTGGCATTGATTCATGATTACACACAAACATACATAGTACATGATACATTAAAATATATTGCATCTTTAAAAAAGATCAATGTAAAAATAATTGACATATACAGGTATGATGAGGCACACCTTTTCATTCTAGCTGGGAATTGTTTCATTGTTGCCTCAGGATCATTAGCAAAAGTCATGGGAGACTGACTCCTAGCGTCATCTTGACTTCTCTCTTACCGATTGATCTTACACTTCATCACTCACTCGCTGCAGAGATCCCTGCTTCATACAAATCTATGGGAACCAGCCATTTGTAACAAGAGAGCCATGCTCATGGATACTCTATGTACTGCTTCACCAGAGAACCAATGTCTGTCCACTATCAGACATTGATCTGCTTGAAACATGACCAACACGCATCACTTCAAGTCTGCGAGTCTCAACAGGTTACGATGAACCACAATGTACATACAATCCAAACTACTTCCAAAGGGGTGCTCCAATATGCATCGAGTTGTAAATCAACATCTGTTAATCCTAGACGAAGAGGCTATTGAAAGATTATCATCAACTCTGACAGCACAACGAGAGGACAAATGACCCGTTTTATCACCCCCCCAATGGAGGACCCACACGAGTGTGGAGTCTTTGCCTGAGACCAAAGTTTTTCACCATGCTCAAAAGTCTCAAAGTTCAACCAGGATGAGCAGTAGCTGCATATATGTGACTCACCTGAGCCCATGGCCAGCACTTGCATGTTTTCAAACTCCAGCGTGGTATAGGCTGGGTCCAGTGCCTCACTGTAGTCTGCCATGTCCATGACTGCTGCTGCTGCTGCAACCGATTCAGGCCAACGGGATTCTACTGCTTAACACTACTACTAGCACCCTGAGCGATGTGGGGCTAAGACAAGACTTGGCCAAGAAGCCGATGTGCCCCATCAAGTAAAGACAACCCCCCCCCCCCCCCCCCCCCCCCCCCCCACCCCCACCCCCCCTCCCAACACCACCACCTCTCCACCTCTCCACCTCCCCACCACCACCACCACCACCCCCCATACAGATCCCGTCCTCCCTCCTTTCGCCTAAGCTACGCCCCCTTTAAAGGTGGATGCTTGATGGGGGGCAAGACCATGTGGAGGGTGACAGGTTTACTCCTCCTCCTCCTGAGCTTGGTTAATTTTTACCCAGACTCTCCAGTGATGAATCAACTTTTTTAGAGTGAGAGATAACACAACATTGATATCCTTTTTTTTCTTCTTTAGTGCATGTATTATTGCTCTCTCTCTCTCTCTCTCTCTCTCTCTCTCTCTCTCTCTCTCTCTCTCTCTCTCTCTCTCTCTTTCTCCTCTTTCTCTCTCTCTCTCTATTATTCATCACCACATCACCGTTCCACCAGTTAAAACCAGTTGGTCTTTTGACCAACAGCGTTCTTCATCAGATGACATGGCCTTCTCATGAATATGACAATGTCCCCTGGCCCACATGCCCTAGTGTGTGTGTGTGTGTGTGTGTGTGTGTGTGTGTGTGTGTGTGTGTGTGTGTGTGTGTGTGTGTTCATCGTTGAGCAAGGTATAGCTTACCTACTGCTGCTTTCACTGAGAACCAATAGACCTACTTCCTTTGTATCTAATGTGTACCCAGTAAGTCTTAGTTAAGACATGACATAATTCAGCATTCAAATAATTCTCCCTAAAGCAAACCAATGCCTTTGTGTTTGAATCATTAATTGCTGCAATGCAGAGCTGCACGTGATGCCCTCCTCCAATTCAAAGCCCCAAATTGGATACTTTCGGACACACTTTATGACATTTTTAAGCCTATATATCATAGCAGCTTGAATTGCTTTATGACGGACATATAATATGCTATTGGCCTATGGTATAGAAAGAGACATAGTGTGATATATGCAATGGGATTCTCTAGTGGTGCACCTCTAGTCAGTACACAACATTGAAATATATTTCTCAGTCTTGTAATCCCCTGGGTCAAATCAGAACATATTTACTTTTTGTTTGGAAACATAGACTTGAGCACTGAAACATATATTCTTATCTTGCACATGCACCTCATCTATACAGTTCTCCCAGTATTCAGTGTAGCACCCCCATTCCACCAGAAGGAACATCAAAGTGTTGTAATTAACATGATGGGATTAAGTCAAGTTTGAGTTTAGAAATGAAAGAAGAAAAACAAAAAAAGTGTTGTTGAGCACATGCTGTGCGTACATGAGTCAAACAGCCGTGTTTGAAGAGGAGAGGCGGGCCAGTACACAGCGGCAAGGTCAACGATCGGAGGTCCAACACACAGACCTCAGGTGCACACAACCCCTCTGGTCTGAACCGCAGCAAGCTTCAACCTCATGTTTCTAACGCCATGGATTATTAGATGTGCAATCACACCATCCATTGTCTTTGCTATGATTAGAAAATACCAGAAGAATAATTACAATCATGGAGTCCAAAGTGAATGTTAGAAACACTCTATTCCATTTAATGTATATATATTACAGCATTTCATCTTGGAATGTCTAGAATAAGGAAATCTTTGAACCTGCCATTCTTCATAATGGAAGGTTACAAAATGTATCAATCGATCAAACAAAATTAGGCTTTCTGGTAAATGCGGTGAGCTTAAGGATATGGAGCACTGAACATGGCTGATGAGTGACTGCCTAGGTCACACAGCACAGGTGAGCTGATGTCTTTACATTGGATTTGTGCAGCTCCTCAACAATATCCATGTTTGCTCAAGAAGCTTGTTCATTATTTAAACTACCTACTAAGCATTGTGAGTGTGTGTGTTAGCATGTGTATGTGGTGTGTGTGTGTGGGGGGGGGGGGGGGGGGGGGGCGGGGGATGTAGGGGAATCTGTGTGGAGGTGCATGAAATGAGTCACCAAGAACAAATCTTATCTTACCTGTCATTAAAGTTATTTTATCAGTGCCCTCATCTTACATTTCTGTGAACTGCCTAAGGAACAGCCATATACAGGACAATAAACCATAATCTGGAAGGTTATAGCTTTTCTTAATCACACGCTGTGACAAAGTGTTCTGATGCATTCAGATAGCACACACTACTTTACAGACACACACATTCTGCTTGCATCTTATTCTATAAGCTGACTGCATTGCTTCAGTCAGCTGACACTGTGGCACTGTGGCATGCAAACTATGAAAGTTTACAAACACTGAAATTAAAAGATTCAGTCCTAAAGCATTGTTGATGACAGGGCAATTGTCATGGTGAAAGTTCAATTACAACTTTGCCCCTTCAAAACAATTCCTGAGCTCCGTGTGTAAAAGGTGCTTGATGAGTTTGTGGCCTGAACAGCCACCTGAACTGTGGTCACAGCAGGACAGCACCATGTGGCCCAGATGAAACGTGATGGGAAGTCGTCTTATAATCAGTCACCCAAACTCCCTGCCCCGAGGGCTAAAAGTCAAAAAACCACTGAGAACTGATGTAACACTTGTGATTCCCCTTTGAAACTTCAAACTAGCGTTTGTGAACAAAGTCTATCTTGTGAATAGGAATCTCCGACCACTGACCAAACTCCATCTGAGCCTATTTGTACCTGCTCCTCAATGATTGCATTTCACTCCCTAGTCTGATCGAAAAGCCAGCAGCGTTAAAGCAACGCATTCAATCAAAAATAACAATATAGAGAAACAGATAGTGGGTGTTGGGGTGGTGTGAGAATCTGTTGCGGCCTGAAGGATATACTATCGGAACATAAACTGTGACTTAGCAGCGCGCTTCCACAACAGGATCAAAAGTGAGTGTTGATTATATAGATACAGTAGTTTGTTAATGATGGTGATGATTGGTGTAACGGGACACAAATGGAGCAGGATGTGTAGCCAGTGGGAAAAGCGTAGCGCTCCACTCTCCAATACTAAACAAAATGATATATGTGAGTTTAAGTGTCATAGGAAAGACCTTGTCAACAGATTGCTATCTGCATGTCATGCAGCTTATGCAAGCCTGGCTAAGCTAGCCAGGAAAATGTCCATTCTCCACTCGCTTCACGTCCATTGTTCATGTTGATTGCTTTGCTGAAGATGTGATTAACTAATTTTCAAATGTGCATGTTTACTTTTTTTTTTTTAAATTGTTGTGGATATTTATATTTGATGAGGGGAGAGACCATTAATATTTACTAAATAGTTCACATTAAATGTCAAATGTAATCAAGACTGATGTGAGCAATGGCCCACTAAGACCTACAATACTATTCATTTGGAGATGACAGGTCAGCTTCTGATCTGAAAGGAGCTCATAACTGCTCTTATTGATATATTCAGCTTTTATATGTTGGTTTGAAATTTTTAGGCCCAATGCAAAAAAAAACACCACAAGTTTCCAAGCTACAGTCATTTACAGCCATTTAACTAAAACTAGGCTACAGCAGTGGTAACAGTTTCCCTCTGTGCTAACATTTATCAGCGATAGGCCAATAGGTCTATAAAAACACAAAAATGATATAGCCTGTAAATATTTCAGACATTTTCTTAGGCTATTTGACATAGATGTGAAAGCCTACGTTAACGTAAAACGAACCAACTGAAAAACTGTGTCGCGTAGAACAAATAGGTAAACAGTTGCATCAATAAACACGGAGGCCGATGCAACGTGAATCAATCACAGAGCGTGATAACAACTGTGTAATCATTAACTGTTGTTCTGCTGAGAAGTCATTTCGTCTGCCAACCCAATCACTTCAGTCAGCAGCATCGCTCAGAGCAGTCTTATCTACCTGTGGCCTCTATAGTCCTCGGCCAATCGATAGACACTTAACCTCCATGTTGTTATTAACAGAAGCCCGTATCGAGAAATATAAAAAGAAACACCTCATATTAGACAGCAACTACACTACAGAATGTTTGATGATAGAGTAGAATACTTCTCGCATCAATGTCGCCATGAGTGCCGTGCTGTCGTCGTGAGAGCGTCAGTGTTGTCAGCTCAACACTCAACAATAATAAACGGATAAACTCAAATAAACGTCAGGTCAAACCTAATTTCCTCTCGTAGGCCTATGCGTAGCTACTTTTGGCGGTTCTATCCCATCCTCTGGGACCAGGTCCCCCTGTTAATCCAAAACGATAACGATGCAATTCTATCATTAGAATATCTGGATAATACTGCCACCCTGTGGAGATCTAGCATAAGCTCATTTTGTTTCGCCACCCAGGGCTTTTTTTATGGCTTCACAGTGCACAAACGAGTTTGCTTATGATTTATAGGTATTAGGTTCCCCCTCAACAAGCCGTACATAACACCACAATAATTGGGTTAGAAAACATAGATTTATTGTTGCTAGTATGGAAGAAGTGATGCACAATTTAGTTTTTACTTCAACAAATAGCAAAATGCGGAAAATGTTTACATTTAAAAATGAAAATGTTTGCCTTCTCCTGGCATTAGTCCTTTAATTCCCTCCAGCTGCCCTATTAAAGGACCACACTAACACCGCCACCATCACATCGCTTTTCCTGTCTCTTTACCTTGGAAGTGCAGTGCTCCATTATTCTCTCCATACATCCCTGTGAGAGCAATAGCCAGACTCGGATGGGGGGGCAGCCGTGCCGATACCGGCCCTGAGCCCCAGCCCCTGTAGCAGGCGGTGTCTCTGGCCTGGCCACACTGAGGAGGCAGAGAGAGGGAGGAGAGGCGACGCAGGCTCACGCCTGCAGGGCTCCTGTGTGCCGGCTCCACTGGGGCCCCTGGGGAGTGTGGCTACCAGGGGATAATCCTCTAATGCCTGTCACAATGAGATTTGACTGGAAACCCGGACGGCCGGATTAATAGTGTCGCGTGAACACTGTGTGTTTGTGTGTGTGTGTGTGTGTGTGTGTGTGTGTGTGTGTGTGTGTGTGTGTATGTCTGTGTGTGTGTGTGTGTGTGTGTGTGTGTGTGTGTGTGTGTGTGTGTGTGTGTGTGTGTGTGTGTGTGTGTGTATGTCTGTGTGTGCATGTGTTTGAGTGTGTAATTGCCAACCTCTTACTGTACTGTTGATTAGACATCCCCTCTGTTTAAACCCTGCATCAATGGATGGACTGTGACAGGTAGACTCAATTCATCTCAATTCTCAATTCTCTATCTTACCCCTTCCCCTTACCCCTTCCCCTTGGTTTTGCGCGTTCACGTGAGACCAAGGGCTATCTCAATTCTCATTTCGATCGAGGGGTAGGGCCAAGGGGAAGGGGTATACACCCCTTGAAACCAAGTAAGATCGGGAGCTTACTCGAAACCAAGGGGTACCCATTACAATGCGCAACCGGCAACAATCGCGGCCAGATCTCAACGAGAGTCACATAAATGTAATTAAGTATTTTCGGCTGAAATAATTTATTTAAAATTTACGACAGCATTGTTTTGTGCTCTAAATAGTCCTGTACCTATATATTTGCAACCATATTCTTAATCGAAACTTTTTTGAAAATCGATATGCGAACGTTACATTGCTGAGTGCACAACTAGGCCTAGGCCTAGGCCTACTACATTTCTCTGACGAGCAATTAACTCCATGCATGTCTAGTTTACTAAACACAATTAGCAGCGAATTCCGTTTGATAGGCCTATCAGTGTAGACAACTAGAGACAAATCGATACGTGCTTTACATATATCGTCCTTTTTCACACAGGTTAAGGAACGCCGGAGGAAACCCGGCAGCTGATACGTTTTCGGCACGAAAACGAGCAGAAATTTCTGAAATCAAAATACGCTTCAAAGCAAATGTGGGAGTGAGTCATGCGTTCAATGTTGTAGCCATTCATAATTGAAAATAAAGACATGTTGGTTAACAAAGACATTCTGAACATCAATGAAATTCAAAACCGTATTAACTGAAAAAGACACAAAACACCATGCAGTGTGTATAACAAATTGTAAATATTTTGTCGTCAATGTATGATGACGTAACCGTAACGAGTGTTGTCTCAATTCATAGGGGCATGTAGCCCTTACCCCTCTGTTTCAAGGGCCAAGACGTAGGGGAAGGGGAAGGGCCAAGGGGAAGGGGTAAGATAGAGAATTGAGATTGGGCCTATGACTTGCACTGATTTGGTGTGCAATCATATTTTCTAACAATCATATTTTCAAACAATCATATGTCCAAACAATCATATTTCAGCTCCACTTTTTCTGGTGTTATCTGACTCATTTATTCATTCAAATCTAATTGCTGTGGAATGTGCCACAGTAGCACTCATACTGGACGTTCTCTTAGACTCAAGAACTCACAGATGGCCAGTCTACGTGCGTTCTCAGTGGGGTATATTTTATAACATTATTTCGAATAGTCTGTTATTTCATAACAGATCACCAACTGACAGATCATATTCTAATGCTTGTTGTCATTGTAAAAAAACAAAATCCTCTTATTTTGGGGCCAAGATGACTCTCCTATCTAATGGCTTTATGCATTCAAGCATGACCATAAGCCTAAATAGGTTTTCTTTATCAAATGACTTAATCAAATGACTGATGATGATCTTGAACAAAATACTATACATCCCCAATACAGGCCTAATCTACTAACAATATCAATATACAGAATAGTTGGTTTAATATACTCGCCCTCCAGGATGATGGCAAAATCCTTCAGAAATCTATCTTTTCAAGAGACTGGACCAACTATTCACGTAATTACCTTACTGACCTCTCTAATATGTATACAATGACCCTTAACTCTCTGATCTTTGCAGCTATTGACATGTGTTTATTGTTGTATTTTTTTAAAGAAATGTACTTGATATGTATCAAATATTTACATTTGCTGTGTGGAGTGTGTGTGGATGATGGCTGAAGCAGCCTCACCAGGCTTGAGGCAGACTGATTAGGCTCCAGGGCTGAGTGAGGCTGCACACCTGTTGAGCATTGAGCAATCAATGCACACAGGTTAAACCAGCCATCACCACAAACCCACACACTCCTATCCAATCTCCTGCATGGCAGGATGGAGCACCATATGCATGTGTCATTGTCTTCAAACTCAATACAATTTATACAATAAACCTGCTTTCAACATCACCACCCTGTATCCTTATTCTGGAGCAGTCCAGCCTCTTAGGTGGAGTGTGAACATTGCCACAGACTGCTTAATGATTTATAGTAATATTATTACGCATCACATATATAGCTGCCCAAAACATTACAAATGCTGAAATTACCCCTTGCCAGGCCTAGTTCTGGTTTTGCAAGCAAAATTCATTTTAATCAAAGGGAACAACATGGTTTTAATCTAAGGGAACAACATGGTTTTAATCTAAGGGAACAACAAGGGAACAACATGGTTTTAATCTGAGGGAACAACATGGTTTTAATCTAAGGAAACAACATGGTTTTAATCTGATGAAACAACATGGTTTTAATCTAAGGGAACAACATGGTTTTAATCAAAGGGAACAACATGGTTTTAATCTAAGGGAACAACATGGTTTTAATCTGAGGGAACAACATGGTTTTAATCTGAGAGAACAACATGGTTTTAATCTGAGAGAACAACATGGTTTTAATCTAAGGGAACAACATGGTTTTAATCTGAGGGAACAACGTGGTTTTAATCTAAGGGAACAACATGGTTTTAATCTGAGGGAACAACGTGGTTTTAATCTAAGGGAACAACATGGTTTTAATCAAAGGGAACAAGATGGCTCAGTGCTTTGACCTGAAGTCGAAGCACTTCATTAAAACACATTCAAGGATGAGGGTGACTCTCAATTCTGTACCAACAATTTCACACAATTTGCAGCATATGTAGCATATGTAGGCCTACTACTGCTGCCACAAACCAATGTAAAGAAACAACAAAGGTGTCCGAGAGTCCAGGATTTTAAACGTCTTGTGACTTGTTGACTCCGTGCCAGTCATTCAGCGCTTGCTGTTGAAGAATCACTCTCAAGTCATCCAGTTCTCTAGGCAAACACATGGGTCGCTGAGGGGCTGTCAAATGGCTTTTGTTATATTTACATTCACCAACTGATTCTGCAAACAAGTATGGCCCAGGTAAAGGTTTGTCCAAGCTGCGGCCGTAGGGCAATTAATCTTCTCCGACATGATGTTACGTTGTACATGATGTTACGTTGTACATGATGTTACGTTGTACATGATTGGATGACGTTGTCTGAGTTGTTCGATGACCTTACTTTTAAAGGACATAAACAACCCTAATCTTGGTCATATTTAAAAGAGGGATGTGTTATTTCCATGTTTCACATTATATAGGCTATTATATGATCATCTAGAAAAATGATTTCTCTTCCTGCAATTTGAGTTTTGTGTTTTGGAAGTCAAGTTTTAATAACGGTTACGGTTATGATTAGGTTCAAGGTAATGTTATCAAGTCCAAATCCCCTATAAGCAGTGGCTGTTCTAGTTGTTTCCACATGGAAGGGCTCTATAAGCTGACCTCAACCACACAGACCAGCCCAATGGGAATACAGCTACTAAGGAGAACATTGGTTTGCCAATGCTCTGGTTTTGGATGATCCGTCTGGTTTGCTAGTGTTTAGTAAATACAAATCCTTCAATACAATTTATTTTCTTCATAATAAATCAACTGAAAGTTCAACTGTATTTAAAAAGAATATTGTGGACAAGCGTGTCATTGTGGTGGTGAAGGGTTTCACGGGGCTGCTACACATGGCTAGCATAAAAGGCCACATATGCAGAATTCCATGCATGGAGCCAATCAACGGATCAGCTCTTTGTAGCTATAGGATCAAGTAACAGTTGCATGAATTCTCTGTCAATATAGGTTATTTCTACATTATCGTATATATCTAAAACAGCAATGTGTCGCCCTTGGGATTGCCATTGGATTAGTTTGTCATCATCACTCTGTAGAAATTTTTAATCACTACAAAACAAGCAGATTTTAGATGGGCTCCAAAAACTGCAGCCTCTTAGGGGAAAAGTGGGTGCAATACAGCATAATTCAGACTCCTGTTTACAAATCCCCAGGAAGCCCTTTGGGTGCAGCGTGGCTTCACAGTATGATTGCCATACTCATACCAGCAGATGGGGTTGTTGTTGTCTTTTTTAATGTACATTATATGAAGTGTGGGAAAGTCAGTGACTAGATAGCAAGTTGCTTTTCACAAAACTCAATTCAGAAAGTCTCACACAAACAAATGCTAGGTAGTAATGAGAATTAGCCTGTGAGTGACAGAGGCCTCTTTTTCAATACTGTACTACTGCCTGATATCCATCCATGTATAATTTAATCCAACAAATTGAAATACTACCCAGCATATTTTAGAACAAAGGCGCATTTATTATACAGCTCATCACCACGTTAGATTGGTAGTAAACAACCAATGTTAACACATATTTTATAGGAAAATTGATTACAAACAAAGAGCTGTTTGGTAGCCGGCATGCTGAGCCGAGTGGTCAGACTCACTGAAAGGAGCCATAATGTCCACCACTGACGTACCAAGGACAACGAAGATGACTTTCAGTCAGTATTAACACTGTAGCTATGAACAGCATTACACACAGGGACTGATTCATTCCACAAAGTGGTGCTGGTCAATGCAGGCTCTTGAACCTCCGTGTCATTGTCCAGCAGTGCTAAAGACACAAAAACATTGTGTGTGGAAAAACAAGAAGGTGTGTCCTTGCATGTCTTTGTGCAGATTCCAGTTGTGAAAGGCAATTGTCATAAAACACTCAGCCCTCTGGGTAACCCCCTAGTATGCAAAATATATTTTTTCATAAAAAACCGTGAGGAAGAGAACAGAGAGCCGATCTTTTTAGATGCCCCTATTTGAATACCAAGTGTACACTGTACATGTGTGGAAGGAGTGGGGAGAGTGCAGGAGTGAGAATGAGGACATCTGTTTGCCATTCAAAGTTACTGTCTGCTATATCAGAGGTATACAGTACCTGATGCTAAGATACCAACCAATAAAGAATAGTTGTGTTCATCATTCACTTCTGTCACCTTTACCTTCACCGTAGCAGAGCATATGGTCTGTCCCTAGGCCGAGATGTTTGTCTGCATCCTCTAGAATGGAAGTGTGCAGAGCTCTCAGCCTTTATCGAAAACATAATCAAAAGCTCATCTCTTCAGTGTCACCAGACTCTTGGTCTTGTCTTCAACGTTGTAAATCTACAGATAGTGCAGGACACACCTTCATAAACCAGCCATAACAGAAGCCTTGATGCTACAGTAAAATCACACTCCAGATACATATCAAAGTGGATAAGCTGCTGGGAACTGAAACCTGTGTGCTGTCAAAGCCAGTAGCTCCACCGTATGAGGTACACCCTCCCAGGCTACAAAAAGCAGCAGAGGCAGCCATCACACCTGATCCTTCTCCAGCTAAAGTGGTGTGTGCTGTGTACTCACCGAATGGAAGCTCAGCGCTGGAAGTCAACTGCGCGTTCACGTTAACCATGCTGTCTTCTCCTTTCTCTCTCCACTCCTCTCCTCCACTTCAAAGCTTCTGATTTACTCTTCTATGCTCGCCCTCTGCGGTCACCCAGCCCAAGGTGTGAAATATGGAAGTTTGTGCAGGCTGCTGTAGTGTGAGACGGGTGTTGGTGCAAGGTAAGGCCGCTGGTTCTACTCTTATCTTATTGATTCTCCTAATCTGGGCAAATGTGGGTGGGGAGGTTAAACAGTAACCAGGCTCGTATGGCCACCAATCTATATGGCAGCTGGAACCATGGCAACAAGATGAAACTCAAATAGACGTGAAGTTATTATGAGTTTTTATCTAGTGCCTCCCCCCACACCCCCCACACCCCACACACACACACACACACACCTTCATCATCAGACTAGCACTACTTTTTAGAATGTAGGATTAGCAAATGAATACACTGGGCAAAATTGTTACTAGTTTATCCAAAACAATAGGCAGGGGAAAGGCAAAAGGCTGAGTGGGACATCCAATATATAGAGAGAGCAAGCGAGAGGCGTGGCACGTACTGAGGGTGGCAGCAGATATATGTTCTGTCTGCCTGCACTGGCAGCTATGTTGTGAGTTGGTGTGATGTCACTTCCTGGCTTTGTAATTCAAACACCATAGTTAACCAAACAGCCCAATGAAGGACTACCCATTCAAATAAGCTGAAAGAAATTATTATTTCACCCATTTGCATTTGAGCTGCAAGCCTGCCACAGGCTCTTGACATTAAGCTCTTATTACAATTTTGTCGGCATGCCTCCCATTTCATTTATCAAGGAACGACAATCTAGTGGTTGCTGCAGCCAAACAGCTGCGTGAAATTTTCATCTCAATAATCGGAAGAATATATAACAGACACACATCCATTGCCTTTAAGTACACCACTTGCAAAGCTTGAAGTAATGATGTATGAAAAATGAATGACCTAAACAACTTAGTGATCAAACACCAAATCAAACACCACTGAGATTCTATAGTTTCATTTTTTTCATTATTGTTGTTGATAAGTTTAAGTTCTTTACTCTTGTCTCGAACATGATCCTTCCAAAATGTTGTGTGTGTGCGTGTGTGTGTGTGTGTGTGTGTGTGTGTGTGTGTGTGGTGTGTGTGTGTGTGTGTGTGTGTGTGTGTGTGTGTGTGTGTGTGTGTGTGTGTGTGTGTGTGTGTGTGCACATGTAGAGAAAAGAAGATGTCTATCTATCTATCTATGTCTATCTATCTGTCTATCCGCTTGCACATTTATAGACTAGGCAGGATGAAATGTCTTTGCTAAGGAAAGTATTTGTTTTCAATGATGAGGGAGAAAAATTCAAACTCTAAATATTTGAGTGGATCCATAGTCCATCTATTCAAATCAATGTATACATGTTATAGTTTGGTCATTAAAGTAGTGTTAACTATAACTGTTAAATAAAACAAATTAATATATAATGATGATAATGTATAAAAGACACACACACCAGTTATTTATGTATTGTTGTGACTTTTGATTGTTTTTTGGGGGTAGAAGGGATTTTACCCATAAAAACAGGACGCAATAAAATGTCCTATACTCTGCAGTGTTCCCATGGAGAGGCTTCACTGTCACTGGCTCTTTGTGCTCCATAAACATTGGTTTCTGGAACAAGAACGTCCTTAGGTGGAAGGACAGTGGGAGCAAGGCCTCCCCACTGTGAAGGGAGTGTCTCCCAAGCAGTTCCCCATCCAAGACAAACACCACACTGTAAGACAGCTACTGCATGCACAGAGCATGTGTTGAAGATATTTTCATGTAGCTCACACAACAAGCATCAAGATGCATGTTGCATGGAGAACACACAGACATGCACACATGTGTGAGCCTGAGTCTGTATTTGCATCCTTGTGCTCAATAAAAGCACTTACTTTATAGCGTAATTGCAGACCAGAAGCGTTGCCTCCTTCCAGAAGCTTCCAAGAATATATACTGTATGTTTACACACTGTCTGACAGCACATCCCATCCTTCTGGTGCTGACCCACACCATCTGAGCAGTACCAGAGAGAGAGAGAGAGAGAGAGAGAGAGAGAGAGAGAGAGAGAGAGAGAGAGAGAGAGAGAGAGAGAGAGAGAGAGAGAGAGAGAGAGAGAGAGAGAGAGAGAGAGAGAGAGAGAGAGAGAGAGAGAGAGAGAGAGAGAGAGAGAGAGAGATAGAGAGAGAGAGAGAGAGAGAGAGAGATCTGTTTAAATCATATTTAATGACCTCACTTGACTCAACATGTCGCAGATCATCAATCCCAGCAGCACTTTCTGTTAAAGCGGCTGCAGCTGACATTTGAGAGTTGTAAGAGAGAGAGAGAGAGAGAGAGAGAGAGAGAGAGAGAGAGAGAGAGAGAGAGAGAGAGAGAGAGAGAGAGAGAGAGAGAGAGAGAGAGAGAGAGAGAGAGAGCAGAAGATTGGATTAGATTTAAAATATGCAGTCATTGGTCAGAAATGAGCCAGGAGTGGTCTCAAATCCAAAGTGTCTCATACAGAGGCAGGATCAGTCAGCTAAACACAGATATACTCACAGAACACATTGAATTCACTTCACTCATAGCAATAGCATTTATGACAACTAATACCCAAATCATAGCTCTTAAATCTACCTACAAACACCCTCATCCAGTGTCCATGTATTTTATCATGAATGCAATGAAAAGAAAACTTGAAAGGGAGTTATTTCTGATCGTCATTGGCCATCATTGGCATGGTGATACAGCTAATATTATGGGTAATACGGTAATGCAGTATTTCCACCCTTATGAACTGATGACCTTGTTTGTGCAATCAGGAAGGAAAATAAAACCATGAAGGCAGCTGTGTACCTGTGTGTAATGTGAGCACACCGACCTGCTACATCAGTTAGGGAGAAGTGTTGCTTCTCTTTGTACCTATACCTGTACCTGTTGCACAGCACAACAACCGACAGCTCATTGATTCAATTAGAATGTCAACCCATTACACTCCCTCATGCACACCTTTGCAGCTGTGGAGTTATCAGCAACCTATCAATGTATAGAGTACATTGTTGATTATGTTTACATTTCAAACTGTATGGGCCTTTTTCTCCTAGGGGCTGCCTTGGTTCCATCTTGGTTTTTACATGTTGGGTGGGGGAACTGAATATGGAAGTTTAGAGATCAAAGATGGCCACTAGGTGAATAAGGCCCCATCATTGAATTCTGGTGGGATTGCTGTTCCATACAGTGCAGAACTGATGGAAAGGTTTTGGCCCATGTATCTCATTGTTTGGGTTGACCTGTGTTCCCATATACAGCAGGAAGCCCAGGAGTCCGCTGATTTTGTGAGGCTCTCGTCCCATAACTGTGGTGAATAAAGGAAACAGAAGAGAGGTGTAGAGATACAATAGGGATATTCAGCAAGAGACCGTAGTTAAAAAGCACAATTGAGACCAGTGGTGTTCTCAATTTTGAAAGTAAATGCTTTGGAAAGTAAATAAGATTGACCCTGCTAGTATGATGCAAAAAAGACCTGTTTGCGAGCCTGAGTAAATAGAGGCAGTGTCGTTGCAGCAAACATTGTTTGTTGCAGTCTATCAGCTGTGGGAGCCTCACCATGTACTCCATATTGGCAGCCTGAGGGTGAGACCGAGTGGAGTCGGTTGTGGTAGTCTAACATGTTGTGGTAGTCCAACATGTTGTGGTAGTCTAACATGTTGTGGTAGTCCAACATGTTGTGGTAGTCTAACATGTTGTGGTAGTCTAACATGTTGTGGTAGTCCAACATGTTGTGGTAGTCTAACATGTTGTGGTAGTCTAACATGTTGTGGTAGTCCAACATGTTGTGGTAGTCCAACATGTTGTGGTAGTCTAACATGTTGTGGTAGTCCAACATGTTGTGGTAGTCTAACATGTTGTGGTAGTCCAACATGTTGTGGTAGTCTAACATGTTGTGGTAGTCTAACATGTTGTGGTAGTCCAACATGTTGTGGTAGTCCAACATGTTGTGGTAGTCTAACATGTTGTGGTAGTCTAACATGTTGTGGTAGTCCAACATGTTGTGGTAGTCCAACATGTTGTGGTAGTCCAACATGTTGTGGTAGTCTAACATGTTGTGGTAGTCCAACATGTTGTGGTAGTCTAACATGTTGTGGTAGTCCAACATGTTGTGGTAGTCCAACATGTTGTGGTAGTCTAACATGTTGTGGTAGTCCAACATGTTGTGGTAGTCTAACATGTTGTGGTAGTCTAACATGTTGTGGTAGTCCAACATGTTGTGATAGTCTAACATGTTGTGGTGGTCCAACATGTTGTGGTGGTCCAACATGTTGTGGTAGTCCAACATGTTGTGGTGGTTCATGCTCATGTCCCTGGATGAGATAGCTTGCTTCGTGTGGGCCGTGGCACTGTGATGCCGGCGGTGTTGAAACTCTGTAGGTTTGACTCTGTGTCAGAACCGTGTCCCATCCGGTTCAACAGGTGTGACGGGCTGGGCAGTACAGCCTTGACCCCTGTGGAAGGCTTTGTCCACAGGGAGGCAGCCAAGATCAGCCCAACAGAGGCAACCCCCATCCTTGACAACATAACCTTCATTAACATGAAAAACATTAGTAAATGATTACTAGACATTTGCTAACTGTTAATTAACTGTATATTAAATTGTAAATGCTTATTACTGCTTTAAGAATTGTACTGTCAAATCTATTCTCAGGTTAATGTGGCTCTCATGTCTGTTTGCAGGTGTGTTTTCCATCCCAGTAAAAGGTAGAACTTGGCTAACCTAAACTCACACCTGACATCTATTCATAAATTCAATAATTATGAAGCAATATTTTCCAGGATAATTTTCATGTCTTACTTGCAGTTTTTGGCTCACTCAAACCTTCCCCAATGTTGTCAGATTTCAGCAGTCCTGACGCTCTTTATGCCTATTGAGATAAAGATGGCTGAGATGTCCCTATGTAGTCAGTGGTTAAGGTGGTCTGTACTCAAACAGTGACTCCTCTATGGATGCTGGCTGTGCTGGGCTACGGCTGGTGATTTGGAAGAGGTGTAGAGGAGTCTATAACCCTATCCTAGATGGTGCTGAAGGCAACTCAGAGGACCTGTATGAGGGTGTCCGTGTGTGGCACAACATCTCTGACATGGACCCAATCTACTCTTTCAGCTCCAGGTCCAGCTGATCCTGATGACTGCATCCATCCATGCACTCCATCAATAGCTGCTGGGTAATGGGTATGGACCATGTGCAAGGCCAACACACTTGCTTGTAAATCAACACTCTGGACCTGCTGCAGATGTGCATTTCAAAGGAGGTGATGCAAATGCAGGAATGTTTCTTATGGCACGTTGGGTAAAATATTACAGTGGGTGATATTACAATGTATTTTCCAACATTCATCTATAGTTGGAAGTTGCTTCAATAAGCACTATCCTCTTGTGCTATGACATGGGCATTACTTTAACAGTTAGGTAACATACTAGCCTTGCCGTATCTTGCCAGTATCACATATTGCATACATTGGTACCACCTACATTTGTATATCATTTTAGGGATTCAAAGTTATGCTTTCAGTGCCAACGACATGTTAATGGATGTCATCTCATATGGGTGTCACACTGGACAATAAACTGGACTGGTCCACAAACTCTGAGGCCGTTTACAAGAAGGGCCTGAGCCGGCTTTATTTTCTGAGGATGCTCAGGTCCTTCAATGTCTGCAACAAGATGTTGCAGATGTTCTATCAGTCTGTTGTGGCGAGCACCATCTTCTTTGCCGCGGTGTCCTGGATCAGAACAAAGGACGGCAACAGACTATTAAGAATAAATATTAACAACAAACTTATTAAGAAGGCAGAGTCTGTTGTTGGCTCTAAGCTTGTCACCCTGGAGGAGGTGGTGGAGGAGAGGATGCTGGCAAAACTGCTGGCAATCATGAACCTCCCACCCCCTCCCCACCACACTGGACAAGCTAAAGAGCAGCTCCAGCTACAGACTCATTCAACCCCGCAGCAAGAAGGAACGATACAGGAAATAGTTCCTCCCCACTGCAGTAAGACAGTAAGCCACTCATCAGCCTCTGTCAGATCCACCATCACAGAACTGGATTAAATCAACCCATCACTACTGTATTGTATTTTTACAATTTGTCTGTCTACAACACTGCATTTTTGTATTTATTTATTTTATTTTTATTCTATGTTGTTTTTTTGGGGTATTTTATTTTATTTATATTTTTTGTATTGTATTTATATTTATATGTACCCTGGCTGCTATGGCGACCCAATTTCCCTTAGGGGATTAATAAAGTTTTGTATCCTATCTCCTGAGAAGTTAATGGGGTCAGGTTTTTGGCTCAGCTGCTTTCTGAATAACCTAATCTTAACTATCTAATACCTCAATTTAACCATCTATAACCTCATATCTGAACATGAATGACCTCATACCTAATTTATTGAATGGTTTTAAAAAACAATATGGTCCTTGGATGTTTAGCCAACGTCCCTTTGTCATGTGACGCTGCTTTGTAAGGCTGTTAGGCTTCTTCTGAAGCACTATCTCAAAGTAGGTACCCAACAACACATATACTCAAAGTGTCCCACATAAGGATGAAGGTTCTAGGAAGCCTCCTTTCAATTGAGACACAGCCACACCCGCAGAGTGAGAGCAACAGGTGTGGTTAATCAATTGAAAGAGAGTTAACCAATCTTTTCAAAGAACCATTGTTATTTCTCAGAGATCTTGCTTTGTTGGGGCTGGGTTGTGGAACAATAAGCTACCTTTAACACAGCAAAATGGTTGGACATTGTGAAACTGCTTCGAGGTAAGGTGGTTGTGATTGTGTTGACCCTTAAATATTAACTTATTTTGTCACTGACTGAAATGTGCCTACATGTATAATTTATTCTCATCTTTATATACATTTCTTGTCTGCTTGGAGGTGTATTTTCCCTCCCAATGAAGGGGAGAACATAATTCATAAATAGTTTTCCGGGTGAAAAAGTATTTTGCTTATGATCATATCTTCTACCTGTAGGTTTTTTCACAAACAAACCTTCCCAACCATTGAATGAGGACAGCAGTCCCTGCCCGGACCCAGTCTCATCTTTCAGCTCCAGCTACAAGCGTCTTAACCAGCTACAAGCGTCTTAACCAGCTACAAGCGTCTTAACTAGCTACAAGCGTCTTAACCAGCTACAAGCGTCTTAACTAGCTACAAGCGTCTTAACCAGCTACAAGCGTCTTAACTAGCTACAAGCGTCTTAACCAGCTACAAGCGTCTTAACCAGCTACAAGCGTCTTAACCAGCTACACCCCAGAGAGGATCACAATCACAATCAAGTTTATTGCAAAGGAATTCGACTTGGTGTAATTGGTGTAAA
The DNA here is from genome assembly GCA_036785325.1 of Urophycis tenuis. Classification (NCBI taxonomy): domain Eukaryota; kingdom Metazoa; phylum Chordata; class Actinopteri; order Gadiformes; family Phycidae; genus Urophycis; species Urophycis tenuis. The sequence goes on from JAXIVH010000006.1 coordinate 401,631, forward strand.
GAAAAACAAGTATTAAAATATAAGTAATATAACAATAGCAAGCAATCTCCCCCCCCTCCCTGCTAGTCTCCAACAATGTGCCAGTTGTTCCACAAAGGCCTGAGAAGGCAAGATCTACTGATCAACTGAAATATTGTGCATTTCAAATGGCTGTATAACAAACTATCTCCATGTCTGCTTCCTTTACTTGAATAGGGGATTATTTGAGATGTAGTATAGCATTGCTTCAGATGTACTCCAGTTGTTGCATTTAAAGTAGAGCTGTCATCCCAATGCCAGCCTCCTTAGAGCAAGGTCTTGCTTGGTTAGTGCCCCCACCGTCTGACCTCGTTGCCTGCCCTGTGCCACATTGCACAGTGCTCCTTTGGTGAGGTGGGAGATTTGACAGAATGGTCAAGTTATCAGAGGGCTGCATCAAAGCATTTTAGAGGATCCCTGGTTGACAAAAGGTCAATGGCACTGAATGGTCACTTTGAACTCTGGGTCAATGTTTAGTTGGTGGTCTTCCAAGTTTGGAAGTACTCTCTGTGATCTTGGTTCTAACCACAAATAATAAAATGGCCATACATTTAATCTTCATTAATTTAGGCATAAATGCATGCATCTCTGAGTTGTAAATTTCAAAACTAAAGTAAAAAAATTATGACAAAAAAACAAAAACTATTATTTTCGTAGTTCTGTCATTTTCAGTTAGAAAAATGTATTTCACCTGGTGGAATCAATTTAGGGTTTCATTCTACCAAGAACTTGTTCTGATACAAAAATCTGAACATTCAGAATGAAAACTTTGTTCTGCATGTAGGGAAGGTGCATCCTCGTCTTTGTGCTCCATTGTTTTTATTGTTTTTTTCATTGTTTTTATTGCAGTTTTTGTTTTCATTCAACAAAAAAAAAGTGTTTACAATACTGGACACAAAACAGAACAAACACAAAACATACATGACCGCTCTTGCATGAAAGATGAACATACAGCATGATACAAGAGGTGGTGAATGATTGGGCTCCATTGTTATTACAACATCAAGTTAATGAATAAGTTTTAAGAGGGACAACTGGAGTACATCTAAAGCAATGATATAAACATCTCAAATAAAGGTCTATTGAAGTATTTCTCTTAATGTCCTGGACAAGTGCATGATGTCGACACATTAACACAGCAGACAGGGGGCCTCTGGTCGTCCTCTGTCATATATATATATATATATATATATATATATATATATATATATAGTATTTATTTATCTTATTTCTATTCTTTTTTGTTTGGTATTTTATTTATATTTTTTTTGTATTGTATTTATATTTATATGTACCCTGGCTGCTATGGCGACCTAATTTCGCTTAGGGGATTAATAAAGTTTTATTGAGTGGCGCCGTCGGCTGCCGCGGTGTGTTGGTGTTGGTGGGCGTTGTTCTCTTGCACCAATTGCACCAAATCAAGTGTCGTCCTACTTGGCAATAAACTTGATTCTGATTCTGATTCTGATCTCATCTCTCTCTCTCATATATCTCATTTATATATCATATGTACAGTTTGGTCAAGGGAGCTGCATGCCCCTGACATGAAAAGGCTATACAGTTAACTTCAGGGCTATCAGATAACAGAGACGCAAAATAGACACATACACAGAACAGTGGCACACATAGATGACACTTGCATGACGCAACTAACAGAGACATATTAATTAATAGCAAGATATGTGAGAGATACACATGCAGTGTCGATTGTCGAGTGTCTAGCCCAGAGGTAGAAAATGTTCAAACAAGGACATTGATAATTTACATGATGATACATAGCACAAAATTGGAAACATCTCAGTAGAGTTGGAATAAAAGTAGAATTTGCATGACAAATCGTGGGTGTATGAAAAGAATGATCCACTCCTAAGCATTAGGTGGCAGTAATGTTTATGTTGTCCACATGGTTTGAGAAGAAGACGTGCAGGGGTCAGAGTTGAACTTCCACACTGTCAACATGGCAGTTGGGGATGTCATTGTGGACAAGTTTGTATCCCTTTGGATGATATCGGCAGTGCGACAAAACGTTCATTGGTTTTTTCTGGCCATTTCATTTCTTGGCTCTATTCTTAAAGAGTTACAACTCGTTCCGAACACGTATTTCAGCGGCACCAAAACATTCTTGAATGTGTAAGTTAAGAAACTACAATGCTAATATGTTCAGCTAACTGTCTTAACGTTGGTTATTGACTTGTCCTTTCTCGAGTCTTCGAGAAAGGACAAGTCTTTAAAATGTAATTCATCGTATTTTACTGTTTTAATCTGCAGTGAAGATATAAAATATTGATCTTGATCATTGTTGGTAGGTGTGAAATTTGTATTTAGCATTAACATGTACAAATCACGCAGATATGTGATTGTTAAATGAAGTGCTACTTTCTTCTCTTTAGGTACTTTGTGAAGTTGGGATGGGGATGGACTCTGCTACTGTTGACCCCCTTCCTTATTCTCTCCAATTCATCGATAAATAGGAACGTGTTCTTTCTCTTTCGACGGTTGCTCTCACTGGTCGTAGCAACAGCGTGTTGGTATGTCTGCACGGAGACATTTTTCTACATAGAAAATGTTACCGGTGCGTGTTTTGCCACGGATGCTATGGACGTCATCAGCAAAGACTTCCCATCTAAGATCACCTGTGTGAAGGCAGGCTTTCACTGGCATGGCTTCGACATCTCAGGGCACTCCTTTCTACTCCTCTATTCTGCTCTCTTCATAATGGAAGAAACTGCCCCAATGGCTTGCCTGAAGACAGCCAGTCTGTCCACACTGCCAAGAATAGTTCTCAATCTATTGTACATATCTCTAAATGTATTAATACTTGTTTGGATATTCATGTTTACATGTACCTCTGTCTACTTCCATGACCCATCTCACAAGTTAGTGGGGACTCTGTGTGCTATACTGGCCTGGCATCTGACATATCAAGTGTGGTATCTAAAACGATGGTCACCTGGACTCCCACCTCTCCGCCAGCTCAAACAACACAAACAACGAGCCTAATGTTAAAACACACTCTATGCATGACTACTTTTGCGCCATCCCAGAACCAGTACCAAATACACAATTAAGGTAGTTTTAACAGCCTCACTAAGTCCTCCAGGTTACTGATGGCATGCTATGAAAAGTGTTGTTAGCATACACAAAGGTGGCTCTTTTAGGTGTAGGCTACTTGTTTTTTGCAGCCCATATGTGGGGGTCAGCAGATGTTCCTAAAATGACCATTTTAGATAAACGAAACACATTGTTTCTGCTGCTAATAGGCTATATGGATAAATTATTATGTTTTGCTTAACGTCTGCATTTTGGCATATAAAGGTGTGAGGAAGTAAAACAAATTAAATAGGTCCTCATGTGTGTTTTTAGACGCAAATGAGTATGAACTGTCTTTCGGTTAAGAACTAACTGTGCTAAGAATTAAACAAGGAACTTCACAATGGAAACCAGGTGTGACTTTCAGGGGTGCATGGGGTGGTGTTCAGTATGAACATAACTCATTCGTAGTGGCATGTTAATGTTGTGCTATCGCAAGTGGTTCAATGAAACAGTACCATTTCTATGTATCTTTTGTTATTTTTACCGGTTTGTTGAACTGTTCCTGTGTGTATGAGTATGCTTTTTTATCTCTTGAAGATCAACACTACCTTTTTATTTTTTATTGATAGGTATTGACAAAATTATGGTAGTTAAAATATGAGAGATATGCCATACCCAAATGAAAGAAGGTTGGTCAACCTTTGTGTGTGATAGTAGTGATCTCTTATATTACGGTAAAAACAAGATGCCAGATTCCATTTTCATCATTTAATTTTGGTTTTTGATGGCAACTGAAGATGTTAAGGCTTGTGAACAAAACATCATAAAAAGCACCATAAATAAATGCATATTTATAAATATAAAAAAATTAAAGTAAAAGATTTTAAAAAAAAAATACTATAGTGAGAAAAAATGGCCACAACGTTTTTTTGTATGTGTGATCTATGAAATCGTCATCCAATCCTTAGGCAAGCTGATTTAAGAAGCACTAAACACCTCCCACCTAACCTGTCATTAAAGAACAAACAAACTGTACACAATTAAAGGCTGGTTATGTCATGAAATGTTCTGTTTCTTTCATTTCTAAAAATGTCATTTTTAAGACTTATGTATTGGCAGTTCCAAAAGCCAACATAAGGGAAGGCAGGGTGAAAATGTCACAAAAAATCAGGATCATTTTGTCATAACATGGAAGTTAACATTAAATTAGGCATATTGTGAGCCTACTAAAGAATTTGTACACCCGTTTTTCCTTCCCTAATGTTGGCTTTTGGAAATGCCAATACATAAGTCTTAAATTAGGCATATCGTGAGCCTACTAAAGAATTTGTACACCCGTTTTTCCCTATCGTTTCTTACATGCATATTAAATCAAAATCCCTCTTTTCTGTTATTAATACCTCAAATAACTTATGTCTAAAATATAAAATGTAGTGTGGTTTGTGGTAATACATTTTGTTATACATTGTGGATTTGACCAAACATTTGCTGTGGTAAAATCTCTGTCTAAACCTGAGGGGGAAAAAAAGGCTTTTACGAGGAACTTTGATTATTAATTTTGTCAGATTTATTTCAGGTCAAAAAAATAAATTATGTGATTTACCTCACATAATAAGGATCTATTACGGTAATTCAAGGGTAGCCATGATGAATCTTTTATAATTTTGTGTTCTTTTTTCTAACATTGGTTGTAACTGCTTGAACTTGTAACTAGTTGAACACTAATTCCTCTTAAACCACACAATGTAAATGGTATCTACATTCCATGTGACTAATGAACTGTAAGCTATTTGAGTTTAAGACATGAGCTGTTGGGTCATTGGATCTGTTGTGTTCATGTCTCCATAAGAGTTTAAGTTTCTGTACAGAAGACGGCATGAATCACTGTAAAACCAAAAGAATAAAGAACCCAAACATTATAACTGGATAACTTTGAATACCGTGCAACAATGAATAGAACACCTGATCTGATTCATTGGCACCAATAAGGCGGGGGTGGAAAGATTGATGATCAAATCTGCTTTTCTTCAATGCTCACAAAAATGTACAGATAATTTGTAGATAAAACAAGTGAGACAAAATTAAAAATAAACTATGCCATTACATTTTAAAAGATTTGAACCCCAATGTCTTCATCCGCCTGGCAGCTGACTCTGATCCCACCTGTAATAAAGAAGCAGCACCCTAGACACACGCTGTCTAACACGTACCTCAATGGTGCTCTGTCAAAAGAAATGGGACCTCTGAGGATTTGTGCGTGTGTGTGTGTGTGTGTGTCGGGGGAATTGTTTTATGTGTAGGCTCTGTACAAATTGTGAATTATGAATGATTCAGTCCTTAAGCTACACTGGCAGTTTCTGGCAAGAGTATTAGAAGCTTTTCAACATGTTGGTCTCCTGGCATTAGACCCGGTGAATCTCAATCAGTAGAGGATAACAAGTAGCCTATAGGCCCTATAGGGTGTGCACAAATAAGTAGTTACTATGGTCTAATAGTAGAGTGGCATGCTGAGGTCAAATCAAACCAGTAATCGACATTAGTTTGTTTGGTGATAAAACCTCGTTACATTTAGTTTGAGCTTTCTCATGTGCTAAGATTATCAAGTTCGAGTTTATAATTTGGAATATAACTGGACATAATTGCATGCCTCCATCAAAAGCTAAAAGAGGCCACATAAATCATCTTCATTGGTGAGACCGGTAAGTCGCCAGAAATAAACCCAGACAATGATGCCGCTAACCTGCAAAATGTGCTGTCTTTAATTCCTTATTCTGGAATGTTATATTCTTGGTTCACCCAGATACATAGTAGTGTTCTCTATATAGATTCATAGGTTTCCTGCAGTCGTAAAACATTACAGAAAAAGTTCAAACATCACACAAATACACAGACGTTAAAACACAAGAACGGGCATTCACTACATGTATTTCTTTTTTAAAAACCAATAGGCAAAGTAGCCCATCCCCCCAAGGGAGCCCATGAGAAAAGAGGCCCCGAAGAAAGATGGCGGCTTCTTTTTTACCATCCGGAATGCGTTGGGTAGAACGGCTGAGAGCAGCGTGGTGTGGATGTCACCCAGCACCTTGCGGAACGCATAGCGTTTTTGCACGCGCAAAAAATAGGACTGAAGGTTAGCTCGGCTGCCATCCTCCCAGTATTTTTTCGAAAGTCCCAAGAACTTGAGCCTGTGCAACAAGGCTCCCAGGCAAATATCAGCTAGCGTAAATTCAGGTCCACATAGCCACAACTCACATTTCTGCCCTAAAAAGAGACAAAAAGAAATAGTAAATAAATATCCTACAATACTTTAAAAAAAAAACATTTTATTTATTGATTTGACTATCATTTATACCTGTTGGTCTCATTAGGGCTAAGCACCTCTTTTTCAAAACAGACCTAAAGTACAGATGGTACAAATACTGTGTCTGGATTGAGATTGAGATATTACTTTGGAAAGAGGTATTTTGTACCTTGATACTCCAGTTTCCTCTTCTCCAGTTCAGCTTCCACTTGATCTAGAACCATGACCAACTCTCCAAGAATTTTCTTCAGGTTATTCACATTATCATGGTCCAAGATTTTGGCCTGTCAGCACAATGTTAAACAGTATAACTGACAGTTAAGAACAACTTAAACTCTTGAGTTGTGAAACATTCAAGTAATGACCCCTTAAGGAGCCTTAAGCAGCCTTAGGAACTCCTTAAGGCTGGTTTATGCTTCTGCGTAGGGATTGCGTCGTGATCACGCAATGGCCACGCAGTTGCTCGGACGCCGTCATGAGCCCGTGATACTTCAACGGAGGGATTGCGTTGGGTTTACGTCTTGAAATGCAATTCATTGCCACACCGGTAGAGGGACCAGAATGACCATTCTGGTCATTACATACGGATTACTAGCAAGTTTAAAAAAAGTTTACAGAAATGAAGGCAACATATATATATATATATATATATATATATATATATATATATATATATATATATATATATATATATACTGTATATACATATATGTTGTCGCCAATCAGTCGAAGCATTTATCAAGGCTGTGTTTACACCCGCGACCCGACCCCGGACAAGCGGAAGAGGATGGATGGATGGATGGATGGATGGATGGATGGATGGATGGATGGATGGATGGATGGGGTGTTTACACCGTAGCGGTGTTTACGAGTGGAAACCGGAAAAGCGATCTCCAGCCAATGTAGTTAGCGGACCAATCACAGCCAAAGCCGCTGCGTTGGGGTTGCGTCGCCTCGATGTGCGTCTAGGATTTGGGGAGGTGCACGTCAAGGACGTAAAGGGTCCGCAAAGGGTCTGTAAAGGGTCCGCAACCCCCCAGCGTTGCGTCGACGCGGAAGTATAAACGAAGCATAACCCATTTAGTGATATATCCCGGTTACTTATTGTACTTATTGTTGTGCATGGCTTTGCTTCCGTCCTCACCATGAGCTTCTTCTGCTTGGAGAGATACGGCTCTGTCAGTTGAGGCTCTTCGTGGTCTAATTTCATCAGCTCAGATGCAGCGTTTGCCAAGTGTCCTGGCACACACACACACACACACACACACACACACACACACACACACACACACACACACACACACACACACACACATTAGTTAGTGTCATAACAATGCCTAACAATGCCTCAAAATGTTCACTGGAGTAAAACAAAGAAGTTTCTCAAAAATGATGAGGACACACTTGTTGGACACGCACAACATAGATTACAGTTACTGTAGAAATGGTAGTAAAGGATTCCACTGATGTTCTTGCATTCTTATACTGCAATTAAATTCCAGAAAGACCAATGTACATTGTGCTCTCTAGAGGAAGGCACACAATTCACTATTCAGAACATACTATTATTCTATTAGACACTATGAAACAACTACACAGAGCCTCTTTTGCACCCTCTTGAGCAGAATTACAAAGTTTGAACTCAAATAGAGTGCAGCGATAATAATCCAAGAAAATTGATTATTTTAATACAAGTCAAGTCCAAGGCAATTTACATTATATAATAGATTACAGATTACAGATTAATTACTAAATTCCATTCAGACTGGCCATGAGGATTCTTTTTTAATTTAGTGTTCTGCCAAATTTGGCAAATAACTTCAAATCAATATGTTCTGTGTGCATTCTTTTTGGCCTTGTATATGGTATAATAATAATAATAATAATAATAATAATAATAATAATAATAATAATAATAATAATAATAATAATAATAACAATAATAATAATAATAATAATAATAATAATAATAATAATAATAATAATAATAATAAAACATTTTATTTAAAAGCGCCTTTCAGGTCACTCAAGGACACTGTACAGACAGAATAATTTGATACTGATGTAGTGCTCTACAACCATGAGCGTTAATAGAGTTTAATTAATACAGTATACAGTACTGTATACACAGTGTGTACAGTATGTAACTCTGGATTAGGTTAGTTAGTTTTGTCATTGGTGCTGCTAAATGCTTAATTCGGATAGAAAGATAAATTGTTATTGCCGGCACAGGAACCATCTTGTTTCTCTGCTCACTGAGATTTATTCCACAGTAGATTGCTATTGATCATCTTTGTAATTCAGCTTTGCAAAGTATTTTAACAAACCATTAAAAACCATTCAAAAACCATATATTTAAAAAACTTACAGACATAGACAAAATAAAACAAACAGACATTTTAGTTATGGTTCAAAATATATCATTCTCAGGCCATCAGTTTGTTGATGTTAAACTCACTCCGTATTTCTGCGGTGGCGTACTTGGGGATCATGGAGTCAGCGGTGAGCTCCGGGTGAAGGATGCAGCCATGTGTGTACGCGTCCATGGGCAGGCCGTCCAGTAGCTGGCGGTACTGCTGTACCCGCTGGTGGACAGGAGACTCTGACTCAGGGATCAGCTGAGCCACTGCCTCTGAAGAACAACCCCACACACAACACTTAAAGCACCACCTTTCTGATATTGTCCTCAAATTGAAGCACCTTTTTCTTAATACACAGTGTCACAGTGAGAACCAAAAGGTTGTTGTTTGAACTTGGAAACATAAATTAGCGATAGCTTGCAAGATTCAAGAAAAGAAAGGAATCCAATCCCAACACACAATAATACACTAACATTTGTCGTGCCTCTTTCTCTGTTTGTCGTTACAGAGCACCTGGAGTTTCTAAGCAACCTTTATGAAGGCTCCAGAAATAACACTTTGCTGTGACACTTTTCATACACATCCCTACCTCTTTCTGTATCGCCCTAAGTTACACAGAACTGCTCTCTTGGCCAGCCTAGACGTTACATTTTACCGCAGTTATGGACTCTTTTGACCAACATCTTTGGTCAAAAGAAGTCTGACACAAAACTGATTTTTACATTTACCTGCTTCACTATTTATAAAAATTGTACTGCAGGTAAATGGCATTGAATGTAAACTCCAAAATCAAGCCTGAGTGGATAAGTAAAATGTTTGACAATTACAGCTCAGTCTCATGAATAGGTGATACTCTCAGGAATAGGTTCATTAAAACTGGTGAGTGTTCCTTTGGAGCCCAAGGACAGAGAGAAGGGGCCAGACAGCCAGATGCAGACAGACAGTTTGCCTGCCTCATGGCCAGTGTTAAGGAGTCCAGGGTGGGGCTTCTGCACCTGGCCCTCTTCCAGCACCCTGCATAATCAGTCCCCAGTCCTGCAGGGTGACCTAGGCAGGGCAAGCAGGCAGCTGACCTACGCTAAACGGCATAATGGGGGGTACACGTCCCACTGGTGTCCACTCTACAAAGAAGAGGTCTCAGAAAGCCGAACAATGGTTCATCGTGATTATTACTGAGCATTTCTACTTCATTTTCTTGAAACAAAACACAACCACCACTGCATGTCCAGAAATTACAATGAAACACATTTAACAAAGGAGATACATAAACAACAGTTCAACTAAGTGCCAGGATTGGTTGGTTCTCGGTTGGTTATCTATTCTGCTACATGGGTTATGCTTGCTAGACTGCACCTGGCATTTGCGGCCCAGATGCCAGTTGTTATTAGGGGATGAACACTGAGAAAGTACATGTCGTATAATCCTACTTCCCAGATGGGCAGTCCTGATGCATGGCTAACAGCACCTCAAGCGCAGGGTCTGGTTTTCATAAGTAACACAGGCTTTTGGATGACTTTCAATTCAAGTTACTGAAACATTTTGATGTTGGCTTCTCTTTCCCTTCCAGCTTCATCCAGAGACATGCCTTGTGTCATGCTGTGAATGAGGAGGCCATGGCTAGGATGTCCTAGAGCAGCCCACAGCATCTACGCCGCAGTCCAGCGGACACTTGACTATGGGGAAGAACTTCATCATCTATGAGCGATTGGCCTCAGTGTTCCTCGGGCCATTCCAGGCTCCCTGCAGACTATGGGACGTTACGTAAAGCCTGGGTCTACTATCTCGGGCACCCATGTCCTGATTAGACACACAACACAGCCCTCCGTGGAACACAACACATACAGGAACACCCTGTGCTGTCATGATCAGAGGCCTGAGAGTTTTTCTAAAGAGAAAAGTCTGAGCATAACTAAGCAGTCTAATAAATATTAGATAGCATGGTAAAGTAAACCTAAAAAGACACCTAATACTGTGCCACTACAGTATGAGTAGAAAATCACAACGGAAAGATAATTTTACATCAGAATCTCTTGACAATAATCCTTGTCAACAGGAGAAAGAAAAGCATGTTAGTCACACACAGTCACTGTACCTCCAGCAAAGGTTTTCTCCATGTAGTTGATGATCTGGTTGTAGTCGCTGACGATGGTGTCTCCATGGATGAAGACGGGCACCTCCTCTCCCAGGTTGAGCCTCATGAACCAGGGCTCCTTGTGCTCTTGCAAGGGCAGACTCACGTCCCTCTCCTCGCAGATGAGGCCCTTCTCGTGGATGACGAGCCGCACCTGGACCCAAGGAGGGAAGAGGAAGAAGAAACCAGCATGTATGTTACAAATGAGTCCAAATTCAAGAGATGAATTAGGACAGTAGACATCTGTGTGCATCCACATAGCTGTGTTTAGGGCTAGTGCTGATGTGTGGGGCAATGCTAGGCAATACTTTTAAGGAACTATTTGTCAAAACATGAATGTGGATGTAAATATGACTTCTAATACAATCATATTTATCATGATATAATAAATATTCTAAGTGTACAGTCAAATACAAACAATACACTACAGGAACCCACACTAAGCATTTGGATCTGTATCACTAATGTGCTACAGATTGTAGTATATGATCAGTTGGTTCATACTATATGATGAGATGTATGTTTCCGGTCATCTGTTTATGCTATGTAAGGAGATGTATTGGGTCTGCTCAGCTGTTGGCTGTGTCCTGTACTCTGTGTGATGGGAACATATGTCTTCTCAGGGTTGTCTTTACTGTGAGAAATGTGAACCTTCGTAAACATAGGCCAGAGGTGAAAGGAAGCAGGGGGACGTAATGACCATTTCAGGCTCAGGAGGTGCCTGACCATCTAGATGGCTATTTTGGATTTAGCTTCTAAATTGTGCATCAGGACAAGGCGGGCAGAGTGTTCTCAGAACTTGGCCACAGAGGCTCTCTCAAGACGTGTCAGTGTCTTTGTGTCGTTGACACTGTTCTATTTTGTAATAAACCCTTTTTAATACACAAGTGGGACCTGTCAGCAGTGGTTTCTCCTTTTTCTCAACACGTCAAGATACCACAAGATCATCAACAAAACTTTTGAGTAAAAAGAGAAATGCTTTACTTCATATGTTTTGGGGCAGAAAGGATTCAGGATTCATGACTAGCAGTCATGGGGATCAGTGAGAGGTGTCAGTGGGTGGGGAAATGGAGGAAACTACTGTGGCTTTTCGGAAAAGACCATTAATGGGAGATTTGCCAACAAAACGGGATGGAAAAATGTGAGTGAGCTTTTACCGAAACGTTAAAGCACAATCACACTGGGCAAAAAGGATTTTCCTTTGACTGGGATTGTTACAAAATCAGAACAATGTTTTAAATATGTTGCATTTCAGGCCCATATTGCATGCCCCTGCTCATTCCCTTCATAAAACACAAAACCTCAGTCCTTGTTTATTTACATTTAGCAGCTCAAAAGGCACAGCCAATATGTAAATAATACATGTGTTTTACTTTAGCAATTTAACTATTTGTCCAAGATAGAGAGACTCGGTCATGTGCTATCTGTTATGTTGTGTTTGGCTGTGTAAACCAGCAGTTTACTGCCAGTAGCTGCTCCAAACCCTATAAAGAACAACAGCAGTAGGTTATGGCACTGCCAAGTTCTGTGCTGTAGTAGCTGTCTAACCCCAAGCCCTTGAACAACGTCAGCAGCACTGCATTGATCCTGCAGGGTTTGCCTGCCATCGCTGTAGAATTATGGGTATACACTTTGGAGTATGAGCTATGGCGGTCCATCCCACAATATGTCTGATGGACGCATGAAGAATGAACCTGAGAGGCATGTCATAATCATGTGAAAAGGGAGGTCTTTAAAAATAAAAGATTGTGGAAAAGGGGAACACACATGTCAGGACAGCTCTTCCTGGTCACTGGTAGCACAGGCTTCAGGAAACCCAGGCGTCTGTTTGATGAAAGATCTTATGCTTACCAGATCACCTGTCAACTGTTTTCTATCTTCATACGCATTCTAAAGTCACACATGGATGAGAAACAATGTTCTTCATTGGCCCCACAGCAGGAAGCAGTACATATTCAGTGTTTTCCTTATAAGGCCCATGGAATGCTCTTTATGTCACTGAACTGTCACTGAGAGATCACTCCAGCCACTCCAGACCCAGTGATGAGGCCATGATCATGCCAATCTGCTGCTGAGTGATGGCAATCAGCAGCTTACACCTCTAGCTGTACATTCTGACAAACAGACCAAGCCTAAGCCCCAGATGTGTGTGTGTGTGTGTGTGTGTGGGGGGGGGGGGGGGGGGGGGGGGGGGGGGGGGAGTAACATAAAAGTAATAGTAGTATATAATGTGCAGTTTCCCACTGGTTGCAATTGGCTGTTGAATGCCGAGTGACCGAACAACTAAAACCCTTCTATGGTGATTTACAACTACTGTATTGAAATTAATTTGCAGTGCTTAAGTAGGCTACATATGGTGCAAAATAATAGCTGTGATAACGACAAGAACATGTTCACATAACTCAAGAGTGAGCAAGAAAAGATAGCAAGAGAGGATGTGTGTCATAATATCTGTATCATCCAATACAGGCATAGTCATCCTTCTGTGAATAACTAAACAGTATGTATATTCACCAGCAAGCCTCTTATAGCAGCATGAGGGTATAAAGGTAAGAGCCGACTTGTCTGTCTGGTCATGTCTATTTATAGAGATAGAAACAGTTTTGGCCAAGGTAATGTAAAGTAGGCTTCATCATTTATATCCATAGAATGGAAACTACAAAAGCACATAACCAAAGAAATTGTGTGGGAACTGCTTTTTTGGGTTATTTCCAGATACCTCATAATAATCAATTATTTAGGACTGTCATGTTTCAGACCACATAAGGTTGAACCCCCATTGGCCAGTTCTAAGGGGAGAATCCACCACATTGATGGAAGGTTGTTGACAAGCATGCAGTCAAGGTTGAACGGTCCACTGGCAGGGCAAAGACAGTGTGCTATTGATCCCCGACACTCAGTAGTATGTCGAGGATACAAGCTTCGTGCTGCAGCGGCTTTCATACGTGTCAATGGGGAGACCTGCCCAGCTACAGGATCACATTCATATTGCCCGTGGCCTGGACTGCGACCATGCACTATCAATATGCTTTGTATAGAGAACAAACACCGGCAGTCTAGTGCTGTAGCAGAACATGCAGAACACTACATGCCACTGTCCATTGTACTCCATTTTCATGCTGAGCTTTTTACCTTTTGGGAGCTGAAGGACTGGGTCCAATGGTACAACACGAGCCTGTCTTTAGAGAAGGGTTTGGGCTCTGCCATTTGCTCTTCGCTTTCTTCCCCGTCTGGGATCTTACCGTCTTCGTCATCCATGGCAGAGATGGGCCACCAGCTACAGTTGGTGGGGGTAACATTGTTGGAAGACGCCATGACAGAGCGTTTTGAACGTGCGAGAGAACCAGGGAGGTGGGAGAGAGATGGAGGGAGGGAGGGGGGAGGGAGGGACAGATTGGTGGAAGAGAGAGAGAGAGAGAGAGAGAGAGAGAGAGAGAGAGAGAGAGAGAGAGAGAGAGAGAGAGAGAGAGAGAGAGAGAGAGAGAGAGGGGGGGGGGGGGGGGGGGGGGGGGGGGGGGGGTTTCAGGACCACCGACTGGGCATCGTCGATTCAAAGCATCCACGGTTCCGTTCTGGACAGCTCCAGTGCTGAAATTGGTTTCGACGTAAATAGCGTCTGTTTACGTGGGCATAGCACATACAGCGCAGTCCATATGCCGCGAGCTCATTTCTCACGCATGGGTTACCTTTCCACGATACATCACGTGATGAGGTAGTAGCCTCGCTCTATCGCTCGATCTAGCTATGTCTATGCCTGTATAGGCTAGATAAAATAATAAAAAAATAAACACATAAATGAAAATAAATAATAAGAAAAAATGTCTTTAGTATTTAATAAGCCTACGTAAAAATAACTTTGGCATCATCAACTCAATGGATTACAAAGAAGAAAGTGTTTTGAAGTGAATTGTGACTTTTATAAATTGCCGGTAGAGGGCGCAACATGAGCACACAGCTGAGTGAATTGCAGTAAAATGTTGATTGTTGTAACGTTTCTAGATTTAACGTCTACTAGTCATAATATAATGATTTGGAAAAAAATATTTTTTTATGTAATTTAGCTAGTTTTGTGCCTGATTGACATACCTACATTTGATTTGATATGGCGTTTAACCCTCATATCAGGTAACAATGTCCCGGTTTACCTTGTTAAATAGGTTCAACAGCAGTATTAACAAACGGCCTCTGAGTAGTTCTGGAGATGGTATGCACGCCCATACCCTAAGTGGAAAGACTCTGGCAAAGCTCCTTGCAGAAAGGGGAGTAAGGATTGGGTTGTATTTTTGGAACGGTGTTTGTATGGACTGGTTGCCTTGTTAGGTCTGCTAAAATATTTCCAACACCACCAACTGTCAGGAGATAGCTGCGCCTGACTAGAGGGTGGCAGGGACAGAGAAGGGGGGGTACTCTGTCTGTCCATCTTGAAAGCCATGTAAGATCCATAGGCTTGCCAATATAGAACATGACCATATCCATTCACAAGAAAGCCGTGCACTGTTTTTAAAAGACAAGCGACAATTACAGATGTGTTCTGCAACAAATCGAAAAGGAGCAGCCTACATGAGTTATATCAACGAATCCACGAAGAGGACACTGGAGCAAAAGAGTAGAAGAAGTTGCGCGTTAATAGACAAATTTAAGTTTGTGTAAAGCGTTTCAAGGAAGCCAGGTGCAGCGTGGGAATGTTTCCCCAATCCTCCCTAAAATAAGTTGTTTAATGAAGTCAGTGGTATAAATAATTTGTTTTGATGTCAGGCGAAGGTGATCTAAGATTGGCAGATTTTTATCTTTAGCGAGATAAAAGAAGACGGATCAACTTTGCAGTAGGTGAATTGCAGGCTGTCGTCAGGTATGAGTGGAGGTCGCTTTGAATTTGACGACGGAGGAGCTTTTTGTGGTGGTTGGGAGGGAGGCAAAGCTCACGGACATGGAATCTGCACCGGACCTAAAGGCCAGGGGGAATTCTCTGGCTCCTGGAATTACGGATTCGAAGTGGTGGGAGTGTACACCTGGCCGAGTGGGAACACCTACGAGGGATACTGGTCACAGGGAAAACGACACGGCCTCGGGGTGGAAACCAAGGGACACTGGATTTACAGAGGTGAATGGACCCATGGCTTCAAAGGGAGGTACGGCTCGCGTTTGAGTGTTGGAAGTGGGGCCAAATACGAAGGGACGTGGAATAATGGACTTCAGGATGGATATGGCACCGAAACCTATGCTGATGGAGGTGAGAAGTGCAGCGATGATATGGTTGAGACGTGGGATTGAGGCATTCTAAGCGTTTTGTGTATATTTTATGATGCAACATTTGTTCAGATTATTTTGAGAGTAGGCCTACACTATAGTTATCACGTAGGCCTACTAATGGCACTCAAATGTTGCCATACAAGCCAGTACACTGAGCCTTCTAGACATGGCCATATTTTGGAGCGGCCACGCAGGGCACATGCTCCGTGGTTTCGGTCTTTTAGGCGAAAGTCATATCTAAGTAGAATATGACCAGTTGGGGCCCTAAAAGCAATAGTTTTATTGCTTTACCAGGAGGGCCCTAGATACGGTCCATCATTACCGGGGTGGCCCTAGCAATAGTCTTTTCTATCTTTACCAGGAAGGCCCTAGCTATGGTCCATCTTTACCAGGAGGGATACTAGGCCCGAGCTACGGTCCATGTTTACCAGGAAGGTCCTAGCCCTCTTATTTTTTACTTCATATTTGGAGGCCTCCCCACTCTGGCTCTTAGATCCAGCCTTGCTTCTGGACAGGTTTTCTGCATACCTTGACCACGTTACAAACCGTTGTCAGGACTTTTTTCAAACAAGAAAAAAAAAAATCTGCTGCTGTCAGGCAGACTATAATCTAAATTTAGAAGAAACTAAAGAAAGCTGTTATTCTTTTGCTCATAAAGGTTAAATAATTGTGTCAGACTTGCATGACAAGCATTTAGTGCTAGAATGTGCTAAATGCAATTCAATAGTCCAATAGATCAATAGTAGAGGTATTTTGAGCACTTCCTCGTCTTACAAAGGCCTGTAGACCCTCAATGGCCTAGCCATCTGATACGAGCCAAGGTGTATACGGTGGTGAACGGGATAGCTTGTGAGAAGAAATTGTGACAAGTCCCAAGTGGGACAATTGCAAATGTGTCTCCAGCTGACTCATCAGCTCCAGGGCGCCTTGCGTTAAGGGGTGCAGCGAGGGGGGCTGGGGAGCGAGGGGGGCTGGGGAGCGCTGCTACCACCAGATATCCAGGGTAAATATAGCCCCAGCAACCCTGTGACCCTGTGGCCTTACACTTCTGGGTCTGGCACTCTTGAATTCACACACGTGTCCATTCTGACCAGACAGGTTGTGTTGGTGTGGGGCATAAATACACGGGCCCTACATACTTGATGCCAGTGGCACTGAAGTCTTAATGTTGGGTTGGAAAAGCAAAATGAAAGACGTGAAAAAAATGGGAAAAAAAAACATTGAGAAGAAAGTGGAAAGAAAATAAATGGTAAATGTGTAACCAATGTGTAACCAATGTGTAACCAATGTGTATCCAATGTGTAACCAATGTGTATCCAATGTGTATCCAATGTGATCCCAAGGAACCTTCCAGGGCCAGTTCACGGGGGGCATGCGGCACGGTTACGGCGTCCGCCAGAGCGTCCCGTTCGGCATGGCGGCGGTGGTGCGCTCCCCGCTCCGCACCTCTCTCACCTCCCTGCGCAGCGAGCACAGCAACGGGGCCATCCTGCAGCTGGACGTCCCAGT
Source organism: Urophycis tenuis (assembly GCA_036785325.1). Taxonomy (NCBI): domain Eukaryota; kingdom Metazoa; phylum Chordata; class Actinopteri; order Gadiformes; family Phycidae; genus Urophycis; species Urophycis tenuis. The sequence continues at coordinate 419,233 of JAXIVH010000006.1, forward strand.
GATCAGCAAGGCCTCAGGGGAGGAGAGCCCCGCCCCCGCCCCGCTGGGGCCGTCCCGCGGGGGCTTCGCCCTCACCCTGCAGGTGGACCCTGATGCGGTCAAGCCCAAGAAGAAGGGCCTGTTCCACAGAGGTTCCCTGCTGGGCAAGTTGAAGAAGTCGGACTCTCGCACATCCCTGTCCAGCCAGAAGAGCAAGATCAGCTTCCTGAGGACCGAGTCGGCCCTCAGCTCCAATGCCAGCGATGCCAACTCCACCATCAGCACCGGAGACGACAGCCTGGCCGGCGCCGAGGACTTCCCTCCCGTGGAGGCGGACATCGACGCCACCACCACGGAGGTGTACATGGGCGAATGGAAGAACGACAAGCGCTCGGGGTACGGAATAAGTGAGCGTTCCAGCGGGCTGAAGTACGAGGGGGAGTGGCTTAACAACCAGAGGCATGGCTACGGATGCACCAGCTTCCCAGAGGGAGGGAAGGAGGAGGGCAAGTACCTCAACAACATGCTGGTCAAGGCCATGAAGAAGAGGGTGATCCAAATCAAAGGCACCAAGATCAAGCAGAAGGTGGAGCGGGCGGTGGAGGGTGCACAGAGAGCTGCCGCCATTGCCAAGCAGAAAGCTGAGATTGCGGCCTCCAGGTAAGGAAGGCAACAATGTACCTCAGACAACTTGATGCTGTCTTATTAATATACCACAGCACAAGCAGCTATTTTAGTTGTAGCACATTTTACAGGCAATAGTCACAAATAAGTTATTGAAACACAATAACTTATTTGTGACAATGGAACTAATTAAGGCAATCAGCACAGTGCATGTGTCTGCATATCAGATTTATCTTTGTTTGCTTTTCATAAAATAACAAAACCTTATCTCGTTATTTTATTGTCCAGTTTTTGGTTTTTGATTTGTGTTTGATAACAAGGAGGTAATACAGCACACACAATACAGGCACACTGTAATGTATTTGTTTTCTTTCTTCTACGTAGCTCATTTTAGGTATTTATAATTGATGACTGAGAGTGAATAACTTTGTAAAGGTATATTGTTATCACCTGATGAAATTCAGTATGTTGCCATCTAAAATGGTGATTGTTGCCATTGAATGAATGAATGTTGAATGATGCCTTATAATTGTGATGCTATCTATGGTGCTTTGGTTACCCCTGGCTGTAGCCCTACATGTTTGAACATTGAGACTTTAGTGCAGTTGATGAGAGTCACTGAGGACATATATATATATATATAGTTAGATTGCCAAACCTTAAGTTATGGTTTAAAAGAGATGTTATGCAACTACAGCGGCAATCCATTTAAGCAGCACATGGAATGCAGTATGGTTTTACTCTTCACAGCGTTTCTGTGATGACACAAAGCTCTCAAACAGGAGGTGGTCTTGCTGTTGCCCACTCTACTTGATACAGACCAAGAATGGTGTTAAGCCAAGGAAAGTTTTAACCTTATGTTTTTGGGGTTTCTTAAGTCGCTATGAGAACCGACTAATTTGCCTTAGATTTCTCAATTGCATTTCAGAAAATGTTAACTGCCATCTTCATTGTAGAAGAGTGTTATTGGCATTCTACTATAGCCTTTTTTCATAATTTAAAATGATTGCGTAGAAATAGAATATGCATGATATTAGCGAAGGATGTTTCCACAGTGCTCATTGTGACAGCGCTGTAGGCTGTCAAAACTGCTGGACACATTTCATTATTATACATTCTTTATCATTGAAGGCGACGTTGAAAGCTGTTTCATTAACATGTTAGTCATTCAGATGTTGGCACACAGCATCCTCTTCAGTGGTTGATTGATTGGTATGATTTTACATCAATTGGAAATCTCAGAGTATTTTATACCTTATTATCTCTGGTCTGGTCTTTCATTGATCCCAAAGCTGTGTGAAATCTGAAACGTGTGTTGTGGTTCTTCCTGTAATGTATTCCCACAGAATCCAATCACTTGTTCAAACACCTACTTCTTTGTCTATGGCCTTACAAGGCCGTAGCATTTTTCCTCAACAATAATCCTTGGCACCTGCAATAAACTGAGTGTTTATAGTAAGTAAGGCTCGCAATGATGGACTACAGATCCCGTCCCAGCACAGATGGAATCTAAATATTTTTAACAGAAGGCTAAGCCGCATTATTAGAGTTATGAGCCAGTTATACTTTTAAGAACGTCTCAATCTCATATGCATCATCTCAACTGACTGGCCTGCATAGCCTTCCATGGATAGGCAAGGGGTAGATCCAGGCTCTGGAGCAGGAGCTAAGAATGGAAATCATTAATACTACTACTTTAAACAGTGCCGCATTTGCAACTAACAAACCACAGTCCAGCCATTCCAGAATAAACACACACATGGTGCTGCAGCTGACTGATTCCCCATAACTCTTGTAAAGTGCTGTAAGGACGTTCAGTGGAATCCCTTATTATGCAAGACAACTCACACAAGTGGGCATTCTTTCCTGATGTGACCTGCAAGTGCACATCAGCTGTGTTTGGCCCGTCTTTAGTGGGCCCAGACAACTTGGATGAAGTCAAGAGTTAAAAATACCCAGACACACCATCAGTGGAGCCAGACCAACCAGGGCAAGTTAACAAATGGTTCCCTGGTATCTGCTCCAGTAATGTTGTGTTGTAGGGGTGGGCTCAGTGTACTGGATGCTTGGGAGGGTCTGTGTGGTCGCCTATGCTGGGTGCAAATGACGCAGGGATGTGGCCCCCTTGTCACAGAGGAGCCCTGACTAAATATGGACAGGCCACACTCGCTTGTATCACAATCACAGGAGAGCAGCTGATGTCCCCCCACTCCCATTGTCTTCTACATGAATCAAGTCTGTAGTCAAAGAAAGCCTGCGAGGCACGTTTTCTATCCTCAATGAGCGACTGCTCTCACACTGTCTTTAGCACTCATAACCTTGCTAATTACTCCAGCTTTCTTCTGCTACACGGTTCATTTATCCCCCTCCTGTGATCTCTTCACTTGTGTGTGTGTGTGTATTTCAGAAGCAGTTGAGCACTTCAGCGTTGGAGCTTTCGTGGACTTTAGCAGCGAATGCACACCGCGGCAGTTACAGGTGTCAGACACTAGCCCACCTCTCGTCAGCAGCAGTGTCAAATGGTTCAGCAGATAT
>JAXIVH010000006.1:422570-585070 GCA_036785325.1 Urophycis tenuis
ACACACACACACACACACACACACACACACACACAACACAGAAAACGTACACACATACACAACCTTACTTTTTATAGTTGAATTGGACCCTCCACAGAGATCCAGTAGCACATGCCAGGATGACAGAATCTCTTGGCAGTCAATGTCAACAGGGGCCGACTGTAGCCTGACAGAAAACAGTCACAGATGGTTGGAGACATGCAGGTCTGTTACAGTAGGGCATTTTCAACAAACATATAATGTACCAAGTACTCAGTGGTGTGTAGGAAGATACATTGTATATGTTATGCCATTATGCCAGGCTTCCTATTACAATAAATAGTTTCCCTTGACAACTGAGACAAACTGTGTACCTCTCCCCCCGCCACACACAAACCACTAGCAGTGGTCTGGATGAGGCCCACTCTCCTCCCCCCATGGTCTGTTAAGTACGTCACTGAGGAAGTCCCTGAAATGTTCAGAGAAGTTCCAAAACAACAGAACCAAAATAATAATTTAGGTGGTCTCAGGGCGGCACAGTGGTGCAGTGGTTAACACTGTCGCCTCACAGCAAGAGGGTTCTGGGTTCGAATCCACCTGGGACCCGGGACCTTTCTGTGTGGAGTTTGCATGTTCTCCCCGTGCTTGCGTGGGTTCTCTCCGGGTACTCCGGCTTCCTCCCACAGACCAGAGACATGCAGGTTGGGGATTAGGTTAATTGGTGTCTCTAAATTGACCATAGGTGTGTATGTGAGTGTGAATGGTTGTTCGTCTATATATGTTAGCCCTGTGATAGGCTGGCGACCTGTCCAGGGTGTACCCCGCCTCTCGCCCGTTGCAGCTGGGATTGGCTCCAGCGACCCTCATAGAGGATAAGCGGTTACGATAATGGATGGATAGGTGGTCTCAGTGCTTCTGCCTGCGTCAGTGCTGCAGTCTGCCTGTGTGTGAGTGACTGTGTCTGTCTGCCAGCTCTTACAGTGCTGCAGTCTGCCTGTGTGTGAGTGACTGTGTCTGTCTGCCAGCTCTCACAGTGCTGCAGTCTGCCTGTGTGTGAGTGACTGTGTCTGTCTGCCAGCTCTCACAGTGCTGCAGTCTGCCTGTGTGTGAGTGACTATGTCTGTCTGCCAGCTCTCACAGTGCTGCAGTCTGCCTGTGTGTGAGTGACTGTGTCTGTCTGCCAGCTCTCACAGTGCTGCAGTCTGCCTGTGTGTGAGTGACTGTGTCTGTCTGCCAGCTCTCACAGTGCTGCAGTCTGCCTGTGTGTGAGTGACTGTGTCTGTCTGCCAGCTCTCACAGTGATGGAACTTTGAGCAGTTGTGAGTAACAGCTGCTGCATATCAGGGGGGCCTCTGTTATTCCCTGCCTTTATATTATCCACTATTTTATTCTCACTAACAACATGCCTGGAAGCCTGGGAGGGAGGGGGACCAGGGAATAGACCCCCCCCCCCCCCCCCCCCCCCCACCCCCCCCCCCCCCCCCCCCCCCCCCCCCCCCGGAGGAGGAGGTGTTGACTGTATGGACAGGTGGAGGAGCTGCAGGGAAACTCAAGGGTCACGTTGATTGTGCCAATAGGAAGTGCTTCACTGCTCTGGGTGAGGGGTCTGGAGGTGGTTGGGAGGAGGTGGGTGAGGGGTCTGGAGGTGGTTGGGAGGAGGAGGGTGAGGGGTCTGGAGGTGGTTGGGAGGAGGTGGGTGAGGGGTCTGGAGGTGGTTGGGAGGAGGTGGGTGAGGGGTCTGGAGGTGGTTGGGAGGAGGTGGGTGAGGGGTCTGGAGGTGGTTGGGAGGAGGAGGGTGAGGGGTCTGGAGGTGGTTGGGAGGAGGTGGGTGAGGGGTCTGGAGGTGGTTGGGAGGAGGTGGGTGAGGGGTCTGGAGGTGGTTGGGAGGAGGTGGGTGAGGGGTCTGGAGGTGGTTGGGAGGAGGTGGGTGAGGGGTCTGGAGGTGGTTGGGAGGAGGTGGGTGAGGGGTCTGGAGGTGGTTGGGAGGAGGAGGGTGAGGGGTCTGGAGGTGGTTGGGAGGAGGAGGGTGAGGGGTCTGGAGGTGGTTGGGAGGAGGTGGGTGAGGGGTCTGGAGGTGGTTGGGAGGAGGTGGGTGAGGGGTCTGGAGGTGGTTGGGAGGAGTAGGGTGAGGGGTCTGGAGGTGGTTGGGAGGAGGTGGGTGAGGGGTCTGGAGGTGGTTGGGAGGAGGAGGGTGAGGGGTCTGGAGGTGGTTGGGAGGAGGTGGGTGAGGGGTCTGGAGGTGGTTGGGAGGAGGAGGGTGAGGGGTCTGGAGGTGGTTGGGAGGAGGAGGGTGAGGGGTCTGGAGGTGGTTGGGAGGAGGTGGGTGAGGGGTCTGGAGGTGGTTGGGAGGAGGAGGGTGAGGGGTCTGGAGGTGGTTGGGAGGAGGAGGGTGAGGGGTCTATATTCAGCACAGTGTAACGTTACAGTATTTCAAGCATTCACAGAGTAATCAAAATCACTAATGCTCCCCCTTTAATCTGGACCTCAGTATAGCCGATGAAGGGTGTGGTTTTTTTAATAGTCCCAATGATCTTATCCCTTTGCACATCCACAGCTTGTATCTTAGGGCTGGCTTGCTGCGTTCGGGGGTTGTGATAAGGACATTTTCTATGTACAGTTTAATATATACAAATTACTTACACTCTGTGGCTTGGTGGCCAACTGATGTTTTGTATAGGGTAGGATAGTCACCAATGCTGTTGACAAACAGAGATAACTCACACTCTCTCTCTCTCATGAAAGACGTAGAAACACACAGAGACATGATCAGAGCCCAGTACAACTTCCTGCTCATCATTCTAATCTGGCTGTTATGAGAGGGATTTCTTTATGTTGCAGTCTGATGGCAGAAAGGGCACCCTATGGCTCTGCAGCTAATGATACTAATAAACCATCTGACCATCACAAACACAATGATGTCCTTTGATCAAGATCATTTATATTAACAAATGTTATGCTGTGGTATCTTGGGCGGCCTGGAAATGATTTACATGAAGTTTAATACAAGTTAATGGACGTGTACAATTAATTCTACTTAGAAGGGTTCACGTTCTGATTGGATGTTACATTATTATATTATACATACATTAGTACAATCGGTAGTTTGAATATTGCACACAGTGAAGTTAAAAAACGATCAAATATCTAACATGTTGTTGATGCTGTTTTTTACTGGGCATGCTCAAATCTAATGTATATTCTCTGTGCATTAACTTCACTAACCAAAAATAACGTAACGTAAGTCCTTGCGCACAGTTAAACCTAAAGTGGAATGTATTGTGGCCATGGTGTGCTGTTGGTGCGTTCCAGGTTATATAAGAGGTTAGTTAACGTATAGTCACTGTGGTCATCTGAACACGCAAAGTCTACGTCATCACTTAAAGCCTCCTCTATACTATAGCTGGCTTGATACAATGTGCGTCAAGTGCACATTATAGTCCACGCACAGCGATGGCAGTTGTAGTCACCTTCACCTGACAATGGTGTGGAGGCACAGTTCGTATGCTCTCCATACAGTGCTTCAAACGAGGTGGATCACAGAGGACAAATCTCTGAGCGTTTGCACTGTGAGCCGGGGCAGTGTTGCAATTCCAGATTCAATTACAAATGTGAATTAGGTTAAAGACATGAGGTCTGTCTTGTCGCACACCTCTCAAATGTTGAAGCTTCCCAAACAGAAGTGTGCATCCACAGCAAAATGGGGTTCAAATGACCACTACTATTTGGCACGTCACCCACCTCTGAAAAGTCCTGCAATCAAAGTGTGCAAAACTGCCATCAGAAAGCAACATTAGCAGCCAAACATGAACTATAAATGCTGTGATGCTTCACAAACGAGACATTGTGGCAACTATAAATTCCACTGCACACTGATGACAATAGACGAAAGGAATGAGGTTCCTTATTGCATCAAAGAGGAGCAGTAGAGTGCTGCTGTGTTGCCGAGGGGTTAAACGGCATGTATGCCGTTATTCACAGGACGTCCCACGCAAAGGCCAAGGCGGAGGGAGCAGAGCAGGCCTCCCAGGCCTCCAACACAGAGTCCAGCATCGCCCGACTGGTGGCCAAGCAGCTCTCCCCCTCCTTCCACCAGCCAGGTCTGATGGCCTTTCATATTGAGTCGTCTCTTCATATGAACTAAATATGCATGTTTGTATTTCATTTGACATACACAAACACACTGTGTGAAATGAAGGGTAACCCTTTTATAGTAACTAGTTTTCTTTGAACGGGAAGGCAGGCAGTCCACAAGACTTTAATAACAGCCCTGTAGCCACTTCCCTCTGCTTTGATGATTTGTACACAGAAGCGCCTGATGATACAAGCGGCTGGCGCCAAGTGGCTTCCTGGCTCGTCTGTTGCTAATGCTACAAGTGGACAAGGACACATTGTGACTGAAGCCTGCTATGCATTCTGTCATGTCTTGCCCAGCAGTGAGAGAACATAGAGTACCACAGCACTAAATAAAAACATTGCATCTGGTTTATAAATGTTGACTGCTACATGTACAGTACTAGTACAGCCTATTCCTCACTTTTACAGAAGACAAAGAAAAGAGCAAGGAGAATAACCTGATTTACATGATGTCATATCCAAAGTGACTGACAAGTGAGGCTGACAAGTATTAACCGAGGTTAAGGTTAAGGTGTCCATTGTCGTATCAGTTGTCTGCAAACTGTTGCCATATCAGACTGTAATGACCAAATGACACATAACAAAATTAAAAGGAGGGAAAACAATGAGAAAGAGAAAGGGAGAAGTGGTCCGTCATCTTCAACGTGAAGAAACATTTTGTCTTCATCACAGTATCAAATCTCAAGGGTTTTTACTTCATGCATATGTGTTAGCATATTTCAACCACCAGTGTGTGTGTGTGTGTGTGTGTGTGTGTGTGTGACCCCTGTGTGCCACACAGGTCCAGAGTACTTGAAGAAGCGAGTGCTGCAGGATGGGCTGCAGGGCGGTGACAACGTGGACCCCGACATGCACGAGCCCCTGCTGGGCGAGGAGGAGCCCCCGCCCAGCCCCCCGGAGAGCCCCCTGATGAGTGAGCTGGACCGGCTGCTGCCCGGCTCCACTCCGGCCCGGACCCCCTCCCCCAGCCCCGGCATCACCAATAAGGAGGACCCCAAGCTGCTCCGTCCAGGGAGCTGGAATGGAGACAAGAGCAGTAAAGGTGGAGGCAGCGCGTGCAGCAGCAGAGCCAACAGCAGAACGGCCAGCCGCCCCGCCACCCCCTCCTCCTCCATCTCGGTGTCAGCCTCGGCGGGGGGGGCTGCTCCCGAGGGCTGGGATGTTGTGCCCTCCTGCGGCGGACCCTCTGGCTCCACCAGCCGCCAGAGCAGCAGGGTTGAGCAGGGCTCAGACCTGGAGATCAAGCCGCTGCACAAGATTGACGGCGAGGAGAGCACCGTCGCTCCCGTGGCCTCCGCCTCTGTAAGAACAAGCCTCATCTCCCAAGATGAAGACCAAGTGCCTCAGCCCAGCTTGAAGGCCCCGCCCAAAGCTGCCCTAAAGCCCGAACCCAAACCCGCTGAGACAAAAAGTGAGCCCACCCTGCCATCTGTCCAGCCGTCACGAGCCATGCCTGTCTCTCAGAGCAGCGCGGAACCCAGCAGCAGAGAGGCCAGCCGGCTGAGCAGCAAAGTGGAGACCAAGCCAGTACAGAGACGGGAGCTCAGCCCCGCTCCGTCGCCCACACCTAAACTTGAAGCTAAGTTTGTAGCCAAGCCGGTAGAACCTAAGGCTGTTATAGGGCAGCCAGCAGTCACACTGCCAGCGACGGTGGAGCCCAAAGTAGAGGCCAAGCCAAAGACCATCATGAAGGTCCCAAGTAAAGAAATGACTGTCGATTCTGTGGAGTTGGAGGTAAGGCTGCTTATCTTCACCTTTAATGTACAATTAGTTTGAGAAGACTTCAACTCCCGACTGTTTGTCGCAGCTTACATTGCTGTCAATGAAAGTGTAACAGCCACGCATGTTTCCGTGTCTGTGTACACTTTTATATTCCACAGTTAGTCCTATCTAGACATGATCAATATTATGTGGTAATTCAAAGAAACAAACCAAAATACACTATAATGAATGACTACCAGGAACTCCAACAATTGCGGCATCATTACAATACGAGGCCTTAAGAGAAAGGGCCAACAAGAATTTCACCAAAATTAATAGTCATGTTGAGGGGAAATATCTGGCAAGTTACGTCAACTTTTACTTGCACTTATTTACAACTCTCCATGCACAACTAAATTCTAAGCCTGTTGAAGACCAATGTGTTGCTCCAGATGCTTACCTGTATATAGGAACCAAGGTTAAAGGGGTCTGTGTTAGGCCTTTCTGCAGCCTGTCTGCATCATCTTTAAGAAATTCAGACTTGTCATCTTTGTATTGATTGTCATCTTCTTCTTCCTTTCCAAGGGTCCGAACACAATTATGATCTGTATGGTCATCCTTCTGAACATCGGCCTGGCCATTCTCTTTGTACACATCTTATCATGAGGCATCGTCTACAATTACAGGTGAACCCAACACACACAATAAACCTAAAGGGACAGCACCATCTTTGGTGGAATACAAGCTATTAAAATAGCTCAAGCGCCCAGCTTGGCTCAAGCTATTTGACATAGCAAGCTGTGGTTTTGTTTGAGTGTATGAACTAAAGAAACACATTCAAGTACTCCACACATGTTCCTTTTCGGTATACCAAAACTATATTTAAACTTTTTAATATATATACTGTACATATAATAAAACTGAGGCGATCAATTAAAAGAATGTATATATCTCTAATATGTTTACTGTTCTCCTGCAGGTCAACTAGCAAAGTTGAGAGGGATGGCACAGTCTGCTTTACGTGAGGACCAGAGATCAGGCAGGGAGTTTGCTCTGGGAAGAAAATGCCTTATATGGATGCTCACAGCTTGCAAGGTTTTGCTAATGAGACAAAATGTGGTGAAGTGCCACATTTTCACAAAGGGTATAGGAGTTGTTGTCCGAATCTGAATGGCATTGGATGACACTCAGTACATGTGAATGTGATGCTGTAAGTGGGTAGGGGGGCGCTCTGGGCCCTGTGACTGTTCAAGGGAAGGCACGTGATATATTTCATTGAATGCACGAGCATGCTATGGCTGGTAAAGATGACGAGTTACAGTGTGACAACACATTGGAGGTTGCTTCGAACCAAATCCTTTTACTGGCAGATGCTCTTTAGACAAATAGTAGGTATATTTAATAATGTTGATGGATACCATAATGTTTAAACTAGATAACAAAAGTATTGCTGCTGTTTTCCAATTGATATATACAATTTATTTCTAGTTGAAAATGGGCAAGACATACAAACTTAACACTGCCCTTACATCTTCCTGAGCTTTTCACTGTTCTTTTAGGAACAAAATGAATGATTTGGAGAATGCACTCATCAATAGATGGTGACAAGCATAGAGTTTTGAGTATGCACATGAGCAATTATCCCTTATGTCACCACATATTTTAGTTTTTTGCTCGTTGTGGAAAAGCTGGAATATTAACAAAGTCTATACGGTAACAGTAATTTACTCTACAAAACCAGATTGGAATTGGTTATTTTGGACTTTGGACAGATTGCATTTGTTTTTCTTTAGGGTACTTAGAAAAACACACCTTACATTTCAGTGCTTGGAGTTGATGAATGAAATAGTGCAGAAAAAAGAATACTGCTAGGTGCTGTAGAGTAATGCTGTAGAGTCCTGCTTATATTCTGTAATGTGACTGGTTTTACCATGTGACTTCTGGTAAAACCATGCTGGTTATGTTCAGCAGTTGTTTCATAGATGACGGTATGGAAAAGGGTGAGATGATAAGGAACTTTGTAAAAACGTTTTTTTCAATATAGGCAGTTTACTATGCATAGGTTGAAAAGGGTTTAGGATAGCAATACATTCAGGGCATGATAGGATTCAGGACGCCTTGCTGTTGTCAAGTTTAGTATGCATGTGGACAATCTGTGAGAATGTGTGTATGTTCTGTTATGTGTGCATTGTATAAACAATATAAATATGCTGTCAATTGATATTTGTAGGGGGAAAATGCATACCTAAAAAACTATTTATTTATCTTTGGAACTGAGATAATCTCAAGATGGATGAAAGGAATGATGAGCTCCACGTCTTACATTTCAAGAAGCAAAGATGCTTCAGCCATTTTTTATATTTCTCCCTGGATCCCAATATTCATGCACAAATCAAAAAATATTGTAATACAGCAAAATATTCTGAATGTAATTTCATCTGTAAGTGCTTGCATGTGAAAATATGGAAAACATGAATAGCTGTGCTTTATTTTTTCCAAGACACACACACCATCAGTGCACTTAAACCTAAACATGTACGTAGAAGGTCAAAGCCTTTGCTGATAAAGATGTCATTGTATTGTGACATTGTCTGTTTGTCAGTTTGATGAAACAACCATGTTCAAGAGATTCATTCATTTACTTGTCGATTACAAGCTTCAACAATTGAATAAACTATTTTACATCAGTATTTTTTGCATTCGTTTTTTACATGGGGGGGGGGGGGATCACTCCCACTTTTACAAATTCCGTTTCTAAAAAAACACACCTTTAAAATTAAACTTAAGTTTGTCAACAACTGGCATTTGACGAAATGATTTGACGAAACACTAACATAAGTTAACATTCTGTCCAGTAACTGAGGAAACAACTTAGTATTTTTAAACCCCACCTGTCCCCTCGCCCGAGAGTTCCCCGAGCACTTTCCTCCAATCACCACTGAATTCCAAGCTCTATTTTAGACCACCGCGCAATGGCACAGTTCGCCAAGACACTTGTAGACAGGAAGCGTTGCAGAAAACCGGTTTGAAATGCAGTTAGTTGTTATAACCCTAGCTCTCGCTTTAGATGTGTATGTAGTTTCTGTTCAATACGCTTAAATTAATTAAAAAAAATATTGCTGCACGCAACTTCACTCAATCTGTAAAGCACTAAAACGTAGCCTATACTTTTACAGCAATGCGAGTCAACAGTGCCCTCTAGCTGAGTCTAAGGTAAACGCATTTTAATGCTAAATTCCAACTGTAAACCCAGTTGACTGGGTTCACGAGACGATTTTGGGGACACATCTAGAGTAATAATTTGAAGACATTTTAGGACTGCCTTTCAAGCAGAATATAGCATTTTTGCACAGAAATTCAAGTTTGGCAAAAACATCTGGAAAGGACTGGTAGTCAGTAACGAGATTCAAAGAGTGCTTTTATTAAGAAAGATTTATTACCGACAAAATAGTTACGGACAATAAATAGAACAAGGAATCTAATACTCTTCATCCCCAACACTGTCAGCTCCCACCTCCTCGTAATCCTTCTCCAGGGCTGCCATGTCCTCTCTGGCCTCAGAGAACTCTCCCTCCTCCATACCCTCACCCACATACCAGTGCACAAAGGCACGCTTAGCATACATCAGATCAAACTTGTGGTCAAGACGAGCCCAGGCCTCTGCAATGGCAGTGGTGTTGCTCAGCATACATACAGCCCTCTGGACCTTGGCCAGATCTCCACCAGGAACTACAGTGGGGGGCTGGTAGTTGATGCCAACCTTGAATCCAGTTGGGCACCAGTCTACGAACTGAATCGAGCGTTTGGTTTTAATGGTGGCAATGGCAGCATTGACATCTTTGGGCACCACATCACCACGGTACAAAAGGCAGCAAGCCATGTACTTGCCGTGGCGGGGGTCGCATTTCACCATCTGATTGGCTGGTTCAAAGCAGGCATTGGTGATTTCAGACACTGAGAGCTGCTCGTGGTAGGCCTTCTCAGCAGAGATGACAGGGGCATAGGTGGCCAAAGGGAAATGAATACGGGGATATGGCACCAAGTTAGTCTGGAACTCTGTCAGATCCACATTAAGAGCACCATCAAAACGAAGGGAAGCAGTAATGGAGGACACAATCTGACTGATCAGCCTGTTGAGGTTGGTGTAGGAAGGACGCTCAATATCTAGGTTCCTACGGCAGATATCATAGATGGCCTCATTGTCTACCATGAAGGCACAGTCAGAGTGCTCTAGGGTGGTGTGGGTGGTGAGGATGGAGTTGTAGGGCTCCACCACAGCGGTGGACACCTGGGGAGCTGGGTAGATGGAGAACTCCAGCTTGGACTTCTTGCCATAGTCAACTGACAGGCGCTCCATCAGCAGGGAGGTGAAACCAGAACCGGTGCCACCTCCAAAGCTGTGGAAAACCAGGAAGCCCTGGAGCCCAGTGCACTGGTCAGCCTGGGAACAAAGAAAGCACAAAGTCAAGCAAGGATCTGAATTTGGATTGTGACAGTAACAGTGTGTGACATCTTTTGTCAAACTGAGATACCAACCAGCTTGCGGATCCTGTCCAACACCAGGTCAATGACCTCCTTGCCGATGGTGTAGTGTCCACGGGCGTAATTGTTGGCAGCATCCTCCTTACCAGTGATCAGCTGCTCAGGGTGGAACAACTGGCGGTAGATCCCACTGCGCACCTCGTCTGAAAACAGCAAAGATTTTTTTTTTGCATTCATTCAATTGATAAAGGAAAGAAAATGCAACCCAAAGAGGAACCTACCGATGACAGTTGGCTCCAGGTCTACAAACACAGCCCTGGGGACATGCTTTCCAGCTGAAGTCTCACTGAAGAAGGTGTTGAAAGCGTCATCTCCTCCACCAGATGATTTCATACCGGGCATCTGTCCATCCGGCTGAATCCCATGCTCCAGACAGTAGAGTTCCCAGCAGGCATTGCCCATTTGGACACCAGCCTGACCAACGTGGACGGAGATGCATTCCCGCTAAAGGAATGAAAAACAATCAAGATTACTACTAAACAAAAAGACACCAAGCGTAGCTTTGCACCTGTAGACAAGTGTACATTTAAACAAAGCAACAGGGAGAAAATAGTTCAAAGAAATTACACTAAACGGATTATGGAAATAGACAAGCATATTTTATAACTAAATTTCCAACTAAATCAGCCTGATCGGAGTTACAGAGTATAGAGGATGCCTTTGTATGGTTGCACCAGATACCAAGACATCATGACCAAACCACCTGACAGGCTGCAAGTCAAATTATCTTCAGTGGCCAGAGTTCAGTACACAGAAAACATAACTGGCTGGCTGTCGTACATAAACGAGCAGAAATGCATTTTGCATTCAATTTCATCACATGAAATATTAGCTGTTCAAAATGGCAGCTGCGTAGGATGAGTCTCCGTACAAAATGAAATTACAACGTACAGAAAGATACACCACAGAGAGCCTGTACGGCATTTACAAAGTTGAGCCTCGTTGCAGAGAACATTAATTAACCAGGACGTAATCAAACACGCGCTAAACTAAATGCATAGTGACTAGACTGAAAGTGCTTGACCGCACACGTTGCCAACTAGGTTAATGTGTAGGCGCAGACAGCGGGAAACGAATGGAATAATACTACATTGATTCAAGACTTACATTTACGAATGGTTCAAGTTCATATTCTGTATAATAAGTATTTATGGTAATCGTAGATCTAGACAATATACTGGTAGAACAGATATTTTCGTAGTCTACAATAAGGAGTGAAATCGTTAACAGGTGATTTTCATCAACACATTAACAACTAATGATGAATTAAGAAAACGCTTTAATGCTTACCATTTTTCTTCTAAGGCAGCAAAAACTCGAGGTAGACAAATAAGACGCGACAAAAAATTAGGATTGCAGTCAGCTCTTACAGACAGACCTTTATGGGTCAATTGTAAGAAGTTCTAGAGCTGGTTTCTGTTTGGTGGGATAATTTATACTTCCTACCCGGCATAAGGGTAAATCCAATTGGCTTGCTATCACATGAGCATTTTCCTATTGGACGAAGGAGCACAGCATGTCGTCTTCATTTATTGGCTTGACTCTATGTGAAAGTGGGGCAGGGTCGGTGTGTCGTAGAGGCACGTGTGAAGCAGCTAACGACTAAGTTTGGTGACCAATGATTTGTTGATTTGATTTTCTTTCGTTTGGCAAGTTCCTCTCTTTGCAGGTCTAGCTTTAGAATAAGGACTAGTGTTAGGAGAAGGATAGTGCGGGGGGAAGGGAGGCGGGGGACTATGGCTTCTGGAGGGAGCGGGGGGGTTGAGGGAGGCGGGGGACTATGGCTTCTGGAGGGAGCGGGGGGTGGCAGAGGCAGGTCTCAAGCAGGGGGAAGAGAGCGGCTTCAGGGGAGGAGGGTGAAGTGCTAGAGAAGCAGAGGAGAACCAAAAGCCCAGAAGAACTTGTAGTGCTGTTCAAGGTAAAGGGGGCTAAATTGGGTGATGCAGGATTTAGAGCAATTAATACCTTGCAGATCGGCATGTCGCTGCAGAGTCAGATAGGAGAGGGCTCTGTGGCCAAAGTACTATTTAATGGGGTGCTGAAAGTTACCTGTGTGAATAGAAAGCAATATGAGGACGCCATGAGTGTGGGGAAAGTGGTGACGAAGGTAGAGAGGATAAATACAACATCTAAAGAAAGGCAGGGACTATAGGGAGTGGTCTATGGAGTGTTTGCTGGTCTGTCGGAGAAAGAAATTGTGGATAACATTACAGGGGGGGGGGCGGCACGGTGGTGCAGTGGTTAGCACTGTCGCCTCACAGCAAGAGGGTTCTGGGTTCGAATCCACCTGGGACCCGGGACCTTTCTGTGTGGAGTTTGCATGTTCTCCCTGTGCTTGCGTGGGTTCTCTCCGGGTACTCCGGCTTCCTCCCACAGACCAAAAACGTGCAGGTTGGGGGTTAGGTTAATTGGTGTCTCTAAATTGACCATAGGTGTGTATGTGAGTGTGAATGGTTGTTTGTCTATATATGTTAGCCCTGTGATAGGCTGGCGACCTGTCCAGGGTGTACCCCGCCTCTCGCCCGTTGCAGCTGGGATTGGCTCCAGCCCCCCCGCGACCCCCGTAGAGGATAAGCGGTTACGATAATGGATGGATGGATTACAGGGGGGCAGGTAATAGATGCGGTTCGTTTCAAGAGCAGGGAAGGGGCTGGAGGGGATCCACCAGTCCTGCTGACATTTAAAGACACGGAGTTGCCAGGGAGAGTGTTTCTTGGGTGTATGGCATACCAGGTGAAGGAGTACGTAAGGCCGCCTCTGCGCTGCTATAACTGTCAAAGGTATGGGCACATTGCAGACTCCTGTCGGGGCAAGAAAAGGTGCGCAAAATGCGGGGGGATCATGGAATTAAAGAGTGTGAGGCAGGCGCACCAAAGTGCCCAAACTCTGGGGGGGGGGGGGGGGTCATGTGGCAGCATATCACGGATGCGAGCATACTATTAAAGCCAGGCAGGTGCAGGTTGTGAAGGAGCGTGACAGAGTGTCATACGCTGAGGCAGTTCGGACAGTGACTAACAGAGAAAGCAGAGAGGGGAACAGGAGCAACATAGAGCAGGGAGGTGGAAGAAGTGTGCAAAATGTGATCCCTCCGGACATGTTGGTTCTGAGTAAAGAGTCGTTCCTATCATTTGTGGTGGATGTCTTAGTAGCAGCTAAGCATATTTTTTCATCAAAAACGGCGAATAGGTCAGACATCATTAGAGAAGTGGTGGGGGCGGCTGAAAGGTTTCTCGGGGTAAAACAGGCGCCAGAGGAGCTACATCAGCATATGTTGCAGGTAAGGCAGAGGGAGGACATGGAAGAGGACTCAAGCATAGGCGATGATATGGGGGATTAGTTGTATGGTCTCCTTCAATGGAATGCTCGGAGCCTACTGAAGAATGGACAGGAATTGAAAAAGTTTATTAATGAACTCGAGAAGGAGCCAGAGTTGATTTGTGTCCAAGAGACCTGGTTAAAGCCCTGGTTGGACTTTGTAATCCCTGGGTATGAATGTTTGAGGTTGGATAGGATGGAAGTAGGAGGTAGGGAGGCAGAACAGGTGGATAGGACTCATGGGGGCTGTCCAACTTTTATTAAAAGTGGGTTGCAGTATAGGAGAGTGGACATAGGCAAAGACCTCGAGTGTCTAGCTGTGGAGATATGGGATAGTCATATAAATAGTAGAGGTGGTAGAGGCAGGAGAAATGATAGTGGTGAGGGTAATAGTAAGGTTGGTAATGGGTGCTGTAGTAGCGGTATCCAAAAGAAGAGTGTCACCGTGGTTAATTTTTACAACCCCTGTAGTCAGTTGCTGGTGTCAGACTTCGATAAGATAATGCAGAAGGTAAGATGCCCTGTTATATGGGCTGGAGACTTTAATGCACATAACCCATTATGGGGAAGTAAGCACAGAGACAGCAATGGAGTCATAGTGGAGTACTTTTTGGATAAGTATGGGTTGATAGTGATTAATGATGGAAGGCCAACTAGGTACGATATAGCTAGGAACACCTCTAGTCACATAGACCTGTCAATGGCCTCTCCTAGCTTGGCTAGAATAGGGGAATGGGATGTACTGGACAGGTATAATCTAGGAAGTGACCATTACCCGATTCTGTGTAGGTTTGGGAGAGAGTTACAGAAGGAAGTGGGAGAGAGGGTACCTAGGTACAACTTTTCACAGGCTAAGTGGGATAAGTTTCAGGAAAAAGCAAGTAGATTAGTAGAAGAGGTAGATAGTGAGGGCTTGGTGGACAGATGGAATAGCGCCATCACTTCCATGATTCATGATGCAGCCGGTGGGACCATCCCTGAGAAGCGAGAACCTAAGGCCAGAATGCGTGTACCATGGTGGAACAGAAAGTGCAATGAAGCTGTGGGAAACAGGGATAGAGCATATAGGAAGCTTAGGAAGTATCCAATGATGGTTAATGTAATTGAATATAAGCGACTAAGGGCGGTTGCAAGGAAAGTTGTGAAAGAGGAAAAGCTGGAGAAGATTTTGTGAAACATTAGGATCAGAGACCCCAGTGGGGCAGTTATGGTCAGCTGTGCGCAAAATGTCGGGAGTTTAAAAAAAAAAGGAGCATGCCAGCTTTGCAGAAAGGGGGAGTGGAGGCCGTGTCTAACAAGGAGAAAGCTGACCTGCTTGTGGACAGTTTTCAGGAGGTGCACAGGGCAGAGAGCTTGGGGGCTGAGGGAGGTAGAAGGAGGGCAGAGTTAATGGCAGCAAACCAGTGGAAACTGGAAAGGAGTGTAGAAAATGATGATCCTATTAATTTATTCGTTGCTATGGAGGAGCTGCGGGGTGCTATAATGGCTGGGGCAAACACCTCCCCGGGACGGGACAGGTTGTCTTACGAGTTGTTCAAACACCTGGATGACTTAGTGCTGGAAGAGATCCTAGCGTTAATAAACACAGTGTGGGCAGAGGGGTGCTTGCCAAAAGAGTGGAAACATGCAGATGTGGTGCCGATCTTGAAACCAGGAAAAGAGGCATCTGACCCTGGCTCTTATCGTCCTATAGCTCTCACAGCGGTGCTTTGTAAAATTATGGAGAGGTTGGTCACTAATAGGTTAGTGTACTTCTTGGAAACCAGAGGGCTACTTGTTAGTATCCAGAATGGTTTTAGAAATGGCCGGTCAACAATGGAGTCAGTAGCACTGTTAGATCAAGATATAAAAAGGGCATTTAATAACAAAGAGGTGGTGGTGGGTGTATTTCTGGATATTGAGAAAGCGTACGACTCTCTGTGGAAGGAAGGATTGTTATTTAAGATTCATGATCTAGGGGTGAGGGGACGGATTTTTAATTGGGTGCAGGATTTTTTAAAGGGAAGAACTATACAAGTCCAGGTGGGAGGTGTTAGGTCAAAGGTGGTAGAAATAGAGAATGGGACTCCACAGGGAAGTGTTATTTCCCCAATATTGTTTAATATAATGATAAATGACATTTTTGACGATATAGGAGGTGGATTTGGACTCTCCTTGTTTGCAGATGATGGGGCCATCTGGAAAAGGGGACGAAATGTAGAATTTATTTTAAAACAGGTGCACTACAGACTATAGAGGAATGGGGGAAGACATGGGGCTTTAGGATTTCGGTGACCAAATCCAAGTATCTTATTTTTGGTTTTAAAAGGAAGCTGCCGAACTTTAGTCTGAGCATGTATGGGTCCCCACTGGAGAAGGTGAAAGTTTTTTAATTTTTGGGTGTATGGTTTGACCACGCATGACTTGGGCTGTGCATATAGCTAAAATAGTGGAGTGTGAAAGTGTGAAAAGTTGATTAATGTCTTAAGAAGTCTGGCAGGGTGTGAATGGGGAGCTGATCCGGAGACATTGCATCTTATCTATCAGGCTATGATTAGATCCGCTCTGGACTATGGGTGCTATATATATGGGGCTGCTTCTAAAACAGCCTTAGCAAGGCTGGATGTGTTACAGGCCAAGGCCTTGAGGCAGTGCTGTGGAGCATTTAGAACCTCCCCTATTCCTGCAATGCTTGTGGAAATGGGAGAAATGCCCTTATGGCTAAGGCGCATCAAGTTAGGGTTGCAGTACTGGGTGAAACTCTGTGGGAGCAGTCAAAGTTTCCCAGCTAGGTGCCTAATACAAGAGGTGGAAGGTGGGTATAGGTATAAGGTATTTATGGCTAAAGTTAATCAGTGGGCTAGGAAACTGGGAATGGAGCAGAGGGGAGTAGTGGAACACGTAGACTGGCTACCCGTACCACCATGGGTAATCCCAAAAGTGAATGTCGTGATGCACTTTCTGCTGAATAGAGATAAAGCGGGGGTGAGGTGCAAGAATATCTTAACTCAGTCAGGGAGGACAAGGTGATAATATATACAGATGGATCTAGGGACCCAGATAGTAGGAGAGCTGGATTTGGGGTTTATGTGGAGCAGTACGACTTGAAGTTTAGTGTTAGAATGTCTAATGAGAGCTCTGTATTCACTGCTGAGTTAATGGCAATCCTGTGGGCTCTATGGTGGGTGGAGGTGGTAAAGGAAAGGGAGGTTGTCATCTGCTCTGACTCTGCAGCTGGCTTGGAGGCTCTAAGAGGAGGAAAATCTAAAGCTCGACCAGACATTGTAAATTATATTTTAAGTGTGATGTTTAGAATAGGAGAGGGTAGTGTGACGACTTTGGGGTTGCCCTATGTTTGGTTGTTTAGTTATTTGTTTTCTTCTGAGTTGTTTGTAGATGGGAGGTCGTCAGGGGAGATGATGCACACCTGTGCAGCCTGGCTCACCTGCCCTTAAAGATAGCTGCCGAAGCCGGCACTCTCTCTCTGCCACCATGCTGACGCCTGGGTCCCTCCAGCTCTCCTCTCCTTAGTTTTACTTTGACTATTTTACACACACACACACACACCCTCATACAAACACTCATGACACTACTGATACTATGGATTCCCACATGTTATTGGTTACTTTAAATAAATAAGTAAACAGCCTTCTGTGTGAGCTTCCTCTTTTGTTACAAGTTGAGCCGGATTGTAACAAATGGGGGCTCGTCCGTCTTAAACCAGGGATTGGTAACTGAGTAAGTGTTTTTTTTCTTCACTGGATTAATTAGTGTTGCTTGCCTGCTATCTGCATTCACTTTAGCTGAGTAGGTACCAATTTTTTTGAGGAAGTTCCACAGACGGAATAGTGTTTGATTTAGTTTGAGTTGTTTGTCCTGGGTGGTTATTAAAGTATGGAGGGTGTAGAGGTTTTGTGTAAACTGGGATTTTTTTTTTTCTCTCAAGTTGTTCCTGGTGTGACGTTAAGACAGGGGTAATCTCTGGAGTTACTTCTCCCGTTAGGCATAAGCAGCAATATCCTCAAGGGGGCTTGTTGGTTTGTTATTTTTGTTTGTTATATTTGTGCATAAACGCGACTAAGGCTTTGTCTTTGGGGACACGTCTGTGGCCGTCTAGGTGGGTAACAGCATAGCTGGGGCTTAACTGGGTCATTGGATTTTGTGTTTAAAGAACCCATCGTGGCATGCATGAAGACTAGGGTCGAGAGAAGGAAGGTAGTGTGGGATAGGCAGTTAGCTAGGGGAGAAGTGCTCTAGAAGGTTGGAAACTGTCTGTACACCAGGTTCAGCTTGTTTGGTTTTGTTTAGCCCAGTTTATGTATGATGGTTGAGAGCTTGTTTGGTTGTGTGTTTGGCTGATAATTTTGGGTTGTTGGGTCAGCTGTTTGTGTGGCTGCTTGATTTTGCTGCATGTTAGATTGGGGTTGTGCTGTAAAGATTTGGTAGTTGATCTGTTTGGGTTTTGGGTCCTGTTGAAGGGATGGCTACAGTGGAGGAATTTGTGGAGTGTCCAAGTGTGGAACTGTTGGCTAAGTGTACTAAAGACCAGATATTTAAAATTGCTGAGTATTATAAGATAGATCTTTCTAAGCAGGATCGGAAGGAGTTTTTGATAGCAACTTTAACAACCCAGTTGGGGCAGCTTCGGATTTTGCCGGGCCGAACAGTCCCGAGTGAGCAGAAAGACACTGTGGGAGCGGCTGCTGGTCCTGAGTCATCTGGGAGTTCAAGTTTTCTTCTGTCTGACGTTGGTGTGTTAACCTTTGAACAGAGGAAAGAGATCCTGCTGTTACAGAGTGAGTGTGAGGACCGTGCTCGGGCTCATGAGGAGCGGATTCGTGCTCGGGAGCAAGACCTAGAACGGGAAAAGCTAAGATTGCGTGAGGCTGAATTGCAACAGGAGCGTTATAGGTTGGACTTTGTTAAAGGGGGTATGGTGTCTCTAGGACCTCCTGGGGGTTCCCCATCTAAATTTGATGTGGCCTACAACTTGAGGTTGTTACCTAGGTTCAGTGAGAAGGATGTGGATACCTTTTTTTTTGTCTGTTTGAGCGGCTCAGTCAGTCAAGACAGTGGTCTGATCCAGAGAAGTCATTGCTTTTACAGTGTGTATTTACTGGTAAGGCACAGCAGGCATTTTCTGCCTTAAGCATAGCTGACAGTCAGAATTATCTCAGAGTTAAGTCTGCAGTGTTGAAGGCTTATGAACTAGTACCTGAAGCATATCGCCAACAGTTTAGGAAGCTAAGGAGGTCAGAGGGGCAGACTTATGTAGAACTGGTTCGTGAGCTGACTTTGCAGTTTGATCGGTGGGTTTCAGCTTCTGAAGTAGAAAGCTTAGACGAGTTGAGAGAACTGGTTCTTTTAGAACAATTTAAAGATGTCATTCCTGAACGTTTTGCCACCTATCTGAATGAGCATCAGGTTAAAGAAGTGACAGAAGCTGCAGTGTTAGCTGATGAGTATATTAACTCATAAAATGCATGCTGTGGGAAGGAATGACTGGGGGCGCAGAGAAAACTGGTCTTTTGGCCGCCCAGCTAAAGTGGTTGATGGGGAGAGCCCAGGGTTGAGGCCCTCACAAGGCTGGCGGGGGAAAGATGTGAATCGGAATTGTAACTTTTGTTTGGGCAAAGGTCACTGGAAAAATGAATGTCCAGTATTGACAGCAAAAAATAAGTCATTTCAACATAGTCGGGGTCCCAAGCCGGTGGCTCTTGCTGCTTCTGTCCATTCGGTTGCTAGGGATGAGCTTATAGCTGCGGTCAAGCTCCATACTACCCCTAAACCAGCTGCGGTTGCAGTTTCTGACTCAGGCACAGATCAGGCAGAGTTGCCGCCTCAGTCCTCCCTGAGTTTAGAAGAGTGTGATCCGGGCTATGTACCTTACATTCGTGAGGGTCATGTGTCTTTGCCGGACAGTGACAGGAAAGTGTCAGTTAAGATTTTGAGAGACACAGGTGCTTTGGAGTCTTACATTGTGGAGTCTGCTCTCCCATTTTCCTCAGAAACAGATACTGGGAGTGCTGTGTTATTTTGGGGGATGGGTATGCAACTGTTGTCTGCTCCTCTGCATCGGCTGATGTTACACTGTTCTTTAGTGCAAGGGGAGGTGGCCATGGGGGTCCGGCCGGCATTGCCTATACCAGGAGTGGCAGTAATTTTGGGGAAAGATTTAGCTGGTAGCAGAGTATGGTCTGACGTGTCACCATCGCCTGTGGTTACCTCTAAACCTGTAGTGAGAGAGCTGGCTGACCATGAGCAGAATCTCATAGAGGTGTTTCCAGCCTGTGCGGTAACCCGAGCACAGACCTGTAAAATACAAGCTTCACAGGATGCCAAGGTTTATTCGGGGGAAGTTGTTGTCTCGCTTTCTGTTTCCACAGTCTGTTTCTCGCAGTGAGTTGGCAGAGCAGCAGCGACAAGATCCTTCCCTGCAGGAGCTCCTGTCCCAGGTTCGACCTGTCAGTGAAATGACCAGTGCAGCCCATGGGTATTTCCTACAAGAGGGAGTACTGGTAAGGAAATGGTTACCTCAAGTATCCACCCCGTTTGAGCACCTGTTGATAGACTGTGTCGGCCCTTTGCCCAAGTCTAAGGCTGGAAGCTCTTATCTGCTGACTGTGATGTGCCAGTCAACACGGTATCCTGCCGCATACCCTCTGCGGAATATTACAACTAAATCTGTGGTGAAGGCTTTGTGTCAGTTTTTCTCAGTGTTTGGTATTCCTAAGGTTATTCAATCAGACCGGGGTACAAATTTTACTTCGCAGATGTTTGCAGAGATCTTGAAGCAGCTCCATGTGAAACATGCCACCTCTAGTGCCTACCATCCTCAGAGTCAGGGAGCGCTTGAGAGGTTTCATCAAACCCTAAAGTCATTGTTGCGGTCATACTGCAGTGAGTTGAACAGAGACTGGGAGGAGGGGTTACCTTGGTTACTGCTAGCTGCCAGGGAAGTGGTTCAGTCCAGTACGGGGTTCAGCCCAAATGATTTGGTTTTTGGACATCATGTTAGAGGCCCGCTTGCAGTACTGCAGGAGGATTGGGAGGTACCAGATCCCCCAGTAAATCTGTTGGACTATGTAAATGGTTTCAAGAGGCGGCTCTTTGAAGCAGTGAGGCTGGCTAAAGAAAAGTTGGAGGCTTCTCAAGTGAAAAGGTTGTATGACCGGCGTACTGAAATACGCATATTTTCCCCGGGTGATCAAGTACTAGCCTTGTTACCTCTGGTTAACTCCCCTTTTCAGGCTAAATTTGTGGGTCCCTATTTTGTGATACGGCAGGTGTCAGATCAGAATGATGTTATTTCTACCCCAGATAGGAAGAAGGCTAGTCAGTTGTGCCATGTAAACTTGTTAAAGCCTTATTTTTCTCGTTCTTGTCCTGCAGAGTTGGGGGCAGGGGTAACTTCAGCAGCGGTGGTGGCGCCTCCTGGGGTTACGGGGTCTCCTCAGTCTGTGGGGGAAGCCAGGGTTGACGAACTTGATCATTGACTGTATGACACAAGGTCGGTTGAAAAATTCAGTCTCTGGATAAACTGGATGTGTTGTTGGGTCACTTGCCACCGTCTGAACGAAATGAGCTGTGCTCTGTGATCAGATCATATCCCTCCCTTTTTTTAGATGTTCCTTCACGGACACATCTGGTTGAGCATGACGTTGAGGTGGGAGATGCTGCCCATATAAAGCAGCGTTACTACAGGGCACCTGGAAAACGTGAGCAACTGGAGTCAGAGGTCAAATATATGTTGGAAGCACCATGTTTGTTAGTTGCAAAGCCAGACTTCACCTTCAGGCCGTGTACTGACTTTAGGAAAGTGAATGCCATAACCAAGCCAGACAGCTATCCCCTACCTCGGATGGAGGATTGTGTGGATCAGGTTGGTTCTGCTAAGTTTGTAAGTAAGTTTGATCTCCTTAAAGGTTACTGGCAGGTACCCCTGACGCCACGGGCTCGAGAAATTGCTTCCTTCGTCACATCTTCTGGTTTGTATTCCTACACAGTTATGCCTTTCGGGTTGAGAAATGCCCCTGCCACCTTCCAGCGCCTCATGAACAGAGTGGTTTCTGGGCTTAAAGGGTGTGCTGTGTACTTAGATGATGTGGCGGTGTATAGTGACACGTGGCCTGAGCATTTGCAGCGCGTCCGGGCCCTGTTTGATCGCCTAGCCTGGGCAAACTTAACGGTGAACTTGGCAAAGTGTGAGTTTGCCAAGGCCACTGTGACATACCTGGGTAAGGTGGTTGGACAGGGTGTGGTGCGGCCTGTGCAGGCAAAAGTCGAGGCTGTGGAGAAGTTTCTTCCCCCCACTACAAAGGAAGAGCTTGCCAGATTTCTTGGAATGGTGGGTTACTACCGAGGGTTCTGCGAGAATTTCTCAGCTGTAGCTGCCCCTTTGACTGATCTGGTGAGTCCAAAGGTGAAATTTCACTGGTCAGATCGTTGTCAGAGAGCTTTTGAGGGTGTCAAAGCTCTTTTGTCCTGTGCTCCGGTGCTTGCAGCTCCCCGTCTTGATGAGAAATTTCAGCTCCAGGTGGATGCTAGCAATACGGGTGCTGGTGCTGTGTTAATGCAGCATGACGTGTCTGGTATTGAGAGACCGGTCAGTTATTTCTCCCGCAAGTTTAACTCCTATCAATTGAACTACTCGATAGTAGAGAAAGAGGCGCTTGCCTTACAGCATTTTGAGGTATACATCGGCAGTGGTCGTAGGCCGTTAGTGGTGTACACGGATCACAATCCTCTAACTTTTCTGCATTCCTTACAGAACCCTAACCAGCGGCTGATGAGGTGGTGTTTGTTCTTACAACCGTTCCATCTGGACATCCGGCACCTAAAAGGATCTGAAAATGTTATCGCTGATGCACTGTCTAGAGTGGCACCTTAGGGTGGTTTTGATTCCTGTTTCTCTGTTTTCCAATGTTTCTCCCTTCTGTCTCTTAAAAGTTGCTTCTTAGGTACCAAAGTTGCTGAGTCGGAGTGGGTGAGCAGGGAAATATGCAGTGGTAGATGGGTAACCTTAGCGCCCTGGGTCTTTGGGTCCCTGTTTTTATGGGGGGGAATGTGACGACTTTGTGGTTGCCCTGTGTTTGGTTGTTTAGTTATTTGTTTTCTTCTGAGTTGTTTGTAGATGGGAGGTCGTCAGGGGAGATGATGCACACCTGTGCAGCCTGGCTCACCTGCCCTTAAAGATGGCTGCCGAAGCCGGCACTCTCTCTCTGCCACCATGCTGACGCCTGGGTCCCTCCAGCTCTCCTCTCCTTAGTTTTACTTTGACTATTTTCCACACACACACACCCTCATACAAACACTCATGACACTACCGATACTACGGATTCCCACACGTTATTGGTTACTTTAAATAAATAAGTAAACAGCCTTCTGTGTGAGCTTCCTCTTTTGTTACAAGTTGAGCCGGCTTGTGACATCACATTCTGTTGGGTGCCAGGGCATGTGGGGATCCGTGGCAATGAGCAGGTGGACCTCTTGGCAAAAAAGAGTTTATGTAAAGAGGTAGAAGTGCAAATTAAGGAGGGTGTAATCAGAGAGTGGAAGGAGGGTTGGGAGAAGGAGGACAGGGGGAGGCATTGTTTTTCTATCCAACCTCAGGTCAGAAGGAAATGCTATTGCACTACACCGTCCCGAAGAGATTCAGTGAAGCTGTGTAGGTTGAGGCTGGGGCATTGTGGGTTAAATCATACTCTGTATACATTAATCAGAATCAGAATCAGAATCAGAACAATTTATTGCCATTTTTGCTAAACAAAATAGGAATTTGACTCAGCGTTCCAATGTGTGCATCAACGAATACAGTGCAGCAGGACAGGACAGTGCAAACAGGACAGTAACAGGACAATTTGAGAGAACATGGTGATGGGTGATGAGGTATAGGATACAGAGAATACAGAGTAAAGTGCAAGTGCATAATTGAGTCCAGTGTGATTACTAGTCCTGGACCAGTATCACAGGGAGGAGGGAAGGGGGGGGGGGGGGGGGTTGGTAGCCAGACTCGTTTACCAGCCTGACGGCTGAGGGGAAAAAACTAAGTCTGTGACGGGTCCTAGCAGTTCCAGGCAGCCGCAACCTTCTCCCAGAAGGAAGCGGGGTGAAGAGGTTGTGACCTGGGTGCGAGGGGTCGGCCATGATCTTTTTTGCCCTTCTCAGAGCCCTGGTGTCATGTAGGGACTTGAGGGAGGGCAAGGGAACGCCGATCACCTTCTCCGCCGATCGAATCACCCGCTGCAGCCTGGCCTTGTCCTTGACCACCGCAGCAGGGAACCAGGTGATGATGGAGTGGGTGAGGATGGACTCAATGATGGCGGTGTAGAACTGAGTCATCATCCTCCTCGGCAGCCTAAATTTTTTAAGCTGCCGAAGGAAGAACATCCTCGTGTGGGCCTTTTTCAGAAGGGCCGTGATGTTCGGCCCCCACTTCAAGTCCCGGGAGAGAGTCAGGCCTAGAAAGCGGCAAGACTCCACGGAGGCAACCGGGGTTTCACCCAGCATAATGGGAATGAGTGGGGCTGCGTTCCTCCTAAAGTCCACCACCATCTCCACTGTCTTCTGCGCGTTGAGCTCCAGGTTGTTGCAGCTGCACCAGCTCTGTAGCCGCTCGATCTCCCTCCTGTATGCAGACTCGTCCCCCTTGGAGATGAGGCCCACCAGGGTGGTGTCGTCTGCAAACTTCAGGAGCTTGACCGACGGTTGGAGGGAGGTGCAGCTGTTGGTGTACAGGGAAAACAGGGCGGGAGACAGGACACAGCCCTGCGGAGAGCCAGTGCTGATGGACCTGGAGCTGGAAATGCTCTTCCCCAGCTTCACCCGCTGAGACCTGTTGGTCAGGAAGTCGGTAATCCACTTGCAGGTAGAGACCGGCACCTGCAGCAGGGATAGCTGGCGCTCCAGGGTGTGAGGAATGATGGTGTTGAAGGCCGAGCTGAAGTCCACGAATAGAATCCTGACGTAGTTCCCTGCAGTGTCCAGGTGTTCCAGTACGTAGTGCAGAGCCATGTTCACCGCGTCGTCCGTGGATCTGTTGGCTCTGTATGCGAACTGCAGGGGGTCCAGTACAGGATCCGTAATGGACTTCAGGTGGGCCAGGACAAGGCGCTCCAGCACCTTCATGACAACAGAGGTCAGGGCGACCGGTCTGTAGTCATTTAGGCCTGTGACCTTGGCCTTCTTGGGTATGGGGATGATGGTTGAGGCCTTGAAGCATGCTGGGATGTAACACAGCTCCAGTGAGGCGTTGAAGATGTTGGTAAACACCGGGGCCAGCTGGTCGGCGCAATGCTTCAGGGCTGATGAAGAGACGGAATCCGGACCGGCCGCCTTCCGGGGATTCTGACCCTTGAACAGTTTTTTCACCTCCCTCACTGTGACAGAGAGGGGAGGTGAGGAGGAGGGAGAGAGGGGAGTGAGGGGAGGGGGCGTGGGAGGAGTAGCAGGGGGGTTGATGACCCTACTGGGGTGCAGGGGTGGTTGTGGCCCGGGGGTGTGGAGGGAGGGTGCCGGGGGGAACTCCTTCTCGAACCTGCAGTAGAACTCATTGAGCTCGTTGGCAAGGGGGAGGCTGTCGGGCGCCTGCGGGGGCTTTGGTTTGTAGTTGGTGATCTTCTTGAGGCCTTTCCAGACGGAGGAGGGATTCCCTTCAGAAAGCTGTTGCTGCAGTCTCTCTGCGTAATGATGTTTTCCCTCCTTCACTGCTTTGGCGAACTTGTACTTGGCCCTCTTGAACAGATCACCGTCCCCGCTGCGCCTGGCCGCCTCCTTCTCCTGCCTCAGCCGCTTGAGTTTAACTGAGAACCAGGGCTTGTCGTTGTTATAAGACTTCCTGAAGTGGAGGGGGACACACACCTCTTCACAGAAGCCGATGAATGATGACACAGTATCTGTGTATTCATCCAGGTTATTTCCAGCTTCTGGCCCCGCCCACTCGAAGTCCTGGTCGCAGCCTGCCCACTCCAGCCCGGCACGTAGTCTCTCACGTTCTTCACTGGACCACACTCTGAACCGACTCACTACAGGTTTAGAGAGTTTCAATCTCTGCCTATAGCGAGGGATCAGGTGAATGAGATCGTGGTCACTGTTGCCCAGCGCAGCACGTCGGACCGAATGGTATGCCTGACGGATTGTGCAGTAGCAGTGATCGAGGGTGTTTTCGCCACGGGTGGTGCATGTGACTTGCTGCCTGTATTTGGGAAGAGCCCGGCTAAGATTAGCCTTGTTGAAGTCTCCCAAAACTACAGCGAGACTGTTCGGGTGCTGGCGTTCCGCACTCGTTATCTGCCCAGCCAGTGTGTCTACTGCTGCGGTGACGTCAGCAGCCGGCGGAATGTAAACACACCCGAGAATGAATGAGCTGAACTCGCGTGGGGAGTATAGTGGCCGACAGAGGATGAAGAGGGATTCTATATTAATGGAACAGTGTTGGAGAATCACTGTTACATCCGAACACCAGCGATCGTTCACAAAAAACAGTAATCCACCTCCACGCGACTTGTTCACTGCCTCGAAGACCCTGTCCGCCCGGAACATAGTGAAGCCTTCCAACTCCACAGCCCCGTCAGGTATAGATAGCGACAGATGGGTCTCCACAAACGCAAACACAGCCGAGGAGTGAAAGTCCCTGCTCCTAGCTACTAGACACTGGAGTTCGTCCATTTTATTGAAAATAGAGTTCACGTTGGCAAGGAAAATACCTGGAAGAGGTGGACGCGTTCCCCTCCGACGCAGGCGAGCCAGAGAGCCAGCTCTCCTTCCCCGCTGTCTTCTGGTCCATTAGGAAGGCATGAGACTGGGTTATGTCAGTGTGGGAGGCCATAGACAGTTCAACATGTTTTCTTAGAATGTACCCAATATATAATGGAAAGGAGTAGGTTATTTGGCCAATTAACGCAGTTGGGAGTTCAGGTATTTTCTGTTTATTCTTTGCTTGGTCACAGTGAGCATCACCAATTGATAGCTAGAGCAGTACTGCAGTTCCTGCATGACTCCAAGCTGTATGGAAAAAATCTGAAATAGCTTAGTAAAACCGAACAGTGGAGGGCAGTAATACGCAACCTAGCGTCTACACTGCCAGAAATAAAGAAGAAGAAGAAGAAGAAGAAAGTGGGGCAGTCACAGGAGGTTGCTTGGAATTTGAGTCTAAGTCTTTCTGAATCCTACTTGCGGTTAGGTTCATATTTCCAAGTCACTGACAATCCCCCTACCTTACATTTTGTCTACATTTTATGATGGGAACAGCACAAGGATACATTAATTCAAACCATTTTAGTTTTATGAAAAATATCTTAGCTTAGTCAAACCCTTAACTTAGCCAAATGTTAAAAACGATAGCGAAACGTTGCGAACTAATATAATTACATGTAGGTTATTTCCGATAGTTCACTCTGACACTAGGTTGGTTAAGACTGAAGGCCTATTTTTTGTCATCCGAAATGTCTATATCCCCCAAAGTCCACTAAGGCAGTTCTGCTTCCCCTTGTCCGCCATTTTCCTTTCAACAGGTAAGCTAATACATTCATTTATACGCTATTTTCTCTCATGAAACCAGCACGAAAACTCTTTAATAATTAGCTAATAATTTGTTCTGATTTATCTGTAAGAAACTATCTGGCCATAGAGGGAGATGTTCCTTTCAAAACATGATGAATAATGTGGTTGAATCAAAAAAGTATATATTGTTAATACTCAAAAATACTAAAAAATATCTATATTTATATGCTGGAATGCAGGAATAAACATTTTGATAGTAATGAAGTGCACATTAAAGTACTGTATTCTTTCAACTGTATACATCATATATTTTTTTCTGATCACATTTGACGTATATTGTTGAAAAAATACAGTACTCTAATGTGATTCATTGTCAATGCTACTAATGGTAAACTAATATAAAGACTTAAAATAAATACACACAAAACACAGCACCGGCGGATGGAGGTGAATTCTGGATTTATTTGTGGTTTTTGAAAATTCCATAGGTATGTAGGAGCATGAATCATTCAAGCCGACTTGGGTTAATACTCCTCCCCTTCCTCTTCTCCCTCACCCTCAACTGAGTCAACTCCCACCTCCTCGTAATCCTTCTCCAGGGCTGCCATGTCCTCTCTGGCCTCAGAGAACTCTCCCTCCTCCATACCCTCACCCACATACCAGTGCACAAAGGCACGCTTAGCATACATCAGATCAAACTTGTGGTCAAGACGAGCCCAGGCCTCTGCAATGGCAGTGGTGTTGCTCAGCATACATACAGCCCTCTGGACCTTGGCCAGATCTCCACCAGGAACTACAGTGGGGGGCTGGTAGTTGATGCCAACCTTGAATCCAGTTGGGCACCAGTCTACGAACTGAATCGAGCGTTTGGTTTTAATGGTGGCAATGGCAGCATTGACATCTTTGGGCACCACATCACCACGGTACAAAAGGCAGCAAGCCATGTACTTGCCGTGGCGGGGGTCGCATTTCACCATCTGATTGGCTGGTTCAAAGCAGGCATTGGTGATTTCAGACACTGAGAGCTGCTCGTGGTAGGCCTTCTCAGCAGAGATGACAGGGGCATAGGTGGCCAAAGGGAAATGAATACGGGGATATGGCACCAAGTTAGTCTGGAACTCTGTCAGATCCACATTAAGAGCACCATCAAAACGAAGGGAAGCAGTAATGGAGGACACAATCTGACTGATCAGCCTGTTGAGGTTGGTGTAGGAAGGACGGTCAATATCTAGGTTCCTACGGCAGATATCATAGATGGCCTCATTGTCTACCATGAAGGCACAGTCAGAGTGCTCTAGGGTGGTGTGGGTGGTGAGGATGGAGTTGTAGGGCTCCACCACAGCGGTGGACACCTGGGGAGCTGGGTAGATGGAGAACTCCAGCTTGGACTTCTTGCCATAGTCAACTGACAGGCGCTCCATCAGCAGGGAGGTGAAACCAGAACCGGTGCCACCTCCAAAGCTGTGGAAAACCAGGAAGCCCTGGAGCCCAGTGCACTGGTCAGCCTGGGAACAAAGAAAGCACAAAGTCAAGCAAGGATCTGAATTTGTACAGCAGGGTTTCCCACAGCACTTCACAGCTTAGGGGGCCGCCTAAGCAACCTGCCGCCTTAACTAACGTCTTAGTTAAAAAAATAAATTAAATAAATTAAAATAAAAAATTATATTTGCGATATTGGCCGTGTTACTCGGCCAATATTGCAGGCTTCTGATAAAACAGAGGGACACCTAGTGCCCTGGATGGAACCCTGCACCCCATGAGGGAACAGCAACATGGAACCCCACTGGGGCCGTGACACCTCCCCCCATAGGAGCAGAGTTCCAACCAAGAAGCACAACATCTTTTATGGGAACAGACCCTCTCTCACAGGGTACAGTTCTCCAGGCCTCCGGCCCCAGTGGGGTTCCATGTTGCTGTTCCCTCATGGGGTGCAGGGTTCCATCCAGGGCACCAGGTGTCCCTCTGTTTTATGAGTTACAGGTAGAGTTGGAGGAAGCTGGCTGATGATTGGCTACACCAGGGCCCGGTGTAGCCTGCCATCTTTAAATGATCTGAGCTTCCAGTCCTCTCTCTCTTCTGCCCTGAGGCTGGCTTTCTGTTGGTGTCTGCGGTGTGGCAGGCCATAAGCCGGCCGGGGAACCCTTTTTGTCCCTATGTTTTGATTGCCCTTAGTTGTTTTTGTTAATGGATCCATCCTTCTTATTTCTAGTTATTGTTAATTATCTAATAAATTAATTGTTATTCCGTACCCTCGTGTCCTCCCATCTCCTTTTAAATGTCAGAGTATTGAGTCATACTTGTGACAATGAGAAGACACTTCTCCAAGAATTGTAGAGCTATAAAGTGCTCACAACAACTGGGATTTTAAAAGTGAGTCATTAACATAACATATTACGTTGTTTATGTGAGTTCACAGATATCTGTTATTGACCAATGTTCTTATCCATCAGGACAAGTCCTAGCTCGATATAATGACTGCAATGGCATCTGGGTATGATGAGCTACATCTGCTTTACCCAAACCTGTCCCTCCTATCAGCAATCGCCCTCACAATACCGGTCTCAAGTGTGAATTGTGAGAGGGATTTCTCTGCGATGAATAGGGTAAGTCCATTGTCATCTCTCAATCTTAGATTCTCTCAAAATTGTAAATATTATACAAAGGTATAAAATAATCTAAACTTCATTCATTCACCGTGTATAGATCAAGACAGACCTGCGGAACAGGCTGCAGGGCAACAGTCTGACAGCCTGCATGAGAATCACTATAAATGGTCCACCTGTGAAAGAGTTTAATTACAACAGGGCCCTTGAGTTGTTCTTTGTTAAACCAAGGAGGATAGCCTGTAGCGATGCTACATGTCAGCTCTGCCATAAGTAGTGACTGACCACCTTTGCACATGTTTTGCACTTTCTAGAGTTAAAATTGCATTTGCATTATATTTGCATTGTTCTCGTTCCAGATGTTATTTTGACTATTTATTAATTATAATATGTTATGTTATGTATGTATGTAATATTTAGTGTTTAATAAATAATTGTTCAATGTAGTACAGAGTCTGTAGTCTATATCCCCCCCAGTCAGACGGCGGAAACGCCTCCTCCCCCTGGCACACCACCACCTTAACTAACACATTTTCTGCGAGAAACCCTGTACAGTAAATTGTTCTTCATACCAAGATACTTACCAGCTTGCGGACCCTGTCCAACACCAGGTCAATGATCTCCTTGCCGATGGTGTAGTGTCCACGGGCGTAATTGTTGGCAGCATCCTCCTTACCAGTGATCAGCTGCTCAGGGTGGAACAACTGGCGGTAGGTCCCAGTGCGCACCTCGTCTGAAAACAGCAGATTTGATTTAATAGATTTTCAATTAATTGTAGCATTTGATAAAGGAAACAATGCAAGCCAAAGGGGAACCTACCGATGACAGTTGGCTCCAGGTCTACAAACACAGCCCTGGGGACATGCTTTCCAGCTCCAGTCTCACTGAAGAAGGTGTTGAAGGAATCATCTCCTCCACCGATGGCTTTGTCACTGGGCATCTGTCCATCTGGCTGAATCCCATGCTCCAGACAGTAGAGTTCCCAGCAGGCATTGCCAATCTGGACACCGGCCTGACCAACGTGGATGGAGATGCACTCACGCTGTGGGGTAAGAAGAGGTATGAGATTAGAGTTTATGTTCCTCTGACTGAGGAGATAATGTGAGTTATACGTCATGCTTCGCCTGGCATATTAAATGTATTTTCATTAAGTCCATAATTCAATGACCACACATTACATTAGCTGAGATATCATATAAAAAATAGATGTATTTGGCGCTGCGTTTTCCCCAAACAATTTTTAAGCATCAACCCAACCCATGTGTTTTTCTGCAGAGCTTTTCTGTGACGTAAAGCCATGGCACATTGCGCATAGATTTCTCTGGAGAGAGATTATCTGGGTCATGTAGTTGTAGACTGCGTCTCTTTAAAATATAATTAGGACACTCTTTCCAATATCTCGTTTGAGTATTGTCTCGGTCTTTGAATCCTTTTTCCCCATCATTCCTGATTGGAATGGTTTGGTTACGGCATTTTGGGGGCGTTATAGGACCAGATGACAAAAAGCGTACATTGGGTCCCAGATTTAATACAATTACCGAGAAGAAATTGTGAAAATAAATTAGTTTCATGAAGTGCACACTGAGACCTTTAGAAAAATATGCTGGTGGATTTGTAACAAAATGTCAGGGAAATTAGTCTAATCTGATTAAAGAGCAGCAATGTGGGAAGAGGATTAGGCTGTTTTACATGGTAGCAACGTAACACGAACTCAAGACCTAAATCTCTAAAAAAGAAAGGCCTATAGATAAATCACGTATCTAAAATAACTTTGTATCTATGCCTATAGGCTGTGTGTAAAAAAGAAGGGTGTCTTAATAACTATAACACGATGTGACAACTAAGCCTACATTGTGAAAATCTTACCAAACACAATTCCCATCAGCTAAATGAACTACTCACATTCGGATATCAAAGCAAAGCAATCATGCTTAAAATAACAAAGCGTCAATTAATGCTTACCATTTTGCTCGTCGAGTTTATTCAATGTAAAGGGACAAGTCTGATGAGTGCTCCCGAGGTGCGCGGTGTCTGAAGCTTATCTGCTGACGCGCATGGCTCTACATCTGAAGGGGGGGGGGGGGGGGGGGGGTCGTTGACAGTAGTACCCGTTTTTCCCCTAAATTAATCCACAAAATTCAACTTCTTCATTTCTCAATTGCAGTTGACGAGTAGGCTATCTGTCTAGTAGCCTACAAAAATTAACCATAACTACGCTCCATTAGTAGTACACACACCCACATTGCCTACTGTGGTCAGCAGGTAGACGTTCCGCCGTCCAAGCAGGTGCTTTGAAATCAGAGCGCGCCGCATTTCTTTATATTTTAATGCATCGCAGCACAGAACGCCCCACGTTTGATAGCCATTCGTCTATCTTTAAAAAAAAAAAAAACTCAACGTCACATATTTTAAGCTTCCCCTTTTCATTAAATAGGCTACAGAAAACCACGTAGGCTACTGAGTCTACAAGCTCATATGTCACAGCCTTGTTCAGGGTCTGTTGTAGGCCTACCTCACCAGGTAGCCTACAGACTATTATGCTCCATCAAAAGTAATTAATTATATAGGCTACAGGACTTTTCATGAGGAGCTGAAGAATCCTATAGATCGTACACATGAATTATTAAGATATGGTGGGCTTTTGGACCCAGCATAACACAAGTAGGCACCTTGCTCAATGGAATCATAACACAATCCATCCATTTATGTACAAAGGATTGGATCTATAAACTCATCCAGTAAAGCAATGCTCTGCAAACCTTACAGATCAGCTAGGCCACGCAGTGTAATTAATAGTGAAAAATGGTAGACATAGTAATGTGGGTATGGTTACAGAGCAGAGGTGTTCATATTTATTTTACTTATCAGAAGGTTTGAAGCGATGCCTGTGATATCTTCTCTAACAAACAAACAGGTTTGTTTCAATTGTCAAAATGTCTAGATGAGTGAATGGTCTCTTCTCCCAATGCATCACCCAGCTCTGTGTAGGACATGGTGTTCATGGTTACTCATCCAATATCATTTAAACCATCAACAACAAGCACATCTAAAGGAAATTCTAGACCAGGGGACATTGTAGAATTGGACCTTTAGCCCCAAAAAGATTAGCATTTCATTCTGCAATGTTTCCTTTATGTAGGCTACTCGCTGTGTTAAAGGGGCCATCAGGACGCGACTGATGGGATTTTTCATCAATGGGTTGTATGTGTTAGAAGAGAATTTGCGGATTGATCTTTCAACGCCTTCCAGTTTTCATTTAAATATCAGCCCCCCTAACGGTTTGGGTGAAGCCTAAATAAAAGTGGTTAGCTTCATTTTAGAAAAGAAAATGCCAGCCATTTTAAGGGGGGCTGAGATTAAAAAGAGTGGTGCTTCAACCACTCAATAGTGGCAGCCTCCCTCTAAAGGTATTTAAAAAGATGTTTATTTCTGTATTATTTTGGAAAAATCCACACATGTTACATAGGAATTTTATTCAGAACAAAGTCAGACTGACCTCAGTATTGTTGGAATGCATATAGTCACATT
This sequence comes from Urophycis tenuis, assembly GCA_036785325.1. NCBI lineage: Eukaryota > Metazoa > Chordata > Actinopteri > Gadiformes > Phycidae > Urophycis > Urophycis tenuis. The sequence goes on from JAXIVH010000006.1 coordinate 455,852, forward strand.
GAAATCCATCAATTAGCACTATTATTTCCCTTTTAATACTCCTCCCCTTCCTCCTCTCCCTCACCCTCAACTGAGTCAACTCCCACCTCCTCGTAATCCTTCTCCAGGGCTGCCATGTCCTCTCTGGCCTCAGAGAACTCTCCCTCCTCCATACCCTCACCCACATACCAGTGCACAAAGGCACGCTTAGCATACATCAGATCAAACTTGTGGTCAAGACGAGCCCAGGCCTCTGCAATGGCAGTGGTGTTGCTCAGCATACATACAGCCCTCTGGACCTTGGCCAGATCTCCACCAGGAACTACAGTGGGGGGCTGGTAGTTGATGCCAACCTTGAATCCAGTTGGGCACCAGTCTACGAACTGAATCGAGCGTTTGGTTTTAATGGTGGCAATGGCAGCATTGACATCTTTGGGCACCACATCACCACGGTACAAAAGGCAGCAAGCCATGTACTTGCCGTGGCGGGGGTCGCATTTCACCATCTGATTGGCTGGTTCAAAGCAGGCATTGGTGATTTCACCCACCGAGAGCTGCTCGTGGTAGGCCTTCTCAGCAGAGATGACAGGGGCATAGGTGGCCAAAGGGAAATGAATACGGGGATATGGCACCAAGTTAGTCTGGAACTCTGTCAGATCCACATTAAGAGCACCATCAAAACGAAGGGAAGCAGTAATGGAGGACACAATCTGACCGATCAGCCTGTTGAGGTTGGTGTAGGAAGGACGGTCAATATCTAAGTTCCTACGGCAGATATCATAGATGGCCTCATTGTCTACCATGAAGGCACAGTCAGAGTGCTCTAGGGTGGTGTGGGTGGTGAGGATGGAGTTGTAGGGCTCCACCACAGCGGTGGACACCTGGGGAGCTGGGTAGATGGAGAACTCCAGCTTGGACTTCTTGCCATAGTCAACTGACAGGCGCTCCATCAGCAGGGAGGTGAAACCAGAACCGGTGCCACCTCCAAAGCTGTGGAAAACCAGGAAGCCCTGGAGCCCAGTGCACTGGTCAGCCTGGGAACAAAGAAAGCACAAAGTCAAGCAAGGATCTGAATTTGTACAGTAAATTGTTCTTCATACCAAGATACTTACCAGCTTGCGGACCCTGTCCAACACCAGGTCAATGATCTCCTTGCCGATGGTGTAGTGTCCACGGGCGTAATTGTTGGCAGCATCCTCCTTACCAGTGATCAGCTGCTCAGGGTGGAACAACTGGCGGTAGGTCCCAGTGCGCACCTCGTCTATGGTCGAAACGAGGGTTATTGAGGTTTTAAATGGAATAGCGTATCCTACCTATCAAGCAGCAGCCTTAACCATCTGTTTGGTAGCCTCAGGTGGGAGGTTAGCATGCAGTTTTTCTAATGGCCTTTAGGGGGTGCGCTCTAGGTGGTCACCATTTGAAGTTAAAGCAAAACGTTTGTCCATACTGAACTACCTTCTTCCCTGATCTTAGATGAGTTGATACATACCTCTCTCATTTTAGTGCGTGCACTCGATCACTCTGGCGCGTAGCGCTACTTCAATAGCATGTAGCATGGCCCAGTATATTCCTTAGGATCCAAACGGGGGTGAAATTAGAAGCGACCAAGCACTTCCACGTTTTCCCTATACGGTTATGTGAGTAGTTACATGACCCAAGTATGGTTACACAAAATGAAACATGGCAATTTTCTAAGCAGATAAAAAGGATAACTATAATGTATGGTGAAATAACACCTGGGAGCACTTCGACGTCGGTGCAGTAATATCATCACTCCTAAAAGGTACTCTCCCCCTCCCCGTTACTTCCGTCAATAGAACTAACGTGACTTTTTACTTCTACTACTACAGGTAGTGCAGGCACTAGCGTGCAGGTCAAGTTGGTTCTATTGACGGAAGTAACAGGGGGAGAGGATCTTTTAGGAGTGATGATATTACTGCGCCAACGGCGAAGTGCTCCCAGGTGTTATTTCACCATACATTAACATAGTTATCCTTTTTATCTGCTTAGAAAATTGCCATGTTTCATTTTGTGTAACCATACTTAGGTCGTGTAACTACTCATGTAACCATATTTAAATAGGGAAAATGTGGAATTGCTTGTTTGCTTCTAACTTCATCCCCGTTTGGATCCTAAGGAATATACTGGGCTAAGCAACATGAAAGGCGCTTTTTTAAATAAAATGCATTATTATTATTATTATTAAGCTACATGCTATCGAAGTAGCGCTGCGCGCCAGAGCAATCTAGTGCACGCACGAAAGTGAGAGAGGTATGTATCATATCGTCTAAGATTAGGGAAGAACGTAGTTCAGTATGGACAAACGGTGGCATTTTCCTTTAACAGGAGGGTTAAGAAACGTGAGTTCTCACAATACAAAGTGAATAATTGTTTCCTTTGTTTGGTTAGGATGTCAGAGTTTTAGCAATCTGCAATTAAAAAGATATTGACAAATTTATTGAGTTTTGGGCTACTGTGTGGGAGCTATTCAAGTCCCACCAGAAATATTGTTCTGTAAATTGCTCAAATATGGATTGTTTCTGTTGCTGGTGCTAGAAAAGGAGACCCTCTATGAACCTAGTTGTTGTTATCAGCGTGATATGCTCCAGCTTACCAATGACAGTTGGCTCCAGGTCTACAAACACAGCCCTGGGGACATGCTTTCCAGCTCCAGTCTCACTGAAGAAGGTGTTGAAGGAATCATCTCCTCCTCCAATTGTCTTGTCACTGGGCATCTGTCCATCTGGCTGGATCCCATGCTCCAGACAGTAGAGTTCCCAGCAGGCATTGCCAATCTGCACACCGGCCTGACCAACGTGGATGGAGATACACTCACGCTAGGGAGGAGAAATAAATTATGTAAATGATGAAAATTGACAAACCACTTACTTATGATATAACTATGAAAATAATAAAATTATGTTATTATGCTCAATGAAAGCGCAATTCAATTAACTGGTTCAGTTGCGCAAATTACTGAAATCATTGTTAATGAGTAGCGTATATGCTGACAATGCAAAACGACGTCGGTCGATGGGTTCCATGGGCGTGGACCATTTGATGGAGAGAGCCTGTGCTCATCTTTCGGCGTGAATCATAGCTGTGTTGTTGTTTTAACAAGGACCGATCTTAGTAATTGCTGACATATCTCAAATAGCCTATACATCAGCACTGCGCTGTTCACAATTGAAACTGTCTCTCCACCGCAATCTGATAATAAAAAAAATAATAATAAAAACATTTTGTTCCGTACGCATGCAACGTAGGAAAGCGCCAGACAATCTCTTGCAATCAACAAAACACAAACGATTTGTTCTTAATTTTGTTTAATTCTACGTGAAATAAAGCACGAGCCGCAATCTAACCTTTCTAGGACTATGTAGGGAAATTATGGAAAGTGGAAACTACATATGGAAAATGCAATCAATCCAATTGTAATAATATAGAGTGCTCTTACCATTTTTTATATACTTGGTGGTGCTGACCGTTGCAGATGCTCCTCGTAAGGGCGTCTTACAATTCGACAGTTATGGGGTCGATGTAAGAGGTAATGCAGCACATGGGGATGGCCTGGTCTATTTATGCACGTGTGGTCGCGACGGTTCCGTCTACTGGGCTGTTATTGGTCAGATTCCAATCAATCTTTCGCTTCAATTGCTGCGGAGTGCTTCTATTGGGAAAATAAAAAAGCCCACCCCCTAGACCCCACCCGGATTGCCTCCATTATTGTGTAGTAGCCATGTCTTTGTGTTAAAAAATGTAGGCTAGAGTATTTGGTGCGTATACAAACCCCTCGAGATTGTAGTTTACATGTAGCACTACGTCAATCGTTACCATTTTCTACTGAGCATTGAATATAGGCATACCTGGGGTATCCTGGAATATATTACAATATAATAAATTAGAGACGATGTAGTTGAAACAATGGAAAAGCACCGAGGGTATGTAGCCTAACTGATAAACAAACAAATATGTTAATATAGGCTAATTATTCCGTCCCCAATGTTGAATGTAATCAAAAGTAAAAGTGTATTTGATTGATCATAATCTTAAAATTGGCCTATCTTCTATACATTCAGTAGGACTGGGGCTTTTTGTACTCATATATTTAATACTGAATAATGATTTGTGTTTCACAGTATTTTGTATACATATTTCAACTGCTCATAGATGGGGATAGAAGGCCAGAGTGCCAGACACCCAACCCCCAAGCTCTACTCCCTAGATACAGTCGTTGCTAGGGAATGGAAGGGGGAGGGGCGTCGTTGCCAGGATACAACCGGGTATCCCGTAACCCGCCTTAATCGGACGGTCACGTGACCAAGCCTAAATCGCATTAATGGAGATCAGTGCAGCTGCCCAATAGAATAACGACAGAGAGGGAGCCAAAGACTACATCGTGATATTGCGACATGGAGCCCTTTTGGGAACCTTCGGCTCACGAAATACACACTTGCACACCGAACCATGCCCGGCACGATTCATGCCTACTGAATTCGAACCACTAAGTGCATTTTGTTGTCTAATTGATTGTGTGTATCAAACGCGCCCAGTGTGAATTGAGAGGGGTGGGGTTATACAAATATGGCCTCGCCTCTCCTTCATTTAGAACTGTGAGCTGGGCTTGCTGTTTGTGACGTATAAGCATTCACTTACAACCTAGGACACAGACAAATGTAATGTATTTCATGTGTGCCTTTTTATTCTTTCAAAATGTTCAATGTTAAATAACAATATTGTATTGGGTCCTATTTTATATTAAGAAATCAGAGCACAGTCTTTCCCATATTTCAATTCGGGTCCTTTTTAGTTCGGGATGGAGAGGTTTTTTAAGGGAGGGGCGCGATCTCTTTTATGCTCTTGCCTCGATTGTGCAGCTGCTTGGGCCAAGCCTGTCTCACAGCTGCTGGGAGGAGAGTAAAAGGGGCGGGTGTAGAATGTTCTCTCAAAATCTTACGGCATGGATGGAGCCATCGTTAGTTATGTACTCTTCCGCGTTCATCCCCTGCTGGCCATATGGAGTATAACACCCACTAAAGCTCTTGGTTGTGAGGTCTCTTCTACTCATTTCCCTTTAGGATAAACCTACCCAAAAATGCAAATAGAAATTAATACCATTTAAAATTGAACAGGAAAAGGTGTTTTTTTTCAAGTGGGGTTCTATTGTGGGTTGGTTTATATAGCGAGTGAGTTTGACAGTGAGTGGTATATTGTTAAAAACAATGTAGCTTTTTTCTAGTGCCTCTGCTTCAGGGCACGAGATGAGAAAAGCTGGTCTCCTCTGGTGGAGGTTAACCCCAAAGGCCGAGTGCAGCCTTTGATCCCTCTTGGATTATTTCTATGGAGCCCTGTATCTGCAGTTCAGCTACATTACCTCCAATTCAGTCAATAAACTGCTCGACTAAAACAGGTGTACTCAGCTACTTTTCCTCTAAAATCCCCTGATACACAGAACTTAAAGCAAAACAAAATACATTCAATCCAGGCCAATACCTAGCAGAAGCAGAGAGAGAGAGAGAGAGAGAGAGAGAGAGAGAGAGAGAGAGAGAGAGAGAGAGAGAGAGAGAGAGAGAGAGAGAGAGAGAGAGAGAGAGAGAGAGAGAGAGAGAGAGAGAGAGAGAGAGAGAGAGAGAGAGAGAGAGAGAGAGAGAGAGAGAGAGATCAGACCACTGAGTGACATCATTGCAGAGAAACTAGGACAAAGAGGGTGGAGAGCTGGAGGACTGGCATGCAGGATGAATACTGTGGCAGGCCTTAGCAACATGCACTAGCCAGTTTGCATGTACAATCTTGATGCACGCATCTGTGTATTGGAAGCATTCAGCCATTTTGCATCATTTGTCACACCACCTTGCGCATCCTTTGCATAAACAAATTCCCTTACAAAAGTAAGATATACACAGTGCAAAGTGCGATATTGTTAGCCAACTAAAATGTATTTATAATTCATGAATAGGTTATTCGCACTTCAATGGCTGTTTGCTTTTGTATGCATCTAAAATGCATTCCCTTTATTTGGACGGAATGTGTCTTGAATTAATGACAAAGATAACTGTTGTACATTTCAACTCAAATGCTTTAATTTAATATCAAAAGAGCAACACCCAAGCTACATTGGCTTAAATGGGATGTATCACCGAATATTAAACAGCCTACACATGCAATGCAGGATGCTGCAGAAACGGTGTAAGCGTGTAATTGTTTCGTATTCTGTTTATACAGCCTAGCATAATATTACATCTCCTGACGCCCGTGATGGACGGTATTAAAGATGACGGCCTTATGTGGGGGTTGTAGAAGAAACATTTTTTTCTGCACAGGAGCGGAAAGCCCAGCCCAGCCGGTATAAATCTGCTAGCACCGCCTTCCGATTCAGCAGTTGCATCAACCCCGTTGGGTAGAATACGCAACGCAATACAGACACAAATAAAAAAGGATATTTCTTCTTATTTTATATTTACTTTTTGTTTGAACCACACCAGAAAAACATGGTAAGTGGGGTAGTTTTTTCAGCAATTAGTGTCTGAAATAATTACGCTAATGTTTTCTGAAATGGAATTTAGGGAACGACAGGCGTCTGATGTAAGCCGATATCACACCAGGTCTTGGTTACAATTGGAAAGGAACAACCATGTCAATATAGTTATATCTCATTTTACTTTATATGCGAAAACATGCGTTATTTCGCTGAGCATAAATGACTAGTAGGCCTAGCAGTGTGGGTGAGATCGAGAACAATAGTGAATGAAATGACGTTACCACCCTTCTGTCTTACCAGCCCTCTGTCTTTGATGAGGGGAAATTATTTGAGCTCAATTAACGAATTTAAACGGAAATATAGGTAAAAATACCATGATTTGGAGATTCGCAATGTATGTCTTGTGCATGACAAAATTGACAATTCGTCCTCTACTCTAAAACAGGGAGAGGCTGGGTCGAAATAGATAGAGATAATAACATCCCTCTGACTCTTATTGTTTTATTCGGCCAATAAGGCAGGTGTAGCCTACTTGCTATTGTGTAAAAAAAAAAAAAAGTACAGTAGGTTCTATATGGTAATATTAGGCATTTAAATGTTATTTTAATGTGTTAAACCACAAAACAACGTATTAGTCCTACACATAGGCCTATATTGTACTTATTATACATTTATATTGGGCTCTCTTTCTTTCTTATTGAAAAACCATACCATTAAGCAATTAACTTCTTATTTCATGGTAGATGGCCTCTATGCGCATTTTTATTAGCAGGCCCTATAGGGGTCGAAGCTGCAAACGGCAGTTAAAGAAAATAGACATTTCTAGCATTTTATTAGGGCTATTATATGATGTGTGTGCATGTGTGCTGCCATGCATATATGTACGTGTTGACAATCCAAAAGAGGGACTGGTTACAAAACGAAAGAAAGGCACCCCTAGTCAACCTGCAGTAGAAAGGAGGAGGAGGAGAAGGAGGGGTCATGCGTTGCTTTACTTGCGGTATAGCTATGGTATAGCTGCAGACCGGATATTTCGCGTGGGCGGGCTCAATGTCTTTCGCTTTTTGTTCCGACCAATCAGAAGGTCGAATTACGGTTCAAGCTAATCATTGTCTAAAATAATTAATTACTGGTAACACTTCCGTTTGCAATCGGATTCGTTATTGCAGCCAGATATTGGTCAATTGGGATGCCCACTCCGCCATTGTAGTAGGGACAACAGCAATCCCTCTAACCACAGATCCACCCGATTGTGCCAACCGATTGCCCAAATGTTCTTCCTTCATGCTGTCTTGTACGACCAAAGTGGAAATCGGGGCTTATTAGTTATCACTTTGTTGCCCTGCGAATTGTGTCTCACGTGAGGTGGGTTGAGTCCCATCATGCCCTCCCGGCGGAGGCCAGCGACGTGTTCGATGGCTCGCTGTGGTTGGATGCAAAAACACCGCTCACCATTCGGCAATGGAAAAGTGTGATTACATTTTTGTAACACAAAACAATGACATGTGATTTAATGCGTAAATAGAAATTAAATAGACCTACATATATTCTTGCTGTCAAATGCTATCGAAGGTCGAATATGAATGAGTTTGGACTACTGGACTGCAAGGCAGCCGTTAAATTCCCCTCTGCCAAATATGGATCGTTTCAATATTTCATTTAGCTAGTGTTAGAGTTCAAGAAAAGAATTATGAACTGTGATTCGTTATTGTTTATTATTTCACAAATTGTTATCATTATAATGCAATTGTTGCCATTGTTATTGTTATTATTGCACAAAAAAATTGTAATGTAGCCTTAATTGCTATAAAATGTAGGCCATATTTTTTAAGCCTCAAAGGAAAAACACTACTGCAGCCATGTTTGATCCAGGGCATGGACACTGAACTTAAATTCTGAGGCTAATAATGTTGTCTTTATATGTGATTTGATACCCTTGTTTTGAACCTGATTTGTGTAATGTCTGCTCTCAAACAACCATTGACCAATCAGCCATTTCCAGTGCACTGTAGCACTGCATTGGACATGACCAAAGCTTTGTTGGGGGTGGTAGTGATTTGGTTGGCTTGGCCCTTACGATCAAAGAACTTGTAACCGTCATGCATTATAGCCCTCACAGGTTTGGGTGAGCCTGCAGATATACTTAATCCTACAGATTGCAGTGCTGGGTGGTGTCTCTTGCCAGTGCAGTGGTAGTGACATGTACATAGACATTGAGCTGTGTTTCTTCAAATTCAAAGCCAAAGCTGAAAATAAACATACCCATGCATACTCAAAACTAAATATTAAGATGTTATGTCTTTCCACAGCGTGAGTGTATCTCCATCCACGTTGGTCAGGCCGGTGTGCAGATTGGCAATGCCTGCTGGGAACTCTACTGTCTGGAGCATGGGATTCAGCCAGATGGACAGATGCCCAGTGACAAGACAATTGGAGGAGGAGATGATTCCTTCAACACCTTCTTCAGTGAGACTGGAGCTGGAAAGCATGTCCCCAGGGCTGTGTTTGTAGACCTGGAGCCAACTGTCATCGGTAGGTTCCCCTTTGGCTTGCATTTTTTCCTTTATCAAATGCTACAATTAATTGAAAATCTATTAAATCAAATCTGCTGTTTTCAGACGAGGTGCGCACTGGGACCTACCGCCAGTTGTTCCACCCTGAGCAGCTGATCACTGGTAAGGAGGATGCTGCCAACAATTACGCCCGTGGACACTACACCATCGGCAAGGAGATCATTGACCTGGTGTTGGACAGGATCCGCAAGCTGGTTGGTATCTCAGTTTGACAAAAGATGTGACAAACTGTTACTGTCACAATCCAAATTCAGATCCTTGCTTGACTTTGTGCTTTCTTTGTTCCCAGGCTGACCAGTGCACTGGGCTCCAGGGCTTCCTGGTTTTCCACAGCTTTGGAGGTGGCACCGGTTCTGGTTTCACCTCCCTGCTGATGGAGCGCCTGTCAGTTGACTATGGCAAGAAGTCCAAGCTGGAGTTCTCCATCTACCCAGCTCCCCAGGTGTCCACCGCTGTGGTGGAGCCCTACAACTCCATCCTCACCACCCACACCACCCTAGAGCACTCTGACTGTGCCTTCATGGTAGACAATGAGGCCATCTATGATATCTGCCGTAGGAACCTAGATATTGACCGTCCTTCCTACACCAACCTCAACAGGCTGATCAGTCAGATTGTGTCCTCCATTACTGCTTCCCTTCGTTTTGATGGTGCTCTTAATGTGGATCTGACAGAGTTCCAGACTAACTTGGTGCCATATCCCCGTATTCATTTCCCTTTGGCCACCTATGCCCCTGTCATCTCTGCTGAGAAGGCCTACCACGAGCAGCTCTCGGTGGGTGAAATCACCAATGCCTGCTTTGAACCAGCCAATCAGATGGTGAAATGCGACCCCCGCCACGGCAAGTACATGGCTTGCTGCCTTTTGTACCGTGGTGATGTGGTGCCCAAAGATGTCAATGCTGCCATTGCCACCATTAAAACCAAACGCTCGATTCAGTTCGTAGACTGGTGCCCAACTGGATTCAAGGTTGGCATCAACTACCAGCCCCCCACTGTAGTTCCTGGTGGAGATCTGGCCAAGGTCCAGAGGGCTGTATGTATGCTGAGCAACACCACTGCCATTGCAGAGGCCTGGGCTCGTCTTGACCACAAGTTTGATCTGATGTATGCTAAGCGTGCCTTTGTGCACTGGTATGTGGGTGAGGGTATGGAGGAGGGAGAGTTCTCTGAGGCCAGAGAGGACATGGCAGCCCTGGAGAAGGATTACGAGGAGGTGGGAGTTGACTCAATTGAGGGTGAGGGAGAAGAGGAAGGGGAGGAGTATTAAAATGAGAGATGAATGGTCTACAAACAGTGCATGCCCTTCCAATTGTTGACCCATAATAAAGGTTCATTTGAATTAGCTTTTTCTGTACTTGTTTTTTTCTCTGAGTAAAGGGAAAGATAACACAATAAATGTTGTGCTTGTTGTGAATCAAGTTTTTGAAGAATGCAAATTGTAACTACCACAAGTTCATTACATGTTTCAACAAGTTTTTGGAGTCACAGAACACCTTCGTCACATGTACTTGTACTTCAGCTGGAGCATGAAGTGAAATGCAGAATGTCAAGCAGCAGTACAGTTGATGTTAACACTGGAACCACATGTTCAAGTACCACAACAATGTTAAATGCATTGGAACAGTACTAATTTAAAAAATGTATCACAATATCATGTATCACAATGAACAAATTCAGCCTTGATTGCATTGGCAATAGCAATAGCTTAGCATTGTATCATCAAACCATTACGTCATAAACCTCCAAGATTCACCTCATATCAGCAAACAACCTATTGGCCAACAAATTAAATGACGTAAGGCGTTTACGAATGTAGGTAATCTTAGCAGCACAATAACCCAGAATAATGCTCTTCTGATCTCTCAGATCTTTTTGATCTGTTCACTCCCAGGATCAATCATTTGTAACATGAATGAAGATACATTTTGGAAACATTTATTGGAAAAACCTTACATTTAAATGTATCCAAATCAACAGTATGCATTCATTTTTATTTGCTTAAAATAGGAACAAAATTGCTATATTTTTCAAATAACTAATTTTGGGGGGAACTGAAGGAAATGATCACTTCAACTATGGTGAACATTTAAGAAGAGCAGCAAAGTATATTTATTTTCAAGGTAACTTTTGGTAAAGAAAATACGTAGAAAAATGTATAAAAAGACAATTCATGTTCCTAATGCAAATATGATGTTTTGTGTAACGTAGCATTTGCCCCAGATGTTGGCTATCACACCAGCCTGCCCTGAAGTAAAGGACAGTTGTCAACAGCTCCCTGACGATTCAGAAAGTTCTGGGTCCCAGAGCAGGCCGTGGTCTGGATGTACTGAGGCTCTGTTGGCACAAAGTCCTCCTTTAGAGGACGATATGCCTTGAAACGCCTAAAACAAGAACATTGGTTGTTTTATTTCTACCTTGTAGACTATCTTCATGATAGAACATGTATTTTGCCCTTTTCATGTAACATCACAAATGCACATCATTAAGAATGATTTCTCACCTGTAGGAAAATGCCACTGTTCCGACAGCCATAGCAACAGCTAGCACCCCCAACACCATGGCTATAGTGCCAGAGGAGGACAGACCAGAGTCTGAAAGCAGAATTATCATATAATACTGTCACTTGGAACACAAAGGCATAGTTTTGTCAAACATACACTGCAATTGCACAATTCACAAATACTACTACTGTTTCCTTGGTTTTAACTGTTTGGTAGTAGCCATGTCATAGTCTTACCCATGTGAACACTGACTTTAGCAGTGGCAACAGCAAGACTGACATCGTTGGCCATTGATACATTAATGCAGTAGACCCCTGAGCTATTGAAGAAGTGACGAAGCACCAGCTGACATTCCTTGGATGGCTCCACCATGTTGCACTCAGTGTGAATGGGCCTCAGGCACTCTGCATCCAGAATCACACTGCACACCTCTTTTGGAAGGCTGGAGATACAATACATAAAACATAGGAAATCCTTGAAAGGACCAAACCACAAATCACAAAACCCCATTAAAGGAATGGAATGTGCAGTAGAGGGATTTAGTCGTTTTAAAAGTGCAGGAGCAATCACCTTCCCTGGCAGGTAACCGTGAGATCTATTACGTGTTTTTCAGTTGTCGGCATCAAAGCATTGTCCATTTGAGTTATGTCGACTTTCTCAATTCCCTCTAAAGAGGACCATAAAAGTAAGGAACAGATTATAATACAGATGGGAGTGTATTCCTGATTAGTTATTGATGAATATGTTGTTATTGATGGATGTATAAGTAAAGTAAAGTGCTATTTACCAATCACTTGGATGCCGGTACAGAATGAGCCGTAGCGGTAGATCACACAGTCGTCTTCGGAGGGTTTGTCCCCGCCGTCACGCTTAGCAACCACCACCGTCGCCTGACCCCTCACAGTCTTCCCTGCACCTTGTATGGAGAACCCGTTCATTGTATGTATTGAGTCATCCAGATCCAATCATTATCATAATAGAAATTCAATTGCAAGGGAAGACAAAGAGGCTGAAACCTGCACAGTTGCATACATTGACTCATGATAAGCACACTAGGTGCAGAGGTTGTACTTACGGGCAATAGGTCTGGTCAGTGCCCTGGGCGCAGCGTCATGTGAGACAACATTGGGCATCCCAGTGGTGGCAGTGGCTGAATCAGTAAGCAGAGCAGTGGGTATGTCGGGGTTGGTAGAGGAGGGGGTATTCTGTGAAGTGGGTTGGCTGGTGGAGGCCTCCTCTTGGGTGTTGTCCTCCTCCATGTCAGAGGGAGACACGTTCACATTCAGGGCTGTTGCCTTGGTCCACACTAAAACTGGGACAGCAGAGCCCAGCACTGCAACTTTCACTGCGGGTAAACAAGATGATTGATGATGACTGATCACAACATAGCAGACCATCAGCCTGACCTGTTCTTTTTCCTTTCATTTTCTTTTACTGTATCTTTCTTCATCTTTCTTTGCTTCTCTTGCTTTTTTTATTTCTTTGTTTTAATCCGTTGGACATTTCTTATTTTCTGTAAAGCACTATACGCACGCTCAATAATACACTGTACGTACAGATGTATGTAGCATTGTTTAATCCTTACTTGTAGTACCCACATCAGCATGGGGTTGAGGGGACGGTGTGGGGACCACTGGGGGGTCACAGGCCTTATCGGGGATGACAGCCTGGACCACCACCTGGGGCCTGTAGGCTCCGGGCCGGACGTAGGTGTGGGTGACCGTCAGCTCTCTGGATATCAGGGCGCCGCTCTCGTCCCCAAAGTCCCAGTTGAATGTTGTGTCGGCGTTGCTCAGGTACTGGCTGGGGTCATGGAGAGTGACAGTGAAGGCGATGGCCCGGTTCTTGATGAAGCACAGGTCGCCTGCCACGATGTCGTTCACTTGATCCAACGAGACGGCGAAGGGAATTTGATCTACAGGACGTAGACGTGGACACAGTGGGACCACTAGTCATGTTGTCCACTAGATTTTACAAAGATTGTCCACTAGATTGTCTACACGTTTTTACATAGAAAGGACCACAGGTGCAATACAACCATTGCGTTTATGAATAGAGTCCTTATTTCCTACATTCCTCAGAATCAGATCAGAATCAGAATCATGTTTATTGCCAAGTTGGTTTGCACCTACAAGGAATTTGACTTGGTGCAATTGGTGCAAAGAAAAACAGTATTAAAATATAAGTAATATAACTATAAATATACGTACAATGAACACGGAGCAGTAGTGCAAGCAGAGAAAAATGGTGGCCCCCAATGAGTACACACTGTAAACTACTTGGTTGAGCCATGAAATAGCCCTTATAGTATCAATACATAAACACTCCCTGTTTGTATATAGAGCTTAATAATTACCAGTGATGGAAAACTGAGTGGAGGCATATCCAAGAGGAATGAACTTCTGCTTGCCACGGTAGTGGTAAATGACTATGTCCATGGCATAGGAGCCCAGGGGGACATCGGTTGTGTCAATAGTCAAGGATGAGGACGGGCCATCGGACACCTGCCAGTATTGATCTGGCAAAGAGAAAATTTACACAAAACATTACAAACATAGAAACATAGGTGTGCGTTGAGTACACATGAATGCTTACATATGCAGTATATCTTAGTATATCACAGTATACAGTGATATAATCAGCATCATGATTATGATGATGCTTCTAATAATGTTATTGCTTCTCCTACCCCATGTCTTCCACACAAACACATAGCTAGGATTCTTGTCTTTCTTGAAAGGGGTTCCGTCAGGGAAAACACCCTTTGACTCATTATCTGGAGGATACACTGGCTCTGATTCACTATATTTTGTTCCTGCAATAGCAAAAAAAAACATTGGTTAGTCAATTCAATGCATTGAATACATTATGATTAGATTGTGTGTGTGTGTGTGTGTGTGTGTGTGTGTGTGTGTGTGTGTGTGTGTGTGTGTGTGTGTGTGTGTGTGTGTGTGTGTGTGTGTGTGTGTGTACATGTGAGTAGTGTGTACCGTTAACTACACAGTCCTCAGCCCAAACAACCTCTCCATTGGGTTGAAGGTTTTGGTTATGTGGGAACTCCAGGTTAATGGTGAAGGTCACCTTGGCTCCAGTCAGAGTAGGAGCGTCATTTCCCATGTTGAATGTCACTCTTCCACCTGTAAGAAAGTCAACACTAAAGAATCAATCATGAACACATGCCAGTCAAGTATATTTTTGCATGTTTTCATAAAATGTATTAAATGAAATTAAATCTATGTAATGAATGATATGTAAAATGTGGACCTAAATATGGACACATTTCCCATGCATTCATTCATTCAATGATTTATAATTTAATCTTTATTTTGTACCTTTCCAGGAGTCTTTGTAGCGAGGGTCTCCATCTTTCCAGATAGGGTACATCTTATTATTCCATGATGGATATCTTGTGAAGCGGTTTTTGGGCTCTGTAATAATCAGGTAATATCATTAAGTAGAATACAATAATATATACTTGAAATTGAGAATAGATCTTATATCAACAAATATTTTCCTCACACATTGTACATCCTGGTTTCTTGGTAGATTCAAAGAATGTAACATGTTGACATGCTACTAGTTAATTCTATTTTTATGTATGATATATTGCAGCATTTCACAGTCTTGAAAACTGTTGACCCGGTGAACTTTTTAGGTGCCTTAGCGTCGGCGATTGAATAGAATTCCCTGATCCTTTTAATCTCTTTCAGGTGACCCTTTCTCAGGCTGACAATGTGTGTGTTTGTGTGAGGGAGAGAGGGTGAAATTCAGATTAAACAGTATTCATAGTGAAAGAGGCCCATTGAAAAGGTATGGCACAGTAAATAATCCTTCTTTATTTGTACCTTTACTCTGGGCTTTGTATTTCAACATTTTTTATATAGTATTTTTTGGATCTTAAAGGAAAACACATATCTGCATAGTTTTGTCAAACGATTGTTATGAAACAGAATAATATGATTTCTTTATGGCTATTGGAAAAGGAGGGGGGGTTAGTTCAGAGAAATACCAGGGCACACGTCTGGGATTTGTTCACATGAACTACAATCATATGATTGAGATAATAGTCACCACCACACACGGCTCAGACTGTTGGTATGCCTTTCAAGTTCATGCTTGGTTGAGAATCAATGCAGGATTTGTTTATAAAAGAGTGGACCATGGGATAGGTCCATTCATTTATGAACAAATCCCATTGTGATCATCTCAAATTCATTCTATCTTTCAAATAATAAATATCAAATATTCAGAAAAATCTGAAAGATGTTGGCGGTTAAGTTGTCACTACCTTCACCGTAGTACAATGTGCTAATTGCACATTTTTCAGAATGCAAATGTTTGTGTAAATATCTCACAAAATGTCTTTATACAAAAAAATATAAATTTGACAAAAGTTAAGATTAAGGAAAAGGATCATTCCTCTTCTAATGTAGCAGAAAAAATATGTAACACTTATTTCATTATTGTGATGCAAAGGAAAAATATTAACTAAATGCTATATTTTACAATAATTGTTTCATAAAAACTGTTTAAAAGCAGTTATTATTTATACTCACTTGCCACAGTGGTGGAAGCCACAGCCAGTAGCACCAGCAATGTGAGCGATGTCTGCATGGTCCTCTGGTCCTTATGAAATATCCCTTCTCTGAACAGCAGGCCTCAGCTTTATAAGTGCTCACGATGACTGAGCTCACAAGAAAAAAACTCAAACCCAAATCTCCCCTCCTCAGGCTGCCCTCAGCAGGCTCACATCTCATCCTCTTTTCAAAGGATTGAGGGGCGCTGATTTATGCATACTGTTAATGTTCCAGAATGCATAGGTCTCACTCTAGTAAAAAGAGGGCAAAGTAATCATATAAGAAGCAAAAAACACTTGCATGTAACATTCCATGGAAACAGATCAGCTTTTGCAGCTGCCAGTGACTCTCAAATCTACATATAAGGAAACTGTGTTATGAGTTAAGTTTAGTCATTGATGCAGTCATTGAGACTGCATCCCTCTTATTGTATCTGCATAAATGTGTAGATAGATAATTATGCACGTGGGCATTTTGTAAGTGGATTTTATATTCTTATATTCCGGGATAAACTTAGGGAAATCTGTCCTTGACAGAATTATTGTATTTACATGGAAAACATATGTCAGATATTAAAGTTATACCAAACTATATTCTCAGATATTCTTGGCAAAATTGTCTCATTACCAATTTGCTTGTGTGCTTCTAAATATGGGCAGGCTCCTAAATCTTATCCACAGCCACCTGACAGCTTAGAAAATTAGTCCCAATTATCTCAGGATTAACTGAGATAAAATGACTATCTTTCATCAAATTAACATCAGGGAAGTACAAATTATAAAGTATTATGTCACAGAATTGTAAGAAAGGGATTAAAAATGGCTAAATCCGAATGGGATACACTGAAATGATATTTATGTTAGAACTTTTTGGCCATTTCTGTGTCAATCGAAACAATAGGCCACACTTTACTGCTAAGTTAGACTGCTTATAAAATAAATATGAAGGAATGCAATGTTAATAAGGATTATTAAAGTGCTTGTGACTCACTTAATTAATCCGGCTTTGTCCCACTAGCCACATAACGAAAAAGTCACTGTGTTAAAAGGGTTCACCCTTATGTTTAATGCCAAATTGCTGCCAAACCTTTTTGTATTTTTTTATTTAGATTTTTCATCTTCAACAATGAATTACCCTAAACTGTGCAACTTTTGAAATACTACTTCCATACTCCACACATGCTACATGGACAACTAATACAAATAATAGTAGAATTGTGCTATCTATGTATTACTTTAATTTGAGATCTCATTTCAAGTCTCAAAGCAAGGTGGGAGGTAACATTGTAGCTGGATTGTGCAATCCCAATTAAAGCTGCTTCCTGTCTTTGATTGACCACAAACTATTTCTTGTACATTTCCAAGAAATTGATGGATAGCTTCTGTTACTCCATTTCTGATTGGCCGCATTGTGGCACCTTGAATGGTTAGGAAGGTGTGAGCTTCAACACTGGCTGTGTGGCTCATAGCTCGTCACATTGACTGACGTTTGCTTTAAATGCCACTGAAAGGCAAGATAAAAGTGCTGAACTTTGCCCATGAACGTCCTTTTCAGACGCCCCCCTTAGTAAGGCTTGTCGTCCTATGTGTTGTCCTATGTCGAATGTGTCGCATGTCCAAGGCACACGCTGCATCGCAAGGCCTTCGTCATGCAAGATCTGAACCACATCCCCCGAAAGGCTGCAGGAATCACCGGCTTCATCATTTTTGATGATGATGTGCATGTCTTCTGTTGGGGCCTGGCAGAAACACCTGCTTGCCCTTTGTGTCAGAGGAGAGGTTCACTGGAGCACATCCTAAGCTGTTGCCCGAAAGCCCTGGGCGAGGGGCGCTATCGTTGGCGCCACGACCAGGTGCTGAAGGTGATAGCAGATACCATCTGCTCGGGGATCTCACTCAGCAAGCAGCAACAGCCAGCTAGGCATTCAATCACCTTTGTTAAATCTGGTGAGAAGCCTCAACAACGCCCAGGCCAAACAGGGGGGCTCCTGACAACAGCTAGGGACTGGCAGCTGAAGGTGGACTTGGGGAAACAGCTTAAATTCCCAGAGACCATCGCAGTGACCACACTTAGGCCGGACTTGGTTCTTATGTCAGAATCAACAAGGCAGGTGATACTGCTGGAGTTGACTGTGCCCTGGGAAGACCGGATGGAGGAGGCATTTGAGAGGAAGAGGGCCAAGTATGAGGAGCTGGCAGGCGAATGCCGGCGCAACGGATGGAAGACTCGTTGTAGTCCCATTGAGGTTGGTTGCCGAGGTTTCGCAGGCCAGTCACTCTGCAGGGCCCTCAAGTTGTTGGGAATAAGGGGACTGCACAGCAAGAAAGCCATCAAGAACATCACTGATGCTGCTGAGAAGGCATCAAGATGGCTGTGGATCAGGAGGGGTGATCCGTGGGCCACACAAGCTACCTAGACACAAGCCGGGGTCTGATCACCCCCGGCTGGGTCGCCTGGGCGAGGGTGTCTGATGTTGAGAGACCCGAAACACCCTATGACCTCAGGTTACATCACTGATGATGTGTCTAGGTTGCACCAGAGGGTGTATATTAAACCTATAAAGTCATGGCACACAAGAGGAATCAGAGTCCTGCTTTCCTTCAAATGTGTTTCAATGCTTCCAATGATGTGACAGAAAGCATGTATATCAGGATTTGGTTCGACTGGCACCTCCATCACCAAAAGGAGGAAAAGGTCGGATGGCAAAATCTCAACTCTTCTCCGTTTTGGCACCGCAGTGGTGGAACGAGCTCCCTGCCAATGTCAGGACTGTAGAGTCACTCCCCATCTTCCAGAAGAGAAGACCCACTTGTTCAGAGTTCACCTGAACCCTGCAGAACATCCATCCTCCAAAACCATCCAAAACAAATACAAAAAAACACCTCCCCTCATGCTATTGTATGTTGTACGTCTTGGCACCTCATAATAGCTCTTTGTAACTTGGCCATATATGTTCAGTTGTATACTAGCAATGGTTAACCTAGCAATGTAAATGCTTGAAACTTGTTCTGGTGACTTTCTTACTGTATTAACAGCAATGAAATGTTTCACCTTCTTCTGACAAATGTAATTATTGTAAATCGTTTTGGATAAAAGTGTCTGCTAAATGCCCTAAATGTAAATGTAAAGATCAATATCACTGGCTTTGGGGGAAACAGTCAGGTTAAGAAGCATTTGTCTTACTTTGTCTGTAACTTTCATTTTGACTGGTTCTAGAATGTCCACCATCAGTAGTCTAGTCTCCAGTGCATTAAGCCAG
Organism: Urophycis tenuis; assembly: GCA_036785325.1. Classification (NCBI taxonomy): domain Eukaryota; kingdom Metazoa; phylum Chordata; class Actinopteri; order Gadiformes; family Phycidae; genus Urophycis; species Urophycis tenuis. The sequence goes on from JAXIVH010000006.1 coordinate 475,222, forward strand.
AAGCCATTGCAGTGTGCTCTGGTACTTTGGCACCATTGTTTGTTGTGTCACTGTGAGGACCAGATCTCTGCTTCCATGTGCAGTTACATCAGGGTGGAACCCAGCAGATGCTTGCCCCACCATCTCCTCTGTCATTTTATTCCTTGAGAGGCAGCCGGCCACTCTGATTTCACACAGAGAAAGGATAGGTCTCAAAGATTGTCCCATCTGGTCTTTAAAGGAATTTGTGATCATGTAATCTAAAACCCAATTCACAACAGCAGCCCACAGTTTTATTCTCCAGTGGTTTTGAAGGTTGAAACTTAGAAACAGGCAGAACGTATTCATGGTGAGCCTGTACATTAGCTATGGGTTCATTTCAATCTATAGTCTTTATTTAGTAAATAAAGTGTGGTTTTATTTAGTAAACTTGCAGTGTGGTTTAGTTATTCATTCAACATCTCAGGTGTTGCATGTCCCTGTACATATGAAACATGCACAGGGACATCAAAAGGTTTGGCATTCAAGTGCTATCCAAGCTGCCAAAAGGATGTTTCACATCTGACTTCTGAATGTTTTCTCATCCATGAGAGACCTTTGTGGTTCTGGGTCTTTTGTTACCAGGTGTTTTTTTCTGAAACACCAGCAGTGTTAGATGAAAACACAATAGCACTATTCCAGTTTATCCAGTTTTTCAAAGGTAACTTTAATGAAAGGTTGCTGTTATGAAAAACTGTTACTGTTTCTCTCCATATCGTTCCATATCCATTTTTTTAATTGGCCTTCTGATTTTGTCTGGGTGCCCAAACCCAACATTCAACAATACATAATTCCGCTTAAATGTTCCCTTGAAGTGATTATTTATATGATGTTATATTATAAGACTTGGTGCTATGTGGCACTTTCTAATAAAATGTGGCTTTTGATCATCCATGGATCTCACCACATGGACTTCTGATTCAATGGAATCAAAGATGATGTTTTAAGACCTCTGATCCTCCCAGCTTCTAATAAACACACTCCACCACCACGTGGGCCCTCTCTGGAATTGTACTTGAAGCAGAAGGGTAAACCTTTGGATCAATGGATTCATCAGACTGTGCGACAGGCTTTACAAAGCCCTATCCTTTTATGCATTGTAACAGGTTGCTGTGTTGACATTGAGTGGTCATTCAAGACATACTGTGAACATCTTGGGCACTTGTATGCTATACCAAATGTGCACATCTCATCCAAATCCCATGTTGGTCCAGCTCTGTCTGTGCAGTGAGAATGTTGCAATCATTTGATCGCCAGATACCTTTGAATGTCTTCTTTGAATAGGTTTGATATGTTCAAATATGTTTCTTTGATCCTCTTTGTCTTTGAGAGTCATTTTGAGTGGCCCCACACCCTTTGAGTGGCATGCTACTGGATTCAGGGAGAGCTGAAGTTGTGATAATGGGTCTAAATCACCAAATAGGTCAATGAGCAGTTGAAACAGTTTTTGGGCTTGACTCATAAGTTGAATCATCATGTATCTCAATGGGTTGCCATGTGATCTACATAAGGATAAAGGATAAAGAATACAAAATATGCTAGGCGTATTTCTGAATATCATTAGCTAACTTCTGTGTGTAACAAAATGGCGAGTGACAGGTGTAGCAATCTTTCCTACTACTGGCCACGTAGGTGGCTGCCACACTCCTGGGGGGCTGTGTTGGGCTCAACGACACACATGACATGCTAGGGATTTCATGTTCAGTTGAATGAATGTTATCCCAAGTACCTTCTGTGTTTGGGTAGCCAGTGGTTTCAGTATGCATCTTCTGAAACCAAGCAAACAGCTGAATCTGCAAGTACACAAACACATGTTTATAACATTCAGAATGTTTATTACATTTAGAACCAAATGGTCATTATGCAAAGAAACAAAGAAACAATCATCAAAAACTTACCTTCCAATGAAATACAAGGTGTATCCGCTTACAGGCATAAACAAAATGTGTATTTAATGCTACTTCATATTGCATAATGTTAAACAAAAAAAGTAAAAATGTACTTTCATATCTAAATCAATTATTTCCAAATGGATTAATGAAAACTTAACATTGACAAATTACAGCAATTTCTGATCATCTCATATGAAACGATTTACCTCGTCTCCTCCCTCGGTTCATTTTTTATTTTCTGTGAGAAAGATCATAAAGATACATCATTATCTTTACAGAAATGTCAATCTACATCAATCAGCCTTTCCAAAACATTGCTCTACATTTCTACAAAAGGGAATCCCAATTTTGAAACTCACACATATATAATGTCTTACTTTGTTTGGCTTCCTTTCAGGGTCTGGCCCTGATAAACTACCTTTGTATGTCATCAGTTGGGAACATGCTTTTGAAATCCAGTTTTCTTTGGATTGTAGTGGTAAATGCATACTGGGATTTCCATGTCCATGGCATATGGCCTTTGCATCTATATTTTGCATGCATCTTTCTCTTTATCTTTATATAGCATATGTCTTGCACTGTGCTCCTAACAGTGTCTGATACATACATACATACATACATACATACATACATACATACATACATACATACATACATACATACATACATACTTACATACATACATACATACATACATACATACATACATACATACATACATACATACATACATATACTTAACATTGCTATTAATTAAAGTATGCAACTTTCCTTACAGTAATACTTTCTTCTTCTTCTTTTATCCATGATCAAAATTAGTAACATGAGTAGCCATAATAGCATGTGTTGGTTACCAAGTCTTAGACCACTGTAGAAGGTTTTGGTTATAAGCATCAATTTGACAGTAAGAACTCTCTGATCTCAGTGTGTTGGTATCATGCTAAGAACTATATAGCCAAGACTTGCACTGTGGTATGGATCAGTAAGGTTGATATAACTGAAATAATTCTGAATAATTGCTACAGCCTATAGCTATGCAATTAATTATGAACACGTCATCATTTTAACGTTGTCCTATAACATAATTATAGACAATCAAACATGAAAAAGATCAACTCTCTTGGCCATCTCACCACACGGACACCACAAGGACGGCCCGCCAGCGCCTCTTCTTCCTGAGGAGGCTCAAAAGGGTTGGCGTGTCCCACCCAGGAAGGCACAAAACATCAGCAGGGACCCCAGCCACCCAGCTCACTCACTGTTCAGCCTGCTCCCGTCTGGGAGACGCTACAGGAGCACTCAGTCACACACTTCGCGACTGAAGGACACCTTTTACCTGCATGCCATCAGGCTTCTGAACCGCTGAACTCTTCTCCTAGCGCTACCTCAAACCCATTGTCAATAGCCACTGATGTAAACTCTTATATGTCGTCATTATTTGATGGGAACATGAAGACCATATAACTCAACACTCTATGTAAGACCATGTAAAATACTGGATAATACTGTAGAACACTTATATGCACTTGCACTTTACTCCTGCACATCTGTATTGTTGTTTTACCACTGCTTCCATTAAAGTTAATGTACAACCAGTTTATGTATGATGTAAACTTGTATGCTTTCAGTATGCACTTTATATTTCTACAATGCTGCTACAAATCATTCTCCATTGCTACTTATTTTCATTCTTCATCTTTCATTCTCTATTGCTGCTCTTATCCGTGACGCTCTGATTTTACTGTTATTCTGTAGGCCTGCTTATTGACTTTTTATTTAATTCAACTGTTTTCTTTGATTTTCCTTCCACGTTGGAACGGGCCTCGTCCAATAGATTTCATGGTACAATATACGTGATGCTGCACATTTGACAATAAAGGACTTGAAACTCTAAACAACGCGTATTATTACGAAAACCATTAACAGCAGGTTGTGTTTCTGTTTAGGCAAACTGAATGTTGCTAGGACCCCGTACGCGATATAGAGACATAAAGACTGAAAACGTTGCTGAAAACGTCTTAAATTATTCCATACATTTTGTGTGTATACTACATCTCAAACTATTCCTGAATAAATGTATTTGCAAAGAATGTCAGGAGTAGCTCTGTGTGGGTTATAAGAACAACGACTATTCAGAAGGAGCCCTGAGGCCAATAGACGGCGCTGTAGAAAGCGCCATGGACTTTGGTGAAGTAGACAAGCTCCATTTTGATTGGAAGAGGTAATTCCATCAACAAAGAAAGATGGCCGAAGTAATAGAGCTACAAAAGCTGAAGGTTAGTAATTTACTAATATCTATTTTCTTACTCAAGCATGGTTTTGTCAAGATTAGAATGTATGGTTCGGCTATATCTAGCTACTGCTTATGTATCAATACGTTATGGAGAAGCCAATGTAATAAGCGAACTACCCGACGGATGGGAATGGCAACTTACTAGGCGTGCATGTTCACGTTACTCCTTGAGCTAACGCAGTTAGCTAAGAAACCCGGCTTCCCCATGAACGTTAATTTGGTAGCTAAGTATCGCATATAATACATGTTACCAGAACACATGCGACAGTTTTTTTTTCACAAGGTTGTTCTACCACAATTTATGGGGTCGTCTTGACGTTTACGCCGAAACTACGGCTGCACATTTGCGCTCAAACAACCATTGTCATTTTAGATTTCAATCACATCTGCATTTATTTCAATACTGCTACCAAAACAAATTTTAGCTATGATAAATACTCCAAACTGATGGGTTACGTAACGAGTAAGCAGGCCTGGATTACAACGTAGCCTGTGTAATGTAGCATTCAGGCTCGACGTGGAACTTAAAATCCATCAAGGCAGCAAGGAAACTAACTGTACAGTTGTTCTTTTAGCTTGCTGAACTGAGGCAGGAGTGCGAGGCGAGGGCTCTGGAGACCAAAGGGAACAAAGGGGACCTCATTGCCCGGCTGCAAACGTACCTTGAGGAGCATGGTATGTCAAAACACAATTGTTTGGAATGTTCTATACACCACTGCCGTTTATAATAACTTGGTCATACTATTGACTGCATGACTTTTTTTTCTCCCTTTACGCAATTCAGAGGAAGACTTGGATGTGAATGTTGATGACGTTTTGGCAGAGGATACAGAGGTAAGTTGTTTTTCTGCATGAAACACACACATTTTACCATAACAGAATGTGCAGAACGCATACACAAACACAACGTGTTTGTATGTGGTCTGTGGCATTTAGTTAGTTGACAACTATGTGGTTCCTGTTGTTGTGAAATAATTATGAAGTACTATTTAAATTTCACATAGGACTTTGTTAAAGATGACATTGCCACTAATGGAAACACAAACAAGGACTCTAAATCTGCTGCGTGTGAGGAGTGAGTAAATTGCTTGAACTGTTTATGGTAAACTTCTAATGTATATTTCTTTTAATGACAATCTGAACTATATTATTGTTGTAAATTATAGTTTTTTTCCTGATTTTATTCTAGACCGGCTGAAGCAAAAGTGGTCAAAATAGTTCCCCCGGCATCCTCAACTGAGGTATGTAGTTATTTAAAACATGGTCCCTTGTTTACCCTGTGTCCTCAGCTCATCCTACTAGTAAGGTTATCCTGTTTTATATGCCAGTAACCATGTTGCAGGGGTAAGTTGAGGTGACTGGTGCCAAATGTTAAACAGAGAAACATATGAACATTAAACGCTTCAAGGGTTTTTGTATGTTTAGATCTCTCAAAGGACCTAACATGAAATACATTGTACAGTGTATGTTCAGTTGTAGTAATATGTAGCATCTTTCCCATGTTTAATATGTAATGAAATTTCTGTATCTGAGGCCTCTGTATCCTGTTTTCTACTGTTATTATAAGTCATATGAATAAAATAACCTTTGATAGTTCAACGGGTAATTTGAGCCGACTCAGGGTTTTCTGAAAAATGATTTGATGGGTACAATTTTAGGGTACAGGCCTAATGACAAGATTCACTATGTTTTATTGTTATCTACTTACATTTTTCAGAAGAAACATGCTATTTCATGGAATTCAAGCAATTGCTTGAATTCCATGAAATGTAAAATTGGTAGTTTCCACAATTGTTGCATTATGTCTGATAGCATTTGATAACATAGTTGGATACTACTACAAAATATAATTATAAAAAAGACAGGCAATTATAAGACACACACAAACCATATTGCTCCATTGGTAACTATATTGTATGTATTGTTTTTATCAGAGACTGCAGAAAAGAGCGGAGCGTTTTAATATGCCTGCCACGGCCGAAAGCAAGAAGGCTGTACGAGCTGCAAGGTTGTACTATGTACTATGTTTCTCTTGAAATTTGCTCACTTGAATTGGTTTAATCTAACAATGTATGCTTTGTCAAGGTTTGGCCTGCCTGCCAATACCACAAGCCCCTCTCCAGGTGTGTAGCGCAATGCTCTTTCTGTGTTGTCCAGAATGTTGCTTCATGGTGTGAGTATACCTTCATTAATACATTTTTTTTAACTTTTCCTGTATTTCTTCAGGTGTTGTGGCCAGTGGCAAAGCTGCTGTGAGTATTTGTATTTCAAATGACTAGAACATTTAGATGCTACTTTGATAACCCTGTGAATCCTTTAATTAATCTTGTATGAATAATAAACTGTATTTATTTCCTGTGAAGGTGAGTGTGGATCAGCTGAAAAAGAGAGCAGAGAGATTTGGCATGAATGTCTCTTCCATTTCTCAAAAGGTGACTCATCTTGTAACAGATAGATCTAACAGAACCCTAACCATAACAGTTGACACCTAGTCTGATTATTTGAGTTACTTGTGTTATTCTCCTCCTGTTATTTTTCAATGCAGTCCTGCTCTGTATATTAAATTGTTATCTTATTTTAATTTGTTAAGGTTGAAGAAGATGAAAAACTGAAGAAGAGGAAGGAGAGGTTTGGCATTCTCACATCTGCAGCTTCAGCTGGTTCAGGAGATGTAGAGGTAACTGACAATTTTTTTGTGTAGTATACAGATTAAAGCAACCTTTTCTTGGTTGCTTTTACAGTTTATAGTGCACCTATATATTCTGATTTCCCTCAGGGATCATTAAAGTATTTCTTTCTGTCTGTCTGATTGTTACATTTTGTATTTCAGGCAAAGAAAATGAAGCGTGCTGAAAGATTTGGAAAAGTGTAAATAACTGGTTGCAGATCATAATTTTGTTTTATTACTTAAGCATTTAACGAATGCTCACTGCTTCATATTGTGTCCTTTTTTGTAACATTTTGTGATCTTAAATAAATTGTTCTCAATTTTTGGATATCTGCCTCACTTTGTTTTCTTGAAGTGTTTTACTGGAGCCCACTGACATTGTATTCACTTTGGCATTGACTCCCAAAACCAAGCAGTTAAATATTTGATGACCATTTCCATCTTTATTAATTGGTTTTCATAGTTCACATCATCGATTTTAGTCAATCATTTACATTTACATTTAGGGAATTTAGCAGACGCTTTTATCCAAAGCGACTTTCTGATAGTGAGGAGATTGTTGTTGATACCGAAGAACTAGAAGTGCCAGGAACTCTATATAGTTTAAGCTGAAGTTGTTTATTGGTCTCGTAGGCCTACGAGGAGAAGCAGAGGATTTCATCAAGCAAGAGATTTGTGCGTGAATCTTCCTCAGTTGCTTTTCCCTGCTCCCGGAGACACAGTATTAAATACTGTTAAAGTCCCAAATTTGAACAGCATGACAGGAGTGTCCCATTCTGATTGGCTTATAATGTACAAACGTTTGTATAAAGATTACATGTTACTAAACAGATTTGACATGACGTAGGTGTATCCTTCAATCACTTTATGTTATGTCTCCAAGTTCCAGAGAGCCAGACTTAAAGTCGCCAAGAGGAATACAATCTTCACTATGTCCTTCAGAACGTCAGATCAACCTAACCGTACCATTGCTAGATAATATTTTTCCTAACACTTACAAAGAGTACATTTGTCATAAGCAGGTGACACATTTAATTGCTGCTAATACAGTAAGAAAGTCATCAGAATAAGTTTCAAGCATTTCAGTTGCTAGTATGCAACATCTCTAAGTGCCAGGTTACAGAAAGCGATCAAAGTGCCAAATTACAAAGAGCGATTAAAGTGCCAAGACGTACAACAAGTAAGAGCATGAGGGTAGGGTTATGCAGGGTTCAGATGAACTCTGAACAAGAGGGTCTTGAGTCTTTCCAGAAGATGGGGAGTGACTCTGCAGTCCTGACATTGGCAGGGAGCTTGTTCCAACACTGTGGTGCCAAAACGGAGGAGAGTCATCCGACCTTTTCCTCCTTTTAGTGATGGCGGTACCAGTCGACCAGCTGAGGTAGTTGAACGGCGTGCTCGAGCAGGGGTGTGGTGTTTCACTAATGTTTGGAGGTAGGTAGGGGTAGTTCCATTGAGGGCTTTGTAGGCCAGTAGCATCGTCTTGAATTTGATGTGAGCCACTACAGGGAGCCACTGGAGGTCTTGAAAGAGGGGGGTCACGTGGGAGAATTTGTGTTGGTTGAACACGAGGCGTGCTGCAGCGCTCTGGATCCGCTGCAACGGTTTAATCGCGGTTGCAGGGAGTCCAGCTAAAAGCGAGTTGCAATAGTCGAGGCGGGAGATGATAAGTGCTTGGGTCAGGAGCTGTGTCACTTCCCTCGTGAGGAATGGCCGGATCCTGCGGATGTTGTAGAGAGCAAATCTACAGGATTGGGTCACTGCAGAGATGTTTGCAGTGCAGGACAGTTGGTTGTCGACAATTACGCCCAGGTTCCTTGGGGTCGGTGAGGCAGATACTGTGATGCCCTTGACCGAGACCAGCAGGTCCCTGTGAGGGCAGTCTTTCGTATGAAGAGAAGCTCAGTCTTTGCGAGATTGAGCTTGAGTTGATGCGCAGTTGTCAAAGAGCTGATGTCTGCCAAGCATTCTGAGATGCGTGTTGCAATCAGAGTTTCTGAGGAGGGGAAGAAGAGGAACAGTTGAGTGTTGTCCGCATAACAGTGATAGGAGAAGCCGTGTGATGTGATTACACAGCCCAGAGATTTGGTGTATAGGGAGAACAGAAGCGGTCCTAGTACTGAGCCTTGAGGGACACCAGTGTTTAGTGAGCAGGGTTTGGACAGGGATCTGTTCCATGTGACCTGATAAGTGTGATCCATAAGGTAAAATGTGAACCAGGCTAGTGCAGTGTCAGTAATGCCGAGTTCAGTGAGGGTGGTGAGGAGGGTCTGGTGGTTCACGGTGTCGAACGCCACAGACAGGTCGAGGAGAACATGCACCGACGAGAGGAAAGAGGCCTTGGCGGCAGGAAGGGATTCGGTCACTGTCAGGAGGACCATCTCTGTAGAGTGTGCAGTCTTGAAGCCTGACTTATGGGGATCAAGCAAGTCGTTTTCTGAGAAGTAGGAGGACAGTTGGTTAGAGACTGCACGTTCCAGGGTTTTAGAAAGGAATGACAGCAGAGATACCGGTCTGTAGTTCAGGGTGTCAGCAGTGTTGAGGGTAGGCTTCTTGAGGAGTGGTTTGACTCTGGCAGTTTTGAAGGGTGTAGGGACGAGACCTGAGGTGAGGGAGGAGTTAATGAGGGTGGTGATGAACGGTAGGATGTCGGTAGAGATGGTCTGGAGAAGGGAGGAGGGGATAGGGTCAAGGGGACAGGTGGTCACATGGTTGGATGCGACCAGTTTCAGGACCTCTTCGGAGGAGAGAGGGGTAAAGCGGTTAAGTCTAGCAGAGGTGGGAGCTGGGGGGGGGGGGGGGGGGGGGGGGGGGGAGAGTTGAGGAGAGAGGAGGACATGGAAAATAATGTTTGGGGGTTGGAGGCAGAGGAGTTTATCTTGTTTTGGTAGAATGTAGATTTGGCTGTCGACACAGGGGTAGGGAACAGAAAATGTAACTTTGCATTAGTGAGGGTGCTGTCTGTTAATCGGGACCTAAATTAATAAAGTCGAATAATTTTTGCTGTGTAGTTAATGTTATGGCCTTGTTAAATAAATACACTTTTGAGAACTGGCTGGCGTATCCGTGTAATAAGAACCTATGTCAAGAACGAAGGCTGGCACCATGTGGCTGGTGAGTGAAGCGCAGGACAATCTAGCGACAAGGACGTACCCGTGACGTATGTTCCTGTGACGCAGAATTTTTTAAAACATCGTTCTCCTTAGTAATGGCGGCTTCGTTTCCATCTCCTCCTGCAAGCAACAACAACAAATGGTACTTCACCCGGCAGCAGATCGAAAACAGCCCATCTCGGCGTGCAGGACTTGATTCTGACAAGGAGTTGTCATACAGACAACAGGCAGCGAACCTACTCCAGGACATGGGACAGCGACTCAATGTGTATCTTTTGTCGAAGGGAGACTTGCGTTTAAGCTAGCCAACATTAGCCTGCTGAGTACGATACCGGTTTGAGTGACTATCACTAATGTGTGTCGTTAAAGTTGTCGGTGGATGCTGTTAACTAACCATAAGATTTGATTTATGGTTTAGCGTGCAACGAGTTAACGCCGGTTAAGTTCTGCTGTACTTAACGTTAGCATGCAAGATTCGAGCGGCCCTCTAGCTAACTATAAATGGATACTAGGGCCTTTCCAGTTCAAGGCGGGTCTTAAGGACGTTAGCGGTACCTCTTGTTTCCTGTGGTTTAGCAGCAATGTCAAACTATTGTACGTGTATATTAATAAAAGGAGAGCAAGCGTTTATGCTGAATTCCGACATAATGTTTCGTTTGGACAAATTATGAAGTGTTTAGGGAATTACATTTCTAGTTGAACTCAACATAAACAACCTTGGGAACGTGCTTATACAGCAAGACTGGCGTCTGTATGTATATATCTAATTTTGTTTACAAACGTGGATCAAGTGTAATTATTTTTTGACATTCTTAACTTTGCAAGCCAACAAACAGCCATTATTCATGCTTACTTAGATTTGTCAGATCGAGTGATTTAAACTGATTCACCTAAAATGCATCTATTACCCTTAATAAAATGTGTCAGTTCACAGCTTACTATAAATACTGCCATTGTGTACATGCACCGATTCTACATGGTGCAATCTTTTACCAGATTTCACAGAAATGTAAGTATAGTTATTTATTATGTTTATTTCGTCTTTTCAGTCTGTACCACATAACTAATACTCCCTTTGAGCAGATGTCACAATCTAACTGTTCATTGTCTGCCATTTAATTTGGCCTCAATCAGGTTATTGCTCCAGCCACACTTTTCCTTGCTGCCAAGGTTGAAGAACAGCCTCGAAAACTTGAACATGTTATCAAGGTGACACATGCCTGCCTAAATCCTCAGGACCCGTCACCAGATGTACGCAGTGACGTAAGTATTTGACAGTACAGAACAGGAAATGTTTTTTGTTTTCTTCCAGAAATTTCTTTGGAGGATGTATGAATCTATTCAAGATTGTTATTTGACATTGTTGTGTCCTGAAGCAAAGCGTTCAGGCAATAGACTCAATGAAAACACATTTGGATGGCCAATGGTTGGGTCTGTATTGAGAGCTTTTGGCTTTTGGCTCTCTAAATTTATACAACTAAACTCACTATAACTTTTCTCTTTCTAGAATGGATGATATGTAATACACAAGCCAATTTTTGCTTGTTTTTGCCAAAACTGTATGAACTTTGTAGCGTATTGCTCTTCGCATTTCCTGTTCCTTACTCCAACCTTACTTCTTACTCCAACTTTCACAGCCGTTTTGGGGTTTGCTTATTTGTGTGACTGATATGTGATTTTTAAACAATGGGTGATACTGAATGCTTTCAGCCCATTGCTCCCATAAAGCATAGCATTGTGAAGCGAGATGCAGGATGAGAGATGAGGCGAGAGTGAGCAAGTTTAAAGAGAGTGCCTCCCAGTAAGTAACCTGCCTGTCCTCTCAACCTCAGGCTTACCTGCAACAAGCCCAAGACCTGGTCATTCTGGAGAGCATTATTCTCCAGACCTTGGGTAAGTTGGGATTGAAGACTTGGGTCCCCTGATAACCCCTCTCCCCAAAACTAGAGAAGGGCTGAAATAATAATATAATAATGATCTTGTTCACAGAATATTTACATGCAGTTGCCAGCACTGGAAAGACCATTCATGTACTCATGAGTACAAATTGTCTACTCAGTCATTTCACCCTTTACCTTTGCCACTGTTACGTCATTTTGTAATCTTCAGTATTAACATTTTCTATTTATTTATTTATTTTATTTTTTTTGGTGTTATTTATATATAGGAATGGGCATCATTTCTTATGTGATGGAAAGGGACCAACATTCTGTCTGTGTAGGCATAATATCAAATACAAACGTGCTGTACAAATCAAGCACCGTCTTCAAAAGGGTAATGCTTTTCCCACATTGAAGCTAGTGAAGACTGCTATGTTTACCTTTACATTGCAGCAATGTCTTGCTGGGATTACTTTGGATACCTAGTGTCCATTGCATCTTTTTTCAATTAGACCAATGCTAGGGGATACCACGAGTAGCTGTTTGTACCAGTAGGATGAGCTGCCCTCACTGGTACAAACAAGGGAAGGAATATTACTTTGTGGGCATGTTGAATGAAATGCAGAAAAGTGTATTCAAAGGCCCAATCTCAATTCTCTATCTTACCTTCCCCTTCCCCTACGTCTTGGCCCTTGAAACAGAGGGGTAAGGGCTACATGCCCCTATGAATTGAGACAACACTCGTTACGGTTACGTCATCATACATTGACGACAAAATATTGACAATTTGTTATACACACTGCATGGTGTTTTGTGTCTTTTTCAGTTAATACGGTTTTGAATTTCATTGATGTTCAGAATGTCTTTGTTAACCAACATGTCTTTATTTACAATTATGAATGGCTACAACATTGAACGCATGACTCACTCCCACATTTGCTTTGAAGGTATTTTGATTTCAGAAATTTCTGCTCGTTTTCGTGTCGAAAACGTATCAGCTGCTGGGTTTCCTCCGGCGTTCCTTAACCTGTGTGAAAAAGGACGATATATGTAAAGCACGTATCGATTTGTCTCTAGTTGTCTACACTGATATCAAACGGAATTCGCTGCTAATTGTGTTTAGTAAACTAGACATGCATGGAGTTCATTGCTCGTCAGAGAAATGTAGTAGTTGTGCACTCAGCAATGTAACGTTCGCATATCGATTTTCAAAAAAGTTTCGATTAAGAATATGGTTGCAAATATATAGGTACAGGACTATTTAGAGCACAAAACAATACTGTCGTAAATTTTAAATAAATTATTTCAGCCAAAAATACTTACATTTATGTGACTCTCGTTGAGATCTGGCCGCGATTGTTGCCGGTTGCGCATTGTAATGGGTACCCCTTGGTTTCAAGTAAGCTCCCGATCTTACTTGGTTTCAAGGGGTGTATACCCCTTCCCCTTGGCCCTACCCCTCGATCGAAATGAGAATTGAGATAGCCCTTGGTCTCACGTGAATGCGCAAAACCAAGATAGAGAATTGAGATTGGGCCAAAGACTCTTGCTGCTCACTAATCTGAGAAATATATTGATGACCATCCCTATATTTTGTGTATTTATTTGTTTTTAAATAGTTTTTGATGTACATTGTTCTAATTTGCTTCTGCTTTAACCTTTCTGTATTCCTCCCAATACACAGAGGCCGGGCAGATACTGTTTGTCTATATCAATTAACATTTAATCTGATTTGTAAAAGTGCTTTCACATTTCTACCAGATTCAGTTGATGCAACCCAAGGTCAACAAATGAGGTTAAACAATTGAATACCAAACCTTAATACCCAGAAGTCTATACTGATGTTTCATATTTCTGCCCAGGACTCCACCTGAAGAGCGCATGCGGTTTTATTTTGTCCATTTCATGCGCAGCAGTCAATTGGGTCTAACTTACAGCAAAAGAGTGTCTAGTGTTTGTGGAAATTTGTATTGACCAAATGCTTTTTTTTGTCTTTTCTTGCTTTCAGCTTTTGAAATCACCATTGACCACCCTCATACTCATGTTGTCAAGTGTACTCAGCTTGTTAGAGGTAAGCATCAACATACGCAAAATTACAATCCTCTCACTGAAATGAAAGACTAATCCGTTTCAATATGTCAGCATGCCTCTCTGGTTTTATTGTTACAGCGAGTAAGGATCTGGCCCAGACATCCTACTTTATGGCCACCAACAGGTATGATGTTTGTTTTCTGAAAAAAAAAAAAATGTAATGGATTGTATGTGAGGGAGGGCAAAACATTCCACTAGATCATTTATGTAATAGTGCTGTGAATTTTGGTGTTGTCGAGAACTACAACTGATTATGTCTCTTCGGTCTTTCTTGTGTACTATTTATGTTGCAACTTCCCTGGACCCAATCTGGTATGTAGTCTGCACTTGACCACATTTTGCCTGCAGTACAGTCCACCTATAGTGGCCTGCGTGTGTATCCATCTGGCCTGCAAATGGTCCAACTGGGAGATCCCAGTCTCCACAGACAGCAAGCACTGGTGGGAGTATGTGGATCCCACTGTAACACTCGAGTTGCTTGATGGTACGTGTTTCTAGATAACCCACCAAGAGCCCTGAATGAGTGTAATGTATAAAGGGTCAGAGTGTTTTACAGACATGATTCTGACCTTTCCACTTTCTCTCTTTCTTTTTTTTTAGAACTAACAAATGAGTTTCTGCAAATCTTGGAGAAGACTCCTAGCAGATTAAAACGGATTCGTAACTGGAAGGTACGTCACGTAATTGCCTAAACTCTGTTTTTGAGATGAGCTGGTCATATACGAAGATCTGTGAGGGTTGCTGCAGTAATGCTCATGGTTGTCCGTTGCTTTGCTGCAGGCTGGGGGTCAGACAGCCAAAGGGAAATCCAAAGCCCAGGATGACGGTGACCCGACGGATGCAATGATGAGCATGATCTCCATGGCCTCTTCTGAGACAACCCTGGCAGGCCTCATGAGCCTGTCAGGCCCCTCTTCATCCATTGGAGAAAAAGATGGCGTTGAGATGGGCAGTGCCCAGCACTGGCATCCAGACATGAAGCACAGCTCTGAGGAGCATTCACAGCCACAACCTAACCATGAAGTCCACGCTCCGGCCAAGGTGTCGCTCAGTGAGTACCGCGCCAAGAACGCTGATGTGCTTGCTGCCCAGAAAAGGAAGCTGGAGAACATGGAGGCCAGCGTGAAAAGGGACTATGCCAATGCTGCCCAAGCTCTCATTGGTCAGCAGCAGCATCCTAGGAAAGACAAACAACAACAGCAACAACAGCAGCAGCAGCAGCAGCAGCACCACCACCACCATCACCAGCAGGCCAGCTCTCACTCAAGCTCTTCTTCCTCCTCAGATGTAAATAACCCTTCACCCATCATTCTCAAAATCCCCCTTGAGAAGGAGAGGCACGAGCGCAGCTCGCTCAAGATGAGGCTCCCCGTGCCCGGGGGAGGAGGCAGTGTGCACGGTGGAAGCGGCAGCAGCAGCCGTGGTCAGGATCAGGACATTAAACTAAGGATCAGGATGCCTGAGAAACAGAGAGGGAGTTCAGGGGAGGAGGGAAAGAGCCGGGACAAGCATAGGGAACGTTCAAATCACCATCACCACCATCATCACCACCACCACCACTCCTCCTCTGGCAGCGCCCCACTCTCCTCATCCTCACACAAACACTCATCGAGCACCAGTGGTGCCCTTGGCAGCAGCAAAAAGATCCCGAGTGACTCCTCCCGGCTGAGCTCGTCCTCCACTTCTCGAAAGAGAACTCACACCCAGGATCCCACCGCCCCGCACCCAACCACTAAAATAAGCAAGTCTTCGCGCAACGCCTACCAGCTGCCGTCATTGTCTTCCTCCTCTGTGCATGCTCTTGGGCATGCTCCGGACATCCTCCCCTCCCTGGGCCTTTCCCACCACCCGGGCAGTTACCCTCACAGTAAGGGAGACAAAACAGACACAAACGGACACAATGCTGCCACTGTGGGTCAATCCAATGAATACCAGGACACTTTTGAGATGCTGAACTCCCTGCTAAGTGCTCAAGGAGTCCAGCCCGCTCAGCCACCCATGTTTGACTACAGATCACAGTATGGGGACTATCGTTATGGAGCTAACTCCAGGGGGAACAACTCTCGGCCCCCACCCCTTCCTTCAGAACCACCCCCTCCTTTGCCTCCACTGCCCAAATAAATGCTCTATATGGGTTTGCATTACGCACATTGTACTTGATATCCTACAAAATGATATTGTTTTGTTATTCGCATTTAATGAGATTCATTCTCCCTTTTAAACATTTGTGATCATGTGTTGCTGTTTTCAGCTTATGGTGGATGAAATTTACTTGTTTCAGAATTTGTAACATACTTTAGTATAGTTTGTAAAAATTGAAAAACAAAACTAAAAAAATCTCCAAATTGGGGTAATATTAAGACACTCTGAGGATTAAGGTATTTATGGGAAGACGTGTAAATACTATTTTTGATGTAATGTTTTGTATGACCTCAACTCCAATGAAATGTGATGGTGGGATGTGGCGTCACTGTAAAATAAGAACTCAGACGCCTTGAAATGTTAGATTAAATGTTGCATCATGTAGGTATTACTTCAAGTCTTTCTGGTGATTCTTTTAAATATGTTTTTATAGTACAGTATTTATTAATTGAATGCAATTTATGAGCAACATACTCTTGATAAAATATATAAGCCTCTGCTTTCATTTTTATCAGTAAAGAGACCGCTTTTATGATGTATTGCATGTCTGTAGCCTATTTTTTTTATTTATTTCTTTATAAACTCTTCCCATAGCATTTTTGCCCATCCCAGTTGTCTATTTTTTAAAATTACTTTCATTATTTCATATTCTCTTGTACAAAGATTGTAAAACAAAAAAATATTTTTACATTTTGATAAGAAAAGTTGGAAATATCAATTTTACTTAAAGAAGCCTGTTACTTTTTCAATTTTGCAGTCATTGTTTTAAATGGTTGTAAAATGGATACATACTGTTCATTCTGAAATAATCACACTAAAAATGTTTGTACCAAACTTTTTGTCAAGGTCATTCAACATGTCTACAGTGTATAGTCTAGCTGAAGGTACTGCCAGGTTTAAGTCTGCTCATGTCATTGTCCCATCTAGAATGATCTAGAAAATGGGCTAGTGGGGCCTTGCAAATCACTATAGGAGCATAATTATCATGTTATGCCACTCATCCAGAAACACAGGAAGGCCATTACAAATTGTGTCTTCAGTTAAAAGTAGAATGTTTTAGTTTGAATATGGAGACACAAGCATTAATTTTTGTTTTGTTTATTCTATTGTCATCATTATGGACAGCATATGTCATGCCTGCGGTTTATCATTCTGAACAAGGTGTATGCGTAAGCAATTCTGACATTATCCACAGTTGAAAAGATTTAATAGTTGAGTGCATGTCTTGTTTGTTTGAGGGCATACAATGTTATTTTAATTGTGGTCTTCTATGATGCAGACCACATGTGCTGTTGTTTAAACTCAAACGTACACAATTAATGTGAGTATCCATATAATACTTTTGGCAAGGATTTCCAGGTACAATGTGGCATTTGTAATGCTACATGTATTGAGAAACACTGTCACTACACCTGTTGAGAGCTGGAAGAATAAATCTGAAAGGAATGATCACATCTGTTCCAGTGCATGGCCGTTCTATAGTACAACTCAATTACTGGTTCTTAACTAAGCTGGTACTCTAAGCCCAATGATGAAGGTGGTTCAGCAGTGGTTATCATTACATTGTGTGAACTTGTATATACAAATGATTGTATGATTTGAATTGATACCTGCTGTAGATTATTTTTCATAAAGGGTTTAAAAAAAATGGTTTAAGTTAGAGTACTTATCCATTACTTAAGGACTTGTATGCCACATTTTTCTTAATGTGAGAGGTAACAACTTTGCTCAGATGAGAATTATATTTTTCTCAGGAATCAGGTTTATCAACCAATCTATTGTTGATCACTAAGAGATGTAGAATGCACTGAATATTTATCCCAGTAAGATTGCTTATTAATGGGCTTAAGTGTTGGTTTAACTGATAATATATTATTATAGATGTAAATATTACTTGGTTGCATAATATTCGAAAATGGTTAATTCTAGGATTTTATATCAGGATTTATAAAAAAAAAAAAACTGAAAGCTAAGAAAAGTGAACATTTGAAGGGGGACACTCATGGTCATGCAACCTCAGCAATGCAATTCACAGCTATATTGTAATTATTCATGATCCATATTTGTCACATCCTAATGTTAAATGTTAAGGTGACACTCAGGTTTGAAATTCAATAAGTTACAGATCTTGTTTCTGTTAAAACATTGTTTATGGACACTGATACTTTTGATATGTGGTTGATATAATCTTATGTCAATAAATACTTTAAGAAATAAGCAATTGCATACATTTTTGTCGACGTAGTCATTGTAAGTCGCTTTGGACAAAAGCGTCTGCTGAATGCCCTAAATGTAAACGTAAATATAACGTTTTTGAATGTGCGCCAACTTTTGCGGAAGTTATAGGCGTTACAGAGATTGCTCATAAACAGCGCCACCTAGAGGCTTTCCTAGTGTGCAACATGAACGTGACGCCTAGAATGTATAATTTTTCACCAGGCCCTAAAACTTTGCCAAAAAAAATTGAGCTTTCATATATGTTCAGATAGTGCAAATCAACGTCAAAGATCCCTGAAATAATAATAATAATAATAATAATAATAATAATAATAACAAATAAACGCATCAAAAACAAAAGGGACCTCGTCCTGTTTCACAGGCTCGGTCCCTAATAATGTAAATAGTCAAATAGTTACCAGTGCCTAGGCGTACGCATGGTCTCAAATGACGTCCCGAGCATTAGATTTTCCACCAATAAGCGTTGGTGTGGGCGGGCATTGTTTTCACCACTGAGGCAGTGGTTGAATGCGGGAAAAACGACGCAGTGTGCTCAGGAGCAGCGCTTGGTTGGGCGGTGCCGTCGAAGGTATGGCGTTTTTAAGTTACTAGCCCTTGTAAATGAACACATTATGCAATTAAATGCGTCTTTATTATCAACGATATTGGCCACATATCGCCCCCATTTCACAACTCGGTTATAATCCGCTGTGTTGAAAGATTGCTGATTAGTAACTAGTGCAATTGCTAAACAAAGATGGCGACTACATGGCAAGCTGAGTGCAAGACGCGGTGACGCCGGAAAGAGGCGTGTTTATGATAAGTGGCAGTTAGCAGGACTGAACAGTATTGATGTTAACGCACAATGTTATTGTTATTCTCTTCAGTTCATCTCAATCAAGATATACGTATTAAACTTTAAACATATGGCATCCTCGTAGACGACAGATTGCGATAACAAGCATGGTATTAAGTGATGGTAACTGCTTTGTTGACACCTGCACCTGGTATTTATGAATCTAAATTTATGAATGCAATAATGATTCTAAATATATACATCTTTCGCTATTATTGAATCTAAAAATAAATAAATAATGATTTGCTTTAAAAATATAGCTAAAAATATAGCTATAAAAGTATTGCTCTATAATGGAACTTTATGTTGTTATAAGGCAGTAGCACTTTTTCAACTCGCATATGAAGTGTAATGCTGCCAAATCACTGTTCTGTTCAAGATTAAGATTTTGTTATGGGGGCTGCAGTCATGCCGTACCTTCTCAGAACTCAACTATGCAGCTTTTTTGCTCACCATGTGGAATTGGCTTGAAAACTGCAGTTCTTTATAATGACCATTTATGTTTAACTATGTTACAGGGTCTAGCTCGGCAATGAACAGGATACGGATTCACGTGTTGCCATCGAGTCGCGGGCGTGTCAGCCAGCCTGCCCGGCCTCAGGAGCCCCAGACCTGCTCTTTCACTCAGCGGCCTTGCTCTCAGCTGCGCCTGGACGGCCTGGAGTTCTGCATCAAACACATACTAGAGGACAAGAACGCCCCCTACAAACAGTGCAGCTATGTCTCCACCAAGAATGGCAAGCGCTGCCCCAGCGCGGCCCCGAAGGTGGAGAAGAAAGACGGGTGGGTTTGTTTGTCGCGATGCAATGCAGAACATGGACTGAATCTTGGAGAAACAGACACAAAAACTATCCCGACACCAAATTTGCCAGTCAGACAATCGAGTGTGTGCCATTGTATACATTGTAGAAGACCACACACACACCATTTGGTCATTGTACATGTAGTGTTTCAGTCAATATTTAAATGGAAACACAATGTCCTGGACATAAATAAACCACTACACAGTTTAACATTCAAGGTGCTCAATAACAAATACAAGCTATACACTCTGTTTTCTACTTTTATGAGAAATGTGGTATTTACGCAGGCCATACTGTTGTTTATATATTTGTTGTCTTAGTTCTGTGTATTAATGCTTAATCACACAAATATGATATATGTCTTGTATATTGTTCCATACCACGTTTCTTTCTCATACTCTTGCCTCACCTTCTTGTGCTCCTCAGAGTGTCGTTCTGTGCTGAGCACGCCCGAAGAAATGCCATGGCCCTCCGAGCCCAGGTGAGGAAAACGTCGTGTGGGCCCTCACCAGAAGCCCTGCTGGCTCAGCTCAGCGGGTACAGCCGCACAGACACACACAGCCTGGAGGCAGGCCGCAGTGAGGCCAGCCGCATTCTAGGTGAGCAATGTTTTCTGACAATGTGTACGTTTACATGCAGCAAGAAATTCGAATTTCTGATCGGATCAGATAATGACATGCGTATGACCGGATCACTTGTCCGAGTATACATGCCGTTCAGAGAATCGGATTAACAGCCGGAGCATGGGCTGACTCCGGACGCTATGTGGCGCTGCGAATGCGCAGAATGCAAAATCCGATTCAGATCCGATTGCTGAGTATACATGCAGTTAAAAGTCCGACTATGAACGAATTATCTAGGTGTTGTTATCCGATTTTGAGATGTCCGAAGTAGGTCCGAAGTAGGTCGGATTAAGGTGTTTACATGCACTTAAATAGTCTGAACGATGTCTTATACGAATAGAAATTCGAATTTCTTGCTGCATGTAAACGTAGTGTCACTTCGAGTGTCATTTCAGGATTTCACTTAACATAGTTCCATTGTGTTTCATGGACTAGAAGTGTATGATAGTGTCAACCTTGATAGTGTTTGGACTGGGCACTTTCATTTTACTAACCATCCGTATATGTATATGCTATCAGAGAAACTGGGCGTTTTTGTGGGATAATTAATATTCAAGTGTGTAGAATGAAGTAGCAGCTAGTGGTGAGTTGTAGATTGCAGCCAACTGAATCCCCCTCCTCAGCCCTCCCTTTGTAAAACCTGCTGTGGCCTGGACTTGCCTGTATCGTGTAAGGTGCCAGTAGGCATTTATAGATTATTATTTATCTGGGAATTTATTATTTATTATATATATTTATATTTTTTTCAAGCCTGCAGAGTTTCAAAAACATGGATGTATTAAGAATGCAAAGCCACTCACCCCCTCATCCCCCTCACCCCCTCATCCTTAAACTGCCATTCACTATCTTACACTGGGATTGAAAATGGGTCAAATCCAATTTAAGTGAATGCTGTAATTACATATAATATCTTGGTGAAAGGACGGAGTATGCTCGTCTTCACTGGCTACATGAGGCATGTCAGAGAGAGGGTTAAGCTTTTCATACACTTATATATGACCTCAGGGCGTGGAGATCTGTCTGGCCAGCAGTTGATTTTGATGACTGTATCTGAGAGCGGGTTAAGACCCATGAAGTAATGCCATGATGTGTTGTGCATTTCATATTCAACATGCTTACTGTAAGGCTGCTCCAAAACAACAGTACTGAAATGTAGTGGGTGACGTCCCCCTCCCTCTGCTGCTCTGAGACCAAAGCCACTCCAGAGCTGTTAGTCAGCTCTGCTCCATGGAAGAGGGCTCCCTATGTACAGTTAAACCGCAACAATGTTTATTTTCATACACTAATTAACCCATACTTATGATGAATGTTATATTTCATTTCTGCCAAGTCCATTCCACTAGATCCCACTAGATATTACACAATGCTCCTTAGATACCACTTTCACCCAGTTATTCAGGTACGCCTTCCTACAAATGCTTGGGCTTGGAACAAATATTTTGCTATAAAATCTGGTGAAAGGCGTGCCAAAGTTAAACCTGTAAACAAAAGGCTGCAAGGGGCCACCATCCAGTTTGAAGGCTCCTCTATGGCAGGTGTCCCTGGCTAATTTGTACCTCTGACCTGGCCATAACCATGTTAACAGACCAACAGTGACAGTGCAGTCATATTTATAGCTTATAATATCTGTCATTATTGGTAATACTTGGAATTAAGATTTAAATACATTCAGGCATATTGAATTATTTTTCGTGGCCACAGTACCTGGACTAAAATGTATCATGGAAGGCAGCTTCTACATATTAGGATCCTCTCCATCTCCAGACAGCTCAGAGTTCTGTTCCATAAATGCGTACTACACAATTTTAGCATGGCAGTTAACCATTGTGTTTCATCCAAAGATAATAGAACTAATGAAAAGAAGAGAGGCCTGTCATTGTACCTTTCAGCAGCACACTGCTGCAGGGAGAGTCACAGGGCAAGTGCTTTTACTTCTAATGTTATTCAACACTGACTGAAAAACCATTGAAGCAATTCTTCAAGGTTAACAAAATGTCATTAACACAAAATTCAATAAACCCGAAAAGTGAAATTTTGAAGTCCTACTTTTTGTTACACTTTTCGCGGAACACAAAACTATAATGTTGACAGAACGTCTAATTTCCCCCACAAATTCTGTGCTGGAAACATGTCAGCGAGCCGCTCTCAAACACTGTGGCCCAGTCACAGTTTGACTTGAAGGCAAACATTTTGTCAGCCAGTTTGAAAACTGTGGCTGGCTGTGCCTGCAGTTGTTAGGCCTACAATGTCAGAGTATATGATACATGTGTTGGCACAGATGTTAAAAAACATTATATATTATCCTATTTTCAGGGAAATTCATTAGAATTGTAATTCTTGCAATTTAAAATGAACATAAATGATTGTCATCTTGGGTTCTCAGTGCTTGGTGGTCCCTGGTGGCTGAGGTTCTCTGCTCTGAGGGCTCTTTGTTGATGGAATCCCACCAGGAGGCATCTATAGCCTGCTGTGGATGCTCACAGAGCAGCTGTAGGTCGCCCTCTGATTTGATGTGCCAGCGTAGTGAAGTTGGCATAGGAAGCTACCAACATATAAATGCAGCTGCTAATGCGAGGGTTTGTTTTCACGAGCCCTCACTGTTCTGAAATATATTTGATATTGTGTAAGGCATTCGTCGACAGAACATCTGCCAGATCATAAAAGTCACACTGAAGTGAGGCAAGGCGTATCTCAACAAGTTCAGCATCAGGACCTGCCCACCATGGGTCATATTAGCGTGCTCCTCTTTGTCTTAGATGAGGACAGTGTGAGTGAGGAGGAGCCAGTGCCCTTGGTGCTGGACCAGACGTGGAGAGGAGACCCTGACAGTGAAGCAGACAGCATCGACAGTGATCATGAAGATCCTCTCAAGTAGGTTTTCACTCAAGCCTTCCGGCTTTCTTCAATGTCTGTGACACACCACATTTATGCTTATTTATAATAGATGATAATAGATAATGAATTAATTATATATTATTTTTCCACAAGCCCTTTCAGAACATCTCCTGCAAACACAATAAATGTGTTTTATGTTATGATGCAATGTCTTTAAGTTAGCATCCAACCAACACTTGAACTGAAATCAAAATCTTTCTCTTGCTCTGGACAAGAGAAGAGTGTGTGTGTCATGCTTAATTCTTGCAAAGTGTGTAATTTGCTATTTAGAAACATACATGTATTTACAGCTGAAAAGTACAGAGGACAATAAGACCCAAATGAAACGCTACCCTTGGGGATGTTGCATGTCTGTGTCTTGGCTCAACTACTGTTATTACTGACAATAGGTGAATTTCAACAGTAGTCTGCAACAAAAAAAAATTAGCTTAAATGCATTGATTGAATTTCCAGATAATTATTCTGCATGGGTGTTTTTATATCTATTAGTAACCCAAATAAACTATATTATAAACTATATTTAAACTATATTCATTTGCTGCCACAATACTTCTACTGCTTTTAAGTGGCAGAGAATCAGTTTTACAATGAGTTGGCTAATGAATTCATTTAGCTAATAAAATGTGCAGGATTAAAAGCGGTTCCAATCTTCATTAATTCACACATGAAGCGAGCTACAATTTGGCAGGGTTTCAGGCTTCACACATAATGTTAATATGTGCGTGTTTCCTCTCTGTGCCTGGGCAGACACGCAGGGGTGTACACCGCTGAAGAGGTGGCACTGATCACTCGCGAGAAGCTCATCAGACTGCAGTCGCTCTACATCGACCAGTTCAAGCGGCTGCAGCACCTGCTTAAGGAGAAGAAGCGCCGCTATCTGCACAACCGCAAGATGGAGCACGAGTCCATGGGTATGCCGGCACCGCGGCCTCCCTCGCTGTGATTGATGTAGCACTCGACCGCTTAATGATAGCCTTACCCCTTTGGGTACGGCTATCAGGATTAGCATCCCGTTCACACCTTCTTTTGCTGTGCAGCTGTTATCACAGAGTGCTCCACACCCACGCTCTTACTATGATTTAATGCCCCGTTTAGGGCGGTACTCCATTCATGTTATGTACAGTGTGTTAAACACTAGACTAATGAACTAGTGTTGGTTTTTCAATGGAATCCTTCTGTGATGAGGCTGGCTGTGAGACGTAAAAGGTCTGACAGCAGCGCAAGTCTTAGCACATTGCAACGTTGATGAGCCGGGGGTGTGGTCCTACCAGGGAGCAGCCTGCTCACGGGCCCTGAGGGTCTGTCCCTGAAGGAGAGGGACAACCTGAAGAAGCTGAAGGCACTGCGGCGCTACCGGCGGCGCTACGGCGTGGAGGCTCTGCTGCAGCGCCAGCTGCGGGAGAGGAGGCAGGCGGCGGCCGAGGGCAGCGCCCAGGTGTGGAGTCTTTGAATCATTAGGGCCTGGGGCCTTGACAGCCAATAGGAGAGGCTTTGTTAAGGCCTGGGGCCTTGACAGCCAATAGGAGAGGCTTCGTTAAGGCCTGGGGCCTTGACAGCCAATAGGAGAGGCTTCGTTAAGGCCTGGGGCCTTGACAGCCAATAGGAGAGGCTTCGTTAAGGCCTGGGGCCTTGACAGCCAATAGGAGAGGCTTCGTTAAGGCCTGGGGCCTTGACAGCCAATAGGAGAGGCTTCGTTAAGGCCTGGGGCCTTGACAGCCAATAGGAGAGGCTTCGTTCAGGCCTGGGGCCTTGACAGTCCATAGGAGAGGCTTCGTTAAGGCCTGGGGCCTTGACAGCCAATAGGAGAGGCTTCGTTAAGGCCTGGGGCCTTGACAGCCAATAGGAGAGGCTTCGTTAAGGCCTGGGGCCTTGACAGCCAATAGGAGAGGCTTCGTTAAGGCCTGGGGCCTTGACAGTCAATAGGAGAGGCTTCGTTAAGGCCTGGGGCCTTGACAGTCAATAGGAGAGGCTTCGTGTTTGACCAGTCTTTGAAGGGCTTCCTGAGTGCTCTCCTTTTCCAAACTCAGAGCCAAGATTGGCTTAGCTCTTGAGACACCATCATTTACCTGTAGCTATGTTGTGTTGATGTGGGGTGAGCCTCCTCTAATTGGCGTCATATTTAAGTATTCATTGTCTTCCGGCCACGGTAATATGGGAACGGAAACTTTGAGCAAATATTGAAGTTTAATTTTGAGTAAATATGAAATATCTACTATGACACTTGCAGAACTGCATTGGTATGTGGGCTTTCTATCTTGTGAGTCATATTTCTCTCTAGATTCAGTGACTTCAGATGATGTAACTCAGTATTCCCTTCTTGCAGCCATATAGTACGATAACGGTGTATGAGAAGTGTGTCTTCTTTGTGGAGGGGACCCGCTGTACCAACCCCAGCCTGCCGTTGACCCGACACTGTATTTCACGTATCCTTGATCACCTTGGTTCTCTGATTTCTATTGTCAGAGAGAGAGAGAGAGAGAGAGCTTTGCCACCCTCGTGCATGGCAGTGTGACAGGAAAAACACAGCTCTACCATACTTGAGCACAGGGGGCAGTGGGGTTGAGTATGCATGAGAATATCACCATAATCAGATTTTTTTTTTAAAGAAGCCATTTTCCACCTCAATGATTGGAGATTGAATCAATATTATGATTTAAATAATGCCATTTAAAACTGATCACAAATCTTTTGGGACAGAAAGTGATGAATGTCGCCTTTCTCTTCTCGGTGACATTTGTATTGGCGTTGATCAAGGCCAGCAGCTTGCAGTAGCTGTTGGTTTCAAACAGGGCCAACATGAAGTCCTTCCTGTTGTCTGGTGGCTTCCCCAAAGTTATGGGGTGCATGCCCTGCTATGTTGGAAGGAACAAAACACCTTAACGCTAAGTAGCTTACATTGCATGCTGGTGTCAACAGCTGTCCTACTGGGCATTGAAAGGCCAGTTCATAAGGTTCACCATAAACTGTCACGATAACATGCCGGGTATTTGGTATCAGGACACTAACTTGGTGTGTTGCTGGGTGTCATGTGATGTCAGCTCCTCTTTAACCAGGGCCTCAAATGAGACTCAACATGTCAGGCCCAAACAGTGATGTACAATATACATAACTCAAAAGACAAGTAGGTGAATGTCTTGGCATGGCATTGCTATCAACTAGCAGCTCAATCCAAAGCTGCGTTGCTTTCCTATACTCAAGCCTTTACATTTTCACTTGTTATATCACATGACTTCTGATGCACCAGGTAGGGGCTGATAATCTGGTTAATGGCACAAATCTGGTGATTGGTGTCATTATCCTTGACATTTAAACTTGCATGCTAGCATCAGTAGATTCTTCGTGCTATAGGGCAGTTTAAATGCTTTGACCAATGATGTGTGTGCCGCTACAAAAATCTTGATACTGACACTCATAATATATATAAGTACAGGTAGGTCTTTTCATTTTAATACGTTTGTTGACCATGTTGTTTTTTTTATATTGCCTGCTGCTCTATTGCAACATTGTGGTAGTTGTTTTCTTTTTTTTTCTATGCAATTGTAAGACAGAAATGACCTATTTTCTGTTGTTGTTAAAGAGAAATGTGGATAATACAGAGCAAGCAGTGTTTCACTGTGAACAATGGCTACTGAGCCTGCTTAGTACAGGGTTCTACATCACAACCTCATGTGCAGAAGCATTCACTTCTTAGTGTAGAGTCCACTGCCCAACAGCTTAGCCATTATAAACCCTTTGTGAAAGCAACAAATACAGTAAGCTTATTTACATGGAACCATGTCAAGCTGTATAGAAGGCTTCCATTCCTAGTTGAACCACCGTTCTCTCTCTATCCTATTGTACCATTGTCCACGTTTGTCCTCAACAAGTGTCTCAGACATCCAGCAGGACGGCAGCCAGGTGCTCTTCAAGCTGTGTCCCGGCGTGAAGGATGTCCCGTGTGACCGCACGGTGCACATGGGCCAGTCGGAGGACCCCCGCTGCCCCCTCCACCTCACCCTCCCCCCACCCATGTACCAGCCCGAGCAGGCCCCTCCCCCTCAGGTGCAGCTCACCCCTGCTGCCAAAGACATGTACCTGAGTGCAGCAGAGCTCCAGCCCACAGAGAGCCTGCCCCTGGAGTTCAGCGATGTAGGTCACTCACAGCATCTCAGGCTTCCCATCACGGTGGCGGGCAGGGCGCGTCAGAGGATCCTCCTGAGGCTCTCAGTGAATAGAAGGAAATATCCATCATGTTGGGCTGGGCAGTAAGGCTTTGGGGGGTTTTCACTTGATTTTCTGGTTGAATTAGTGTCATACATGTAGTTATTGTTGTTTGGTAACCAATTAATGGGAGGATATATGACAGTTAAGATGATACATCATGGTATTTTTTATCAGAACTCAAGTGTAATGAGACATGTTGTTTTTACTCTTGTGTTAAATTCACATCATTAGAAGCCATTCTTCCACATTGTCCAGTCTCTTGGCTGCAGGTCATGGCACATTGTGCTGTTGTGATGTTCAGCTCACCTGTTAGTTTACTGTGGTGATGTTCAGCTCACCTGTTAGTTTACTGTGGTGATGTTCAGCTCACCTGTTAGTTTACTGTGGTGATGTTCAGCTCACCTGTTAGTTTACTGTGGTGATGTTCAGCTCACCTGTTAGTTTACTGTGGTGATGTTCAGCTCACCTGTTAGTTTACTGTGGTGATGTTCAGCTCACCTGTTAGTTTACTGTGGTGATGTTCAGCTCACCTGTTAGTTTACTGTGGTGATGTTCAGCTCACCTGTTAGTTTACTGTGGTGATGTTCAGCTCACCTGTTAGTTTACTGTGGTGATGTTCAGCTCACCTGTTAGTTTACTCGGGTTCCTCTCATGTGGACATCAGCGTGAGGACCTCTCTTGTGTTTAGGACCTGGATGTGGAAGGGGATGGGATGCAGGGCCCCCCGTCCCCCCTACAGTTTGACACAGCCCTGGCCCTGGAGGACCACACCATCAGGGCTATAGCTGAGGCCCCCATGGACATCCTGACAGGGGAGGACCCAGAGCAGGTAGACCTGGATGCCACGGGACCAGAGTTAACCGAGGGTGATGTGGATGCCATTATCCAGGACCAAGTGAACTCTCTGATAGGAACGTACAATTCACTTTCATCTACCATCTTCACAGTGTTTATTAGGTCACTTTGATCCAGTCATGTTATATCTGACTTACAATGTCAAATGCATTCTAATTTACAACTTCCCATTGTAAAAGCTACAAATGTTGGCCATCGTGTTTGACGTGAAAATGTCAAAATGCTGAATCAACAAACATTTAGCAAATAATTCCTATTGACTTATGATTATAGCAATTCTGCTTTGTTACCATGTCTGCCTGCAGTAGCTATAACATCACACCTCTGTTCCACTTCTGTAGGTTGTGTCAGAGGAGGCCAAAGGAGAAGACACTGAAAATTCCTTTCAAGAAACTGAATCCTCTACAGTTGATGCTCCGAGATGAGAAGAACTGAATGATATGTTTTCTCCGAACAATCTAAATGACTATAGACACAGTTTGATTTCAATTCGGCTAGCTATGGCATAATCTACAGTGTAGATTTGTTTCACAATGACCATTAACCATTAGCCTTTTTAGACTATTGCTGACAGACTGTTACCCTTCCGAATCACTGATTTGTTTGGTTGGTCTTGTCTGGTATATTTAATTTGTTGTTGATGGCTATTTGGACTTGACTTACAAATAAATGTACCATGCCACACAATTCTTCATACTGTTAATATTTTAATACTAGTAGCCTATGCGATTGAAACACATCTGATGCGTTCCCTGTCTTGATGTATGTTCAGTGAATTATGAAAAACCAGTAGATTTGTTTTATTCTGTTTGGGTAGAGATAAAAGTGTGCGCTGAGCTGGGTTCAATACCGGCAAGTTTTAAGTGTAAGGCAAAGTTATGTTTGGCAACACGAAAGGCCTCTGAAACAGTCGGGGCGGTAATGGTATTTCATGCAATGACATCACTTCTCCTCGAGCCGAACACTGCGCCGGGGAGGAGACCGCGGCTGCAGCGATGAACGCGGCATCTCAACCGAAGCTAACGCAAGAGGAAAAACGTTACATTTGAGGTTTAGTGTCGTCAATTCGGTTATTAGTGATGGCACGACAAGTCCAACTACAGAATTGTTAACCAAATGAGGTGAGTTTCGTTGTTTTTTTCCATTTCTCAATGAAAACCACTCGTCTTGTAACGTTCGCTTGTTTGATTTTACTGTTGAGATTTGGTGAAATACATAAAGTGAACACATGCATGTTAATGCGACACTATGTCACGCAAACAAACCGCTAACTAGTTTCACCATGTAAGCGACCGTGTGCTTTTTGTTGGAGTGATAGCGTGCTTGTGAAGGGCGTAACGGTCGTGTCGGAGGGACGTGTCTGGAGGGCCCACCACAACAACACAGAAACAAGCCTTTTGCTTTGATCACATCCTACAGCTTTCTGTCGTTTTAGATATTCACTTATGGCACATATCATTAGATCACTAAAGCATGCTATTCCGCAACCAGTCTGTATTTCAGAAACTGTTATTTACATGGAGAACAAGAAAGGGGAACTGCTGATTCCCCCCAGGACTGGCCACATTTACCAGTCCGTTTAAAAACGCTGCATACGATATGAACGCACGTTTGTGATTTAAACAACGTACACATTTTACACTGGTAAAATGTGATTCTCAGATGAAAAACAGAATGTCCAAGCAGTTCTTATCTTCTAAACAAGGGTATTGGCTTTGATGTCAATAATTTGGAACCCATTGACACTGAATTACATTAGCCTACAATCACTACTATCACTACTTTGTGTCAATAGGTTCCAAATCAAAGCCAATTGATTTCAATAATACATGTATTTGTGTTATATACATGTAACGCAAAATACTAAAATATATGCCTAGTTTCCCCAAATTATCCATTATTGCACTCCCAAGACATGTAAAAATAACAATGTCTTTAACAAGGATCCTGTTGGATCCTTGTTAAAAAACGTAAAAAGTAATAATCTAAAACGTAAAACATACTTGTTCCATTACCTTTGGCTATTTGACTTAGGTGGGGTAGCCTAGTGAATTCTGTACTTAGTATGTAATGATGTTCCAATATTAAAGGTAATAGTTTGCCATGCATTTAATCACATTTTAACAGTTTAATATGCAGAACATAATGAATAATCCCAAAGAGTTTATGTAAAATGCTTTAGACAGTGATAAGAAAACAGCTCGATTGCTGCTTGTGTTTTTTACATTATATGTTGTTTATAACATTATCACCGCTAAATTGCAATTGCATGTTGAAGAAAACTGATTTAGTAAAAATATACTTTTTACCTTTTTATTCGAAAATAAAATACATTATTAGCATTATATCAAGCAAATATGGCAAACATAATGTTGAAAATTACATTACATTACATTTACATTCCATGTCTTTCACAAACAGTGTACATCTGTATTGACGTAATTTATGCCTAGTATCTCTTCTTATGTTGTTCACGGGTACAGTGTTATAGAAGCAAATGGCCTCAGAAGAGCTATTCTCTGAATGTCTTTGGATGTAAGATTTTGGGCCAGGATGTCAGCATGCCATTGGTTTTGTATTCCTGCGAATGACCTCATAATCCCTCAGGGGGTTTGGATAAATGTGGTTCTACTCTATAGATCTAGATTACATATGGTTTGCTGTGTGCTCAACTGCTGTGGGTTGGTTTTGAGCTTGTTTGAAGCTTTATAAAAGCCCTCTCCCGAGTGCAACTTTGCGATAGCGTATCCAAGCTGTACAGCATGACATCATGAAGAGTGGAGCAGAGTCACACAGTGTAATGGGCATTATAAGTGTTGGCTCTCGCTGTTGGCCTCTAACTGCTCACAGATGTTCTGTAAGCCTTTGTGTCCCCGACTCCTTGCAGCATACTCTTGGAGACACGCAGACGGCTCTGGGACCGACTAGTAAAGAAGAATGTGTCAGTCTAATTGTTTACAATTTGGCTGCTGGGTCTGTTAACATAATCAGTTCCTCGATGTTTTAATGACTCCAATGGGACAGTGCCAATCAACCACATAGCAGTGTAGCATAGCTGTGTGCTAGTTAATTGGTAACACAATGCTACATGGGGGCCATATTGAGTAAAATGTGCGCCTGCCTGTTAACAGACATTCAAGGGCAGTCTGTCTGTTGATAGTTCAGTTTATTAGACTTAACAGTGCAAAATGTGTGAAATGTGGTGTTTTTTTGCAGACAGGTCTGACCCTCCCCCCGAGTCAGGGCCTATCTCCCTGTGTACTCCCCCACAGGCCCCCCTCCCTCCATTGGCTTTAATGCCCATGCTTTGAAGATAGGCCAAGCCAGGGATCTATGGGGTCTCTCCTTATCTGTCAGCACTGGGACCCAGTTATCTCACCTTTGTCTGATGTAAGCAGGTAGTACTGCTGTTGTTACCTTGGTTATACAGTGAAGGCACCTCTGGAGCTGACATTAGCTTGGAGACACATCAATTACCCCATAGAGTGGTGTGATACACAGTATGGCAGAGTTCATTGCGGGGGGGGTCAAGATCTCTACTGTTAAGATTCACGCACACACGCACACACACAGCAGATATTCAGATAAAATGGGTTATCTTCTCCTGCATTGTTTCCACTGAAGCCTTTTGTGTATGTTCTCTTTGAACTGACAAACAACCGACAGTTTAGTTTCTGGTTTAGCTGCATTCATGTGAACTTAACAGGCCATGTTACAAGCTCCAGGGCCCATGCTGCCGGTGTTGTTGTCATCTTGTCACGTTTCAACAAAGTCTTGGAGGAACTGTTGTGTTGAGTTTGAGTTTGGTTGGATGAACTTCCAATAGCAAGGTAAAGGTGTGCGAGCACAGGACCATAAGCACTGGGCTCTGTCAACATCCACCCCAAAGAGGAATCTGTGGTCATACAAACATTAAGTAGGGGAAGCTCAGCTTTACCTTAAAGCTGTAACAAACATTTGATTCATCAGGCTGTCCAGGGAAAATATGGCTTGGAATGTAGCTTTAATCAATTCAGGCTTGCCAGGTCACTGGCACATCCTGTTTTGCCAAGGAGCTAATAAATGGCCCTAATTGTGTTTTGGGAAAATTGGGTTGTGTCACTTTCCCCCAACTTCATATCAATAATGGTGTCAATGAAGACTACTTTGACAAAGAACATCACCTACACTGCAAAGCTCTGTATTATGGCTGTATAATGTCCTCCATATTGAACAGGGTTCCTTTGTGTGCCTCTGATGTTTATTTGGTTTTGGTCTTGAAATAAGATGTTATTGCAGAGTTGGATGCATCGTCCTCCACACGCTGTAATCCCTAAATCCCATTCCCACAAGGTGCTTAGTGAGCCTGGAACCTGCCCAACTTTCAATGTTTTCAAATTCTTATTGGCTTCCTGCTCCTTCTTCTTCTCATTCCATCTAATCTCTGCACCAGGAGCAAACACTACGGTGCCCTACAGATTGTACCTTTTGACGACCTTTGCGCGGAGCAGACAATCATTGTTCACAGTCTATGTTTAGCAACACTACACATGACCCTCTGTACAGCTGAACGGCTCTCCTCCCATATCATTTATACCATAAATAAGTATCGCTCTTGGCCAGACCTTGAAGGAAGGATGTGGATGATGTGGAAAGGGTGCACACTTGGCTCAGCCCAGCCAGTAATATGGGCTAGTCTGAGCGCTTGCCTGCTGTCCAGATGTGCAAGTATTGTGTTGTGTTGTGCCAAATCAATCATGTGCCCTCCTACCCCCTCCAGACCTCTCTACTGCTAGTGTGTGTGTGTGTGTGTGTGTGTGTGTGTGTGTGTGTGTGTGTGTGTGTGTGTGTGTGTGTGTGTGTGTGTGTGTGTGTGTGTGTGTGTGTGTGTGTGTGTGTGTGTGTGTGCGCGTATGTGCGTGCGTGCGGGTGTGTGTGTGTGGGTGTATGTGTGTGTTGGGGTGGGAGCGCAGTGTTGTTTCTGACCTGGATTACATTTTCACTCTCCCCTTTTTTTGGTTCTTAAGAAATGTAAGGACAAAGTTATTCAATGTGAAGGTGATTCATTGAAGAATCAGGTTGTAAAGACATCTGCTGTGTGAATGTTCCTCTAACGGGAGACACTGTTTTACTTTCAGGTATTCCCAACAGTGTAAAACCTATATGGACCCTAACCAATGGTTGGATTACTGAAATAAACTTATGCGCATTGTTGTTGTTGCTGTTGCTGTTGTTGTTGTTGTTGTTGTTGTTGCTGTTGCTGTTGTTGTTGTTGTTGTTTACACTGTGGTTAATCGCTACAGATTGCCTTTGCCAAAGGATGAGAGTATCCTTTTGGTTTTAATGCATTGCAGTCTCACAACCTAGAGCTGTGGCTGGTGATGGGTCACCAGCCCTTGTCTTCAGAATGAGCTTTGTCTAAGCCAAGGCTTTATGCAAATCAAGGCAAGAGACCTCCACTGACACCACTGGGCCTTCACAGCCCCAGCTGTAGACCTTGCTCCTTTTACATTTCTAGAAGGTGGATAAGCCCTCCACCTCACATGGAGCCCTGCACATTACAACCCATTAAACTGTCTGCCTCTCAATGGGGGTTTATATCCCACGAGTGGGATTTACAGCCCTCATTCTGAGCTCCCCCAATAGCTCGCTTTGCAACAGCCTTTTGGAACTGAATTCAAAATGGTCCCTGAGAGGCCATCTGCCATGGGACGGCCAGCGTTCATCGTCCTGTGCACGCTGTCCTTTAGGTGTTGCTTGTAGTACTCTGCTCTGCCGTCGTGGAGGTGCTGTCTTCTTCCTGTAATCGGGGCCCAGGGACTAGTGTGTCTATGAAATTAGCTTAATTGTTGTTTGTATGAAAACGCATATGGAGCCATGCTGAGATGCTGCAGCTTGGCTTTCCATCTGGTTTGCATGACATTCTGTATGCCAGTCATATGCTTACTGACACACTACTTAGGAGAGGAGGACTTTAGGAGTTGAAGGAGGAGTTAAGTGTGAATGGGTTGTTGTCAAAAAGGTTTGCACGTGAGCCCGTTTAAATGGCGCATGATGCATATTTTAGTCAACATTGGACACTTGACACTCCTAAATCTTGACTACAACTTTGCGTTGTAGGTACATTTTAAGTACAATCGATTCTGCAAGGACTCAGTGACGACCCTCATGTGGGGAAAGTGGATCCTGACAATGGGCCCATTTATATGGAGGGATATTCCTACCAGTGTGTACGCTCCAGGGCACCATGTGACTGCCTCACATTCAGGTCATGTCATCCCTCTCAGCCCTTTGACCCTGTTTGAGAGCCACTGCTGACTTCCTGAACATCCCCATTCATCCCATTCAGATGTCTGTGTGCATTGCTGGAAGACATGAAGCCATCTCAAGCCCTTTACCATCCCTCAGTGTACCGAGGAGCCCTGGCATCATTAGGACACATTGTCACATGCTGTCAAAACGTAACCCACACCAATGCTTTTTAAAACATAAACTTGTGCATTTCTCTCACTCTGGGTGAGTCTCTGGGAGATGACAATCATCTCTCCCTCTCCTTCCTGACCACCAGGGGGACTCAGATTTGAATACATAGATGAGGGACAGGATTGGCCATCTGGGTTTCATCATAAGAGGATCAAACCCTCATTGGACACAACCTCCTTTGATCCTGGTGATTTGTGATGTGAATTCTGATGTCCACAGTGCACCAAGTTCTGGGTTTCTGGCAGTGTGTTGATACTCTGTTAATCCTGCTTGGTTCCTTTTATCCCACTTAATTTGACATATTTTGACTTTTTGTTGGGCGTTTTATTGAGGAAGATTGCTTCCAATGACTGTGTGTGTGTGTGTGTGTGTGTGTGTGTGTGTGTTTGTTTGTTTGTTTGTGTTTGTGTCTGTGTGAAATTTCTTTGGTATGCATTAGCAAATATGTTTTTAGTCAAATCACAATGGTCTGAAACACTGACATTCAGAAGAAGACCCTGGGGGCGCTTGATTTGGACCAGGGGTGTCTGCTGGTGTAGGGGTTGAACTCAGGTCACGTTTTGAGTCCAGTCAATTAAATCAAATGAAAATTACATCAAGTAAAGGTAAGGAATAGCCAGATATTCAAACGTCATCCAGAGTTACTTTTACACAGTTTTTCTTCTATGCAGTGAGTCTCATATACAAAAAATGTGTTTACCTCACATTTTTACATGGAGTTACCGCACCACATTCAAGTATCAGTCTGTTTTCTTATTGTACTTATTGGTGTTGCCATGGTGTCCAGGCATTTCTGGGTGTGTTTCTATTGGTCCCCAGACTGAGTTAGTATGTCTGCTATGTCTAGAGCTATGGGGGATGCTAATCCTCTATTAAACAGGAAACCAGATGAGTCATGTGTGAAAACCTGGGTTGATACCGCAGACACTGCAGTGAGAGGCTTCTCTTCACGGCATTGTCTGTGTTGTCCATGTGTTCCACATGAGACATTATTACCAGGGATGGAAGGCTCATTTGGCTTTGCGTTCTCAGGAAATGCCTGATTTACTGCATTTTTATCACAATGCAAAATGATCTTGTAATATTTACGCTTTATTTTTTAGATCCCTTCTTTATTCGTTTTCGTAGTGATGGCGGAGTGGACTCAATCCAACGCTTACTACTGATGTGATTGACAAAGAAAATCCTCTTAGTGTATCTCTGTGCTCTTTCTAGGCCAGCGAATGGCTCTGTGAGCAGAGTAGTAGTGGGGGAAACAAAACAACCAAAACAACTCTGGTCAGTCCAGCAATGACCGTCGGATATCCTCTCGGTGTAACCTCCTTTGTCCACTACACGCGAGGGTCTCCTTTGAAATACAACCCCCTGTTCTCTCCCCTTCCTCTCCTGTTCCCTCCTCTTCTCCTGGCCGCCTGCACCAGCAGCTGGGGGGTTAATGTTTAGCAGTGCCCCAGCAGCAGAAAGAGAGGCAGGAGTTGCAGGAGGAGGGGGAGAGGGGATGGGGCGGGGGTGGCCGTGAGCAGGGGGTGGGGGCTGGTCCACAGCTGTTGTAGTAGGCAGGGTCTATTGGGTAGGAAGCCTGCCTCACTCGCCCTGGAACAATGGGAGACGTAGCTGGCTCTGCAGAGTGGCCAGGCTACACACACATGCATGTGCACCGTGTCGTACCCAAGGACGCTGGGTTCCTAGCCCTGGAGTAGAGGCTAGCGCTGCCCGCGCTGTGGTGACAGCAGTGAACGGGAAGGGAACCAAACCTCTCAACCAGAACCAGTAAAACCAAACATGGAGCCGGTAGCCTAGCGCCCTCTCCATAGCCTTTCTTTTTGTATCTGGGTTCTCTGGATCCTCCTGCCGTGAGGACCTCTCTGAGGAGTGGATGACAGAGAAGGCAGAAGCGACAGCAAGGTGAGACAGCCCAAAAATAACCACTACAGTTAAACTGTATTTTTATTGTTTAAATAACTGCCTGGTGTATGTTGTGTCTTTTGCGCTGTTCCTGGCTCCCCTCGGTAGACTGCTGCTGTGCTTTAGCAGCAGTAGTGGTAGCTAGTAGATGTAGCTTAAGTATAATCTGTTTAAAACAAATGCAATGACAGAGGGCAAACTAATGTTGGGTTGTTCTCAAGATTCAGGCAAAAGATGGAAATGATAAGGCCAGGTCCATTTTGCTGGGTGTGTGTGGTTTAATTTATATAAGGGCTCTAGCATTTATGAGATAGTCTTCAGTTATTCATTATATCATTATTATATATTTTAGTATGTCAATGAAAAAAAGGTGGAACATGGGTTGTTGTGGTTACAGATAACAATGTGTCATAAATCTGCCATTCGGATGCAGAGGCTGGGACCGAGTGTGTGTGTGTGTGGGGGGGGGGGGGCATTATGGCATTATGGAAACCCTTAATGATGTTGATACATGAAAAGTATGGAAAAATAAACAACAAAATCAGTCTCTTTGTCAGGGGTGGGAGACCTATATTTCCTTGTCTTTGTGGAGAAGTGGATTGAGGGGTGGGGGCTAAACCAGCTACACCAGGATGCTTGTGATTCCACTGTGATATACAGTTCATGGCTTTGAACCAGCCTCTCTGGCCTTTTAGGAAGGCACTATAGACACACACACCCCATCCCCCTTACCCTGCTGCCTCCACTCCTCATCCCAAATATTGCTTGTGTACGATTTGTCTCGGCTCCCTCTGCCAGAACATCAGAGGAAATAGCACAGAGGACCCCCTGCTGGCCTTCTCTGTCTGCCCCCCTCCCCCTTTCCCTTTTTAGTTCTTCAATATTCATCAGAAATGTTGCCTCTATAATTCTGTTGATGAAGATCTTATATGGTGTAGAGACCACCCCTTCCCCCCCAATTTGGCCTATATTTTTTTGCGGGGAGGACTCCTTCATCCCGCATCTTGTCTGAATCTTGGTTCTGCGTGTTTGATGTTCTTTTTGTTGTAACGTTTACATCTACCACCTCCGCACCCTGCCTTCCCAGGCAGAGCTGCCTCTTGCAGACTGGCAGATGGAAAGGGTGCTGTTTGACATACTCTGGATCGGCCTTGACAAATCTCAGAGCGTGTGACTGACATGATTTAAGAAGCTTTTAAGCATTTTCTCCCCTCTTGCTCGCTTTTATTATTTCTGCCCTGATTCCATGAGCCTGGTCTCTGTCTCCTCCCTGCGGCGTCCGCCCAGAGCCTCCACACTTTGAACTCTCTCAATCTGAGGAGCCCCACATGGCAGCACGCTCATCTCTGCCCCTCGGTCTCAGAGCGGTAAATATATTCTGCTCTTTTGGAAGATAAATCAGGAGAGCAGCACAGCACCATCTTGGCAGCACTCTACATGCTAGCGCGCTCTCATCTGATGCTCTGTGATCGGCTGCTTCTCCTTTCAGCCTGGGATCAGGGATCACTGATCACGGCCTATTCTCTCTGAGGCCATACCAGGTAGTCCACAATCAGGAGGGTTTCCTCTCAGAGTGAGCAGCTACAGCCACGTGTCTCCATGAAACCCAGATTGAGAGGGCAGATGCTCAACACCTCTAATCCCATTCAGGTTGACAAGATCTAATCAAGATCAGCCCCCAGTGCCCTGGCAGCCCGCTGTGGATAGAGTTCCTTCCTGTACACTATGTTATGGCACGGGGATTTGGGAGTTGGTTTTGTGTGTGTCTGTGTGTGTGTGTGTGGGGGGGGGGGAGGTCTACATTCTGATTCAGAGCGTAGCTGCAAATTAACTTAATCACCATAGAACTCCATTCAATTCATCCACTCCATTCCCAGATTGGCCCGTAAAAAAAAAGAAAACAAAAGAAAATAGATTGCGGCATGCTAGGCATGTATGGTCTGCATGTCCTGCGTTTATTAAAAAGACATAAAAGAGGCGTTCTTAAATGCTGTGTCTACTGAATTATTCATCCCATTTTCTTTCATTACACTTTCCAATGAGTCAGAGATGAAAGGAAAGATGAGAGGGGGAGTAGGAGGGAGAGAGAGAGTCTGTGAGAGAGTGACATAGTGAGACAGGGTGTGTAAGCTGGGCGTGGGTGGGGGTTGTGTTCTTGGCGTCTACGCTGGTGTCTCCCATGGGTGACAGGGGATTCTTACTCCTCCCCCTCCGTCCTCCCGTGCGTCCTCCTCTGTGACTATTGGCTCTGAGGGCAGGGAAGCGTAGTGTGTGTGACCCCATGCCGCAGCTCACTCAGAGGTGACCAGCACCTCCAGGCTCACTCAGAGATGACCAGCACCTCCAGGCTCACTCAGAGATGACCAGCACCTCCAGGCTCACTCAGAGGTGACCAGCACCTCCAGGCTCACTCAGAGGTGACCAGCACCTCCAGGCTCACTCAGAGATGACCAGCACCTCCAGGCTCACTCAGAGGTGACCAGCACCTCCAGGCTCACTCAGAGGTGACCAGCACCTCCAGGCTCACTCAGAGGTGACCAGCACCTCCAGGCTCACTCAGAGGTGACCAGCACCTCCAGGCTCACTCAGAGGTGACCAGCACCTCCAGGCTCACTCAGAGGTGACCAGCACCTCCAGGCTCATGGCTCCGCTGGCGTCACTGCTGGCCGGGATTGGTTGCTTGTTAAAAGGAGGACCAAACTGACCGCATAATGCTCATCCCCTAGTCCCCTCCCCTACTCTGTAATTTAGGTAGTGAAAGGATGTGTGTCCGTGGGGCGGGGTGGGGGATATTCTTTTGTGTGTGTTTGTGTGAATGATTCCTGTCATAGGTAACGTTCTGGTGGAACAGTAAAAACAGTAAAAATAGTAGAAACAGGATTTGCACCAGAAAGGCCATGAGCGCACTGCCCTGCAGTGTTCCATTCTAATCCTGTTACTGTGGGCTTTCTTTTGTTTTCTCTCTCTAAGCTCTTTGGTCGAGTCGGGAGAGAGAGGTACCTGACAGGAGAGGGAGGATCTTCAAGGGGGCTGAAGTCACAGGTGAGTGTGTGGATTTATAATATTTATAATATGTGTTCATGTGTCTCATATGCGTTCGGAAAAAAAACATATGTTCTGTTATATTTGCAGGGTTGCAATTTTTAAGGTGTTTGCCACAACGCTATTGGTTTACATAAGAAAAAATGCAGCTTTACCCAAGTTATCAAAATGGGGCTATTGTCACGTGTATTAGTTGACCTTGTTCCACTGGCCAGTTCCAGAATCCTGTTTATTGTCCCAGCCCCTCTGTTGCCTGTGTGATGATGGGCAGCCTCTTGACAGCCTCTGTTTACGGCCCGTAGACATTGTGTTTCAGCGGTAACCACACATGAAAACTGACCCCGTCTACCTTTGGCTGCTGGATCTGTTTTTTTTGTGTCTTCCTAAACGCTCTGCCTGTTTGTCTCCAATACATGACGCAGGGATTCTCTGGTGTTGAGTGTCACACTGAGGAAACTAGGTCACATCAACATCTCGTTTGTTCATGTTGTTGTTTTTTTAGCCCTATGATTTCAGTATGGAAGGTATCCATTTTACAGATTTTTTGGGGGGTTGGGGTGGGGGGGGGGCGTTTAAATAGACAGAGCGGGCGCCCTCGCTCTGAGGACAACACATGATAGGGCTGTTCTGTCCTCTGATTGCAGTGGCTGGCTGCACTCTGTTTACACTTGTTGACGCCACGGTGTGGACGCCAGGGGCTGACACGGGGCTGAGTTTGGGAGGCGGGGGCTGAGTTTGGGAGGAGGAGGCTGAGTTTGGGAGGAGGGGGCTGAGTTTGGGAGGAGGGGGCTGAGTTTGGGGCACGGGGGCTGAGTTTGGGAGGAGGGGGCTGAGTTTGGGGCACGGGGGCTGAGTTTGGGAGGAGGGGGCTGAGTTTGGGAGGAGGGGGCTGAGTTTGGGAGGAGGGGGCTGAGTTTGGGAGGAGGGGGCTGAGTTTGGGAGGCGGGGCTGAGTTTGGGAGGAGGGGGCTGAGTTTGGGAGGCGGGGGCTGAGTTTGGGAGGAGGGGGCTGAGTTTGGGAGGAGGGGGCTGAGTTTGGGGATGGATGAAAAGCACTGCTGCTGTTTTGACACTGTTTTCCCTCCATTTCCCCAGTTGTTTTACCCCTGAAATGTCCCTTTCTATCAAAGACTCGTGTTGGGGTTCCCCGTGTCTGGCATGTCTCCTTTGTTACTGTCATGCAACGTGCAGGTGGGGAAACCTTGGAAACTACTGCTGGCTACCAGGATATCATTGTTGTGACTCGGCCAAATGAACAGCTTTGAGTTCATGGTGTTTTTTTCTGAAAGTGTAAATATTGTGTCACTTGGTGGCTGGAGAGGTATTATTTAGACTATTTGAAACTCTGGTTAAGTCATGCCTAAGTATGTGGTCAAATAGATTGATGTTCAAAAGCATCCAAAGAGTCCTCTTCTAGGTATATATATATATATATATAGATGTATATATATATATATATATATATATATATATATGTATATATATATATATATATATACATCTTCTGCTGTGATTTCTGTGGCTGTCTTATGTTGTTGAAAATCTTGATCATGCTTTTGTATTACACTGATTGTTCTCAGCCTCACCTGTTTAATGTCTTGGATACAAACATCTAAAGCTAAATAACTACATTTAATGTATAGTTAGTGGCCCATTTTTCAAACATGATTATTATACAGAGTATTTGAAACAAGGATGAGGAAAAATAGTCATCAAAAGTCCCTGTTTTTGTGTAGACAGGATATGCTTAATGTGTATGGCAGAAATGTCCCCTCACTGTCATTCCCCTACTTCCTATTTGATGTCATTTCCTGCATGTTGCAGGTATCCACTATTACTATACTGTTAGTGTTAATATAGTCCATGTTGCTGATTTCCTCTTTGGTGCTGATTGTATTTCCTGTTTCGCCAGAAATGAAGAGCAGAGTAGCACCTACTCTAGCCCAGTTCAGTGGATGTGGAGAGAAGCAGCCATACAACTGAAGTTCTCACACAGTGAAACGAGGATGTTTAGGGAAATGTGTTTGCTTTCTCTGTTACACAGAGGCAGGTGATGTCCTGACTTCTTTGTGACTTGTTTTGCTTTTTCCTCTGTGGTGTATGCCTCTACAAACAAACACACTGCACTAGCTGAAAATAACTCTTCAATTCTGCTGTTGTACGTCTGAGGCTAGGCTAGGGCCACACGGCACATTGTAAATAGACGTGGATACTCTGCCCTCGCTTCTCACACTGGGAGCCACGTAGAGAGATCCATTCAGCTCTCCGGCCTCTGAAGAATGTCGATATTAAAATAGCAAACGCAATAGGCTTGCAATTTACTGAGGCATGTTTCCCACAAGTTATGTTGCTTATGTGGACAAGTACAAATGATGGGAGCTTGCTTCCTACCGCGAGCCGCTGGACAGTAAGCTGTGAACAAGGAGCCATGCTGGGTGGGCCGTTGGGTGACAGCACCCACCCAGATGTCAGTGTGTGGCAGCCAGGCCCTGTGAAAGACACTCCTGGTACTGCAGCACCTCTCCTGTCACGCGGATGTCAACAGTCTGCTGTGTGTGTCGCCCAGTGCGCATTGTCTGCTATCAATGTGCCTGTAAGTCTCTGTCTCAGTCTCTCTCTCTCTCTCTCTCTCTCTCTCTCTCTCTCTCTCTCTCTCTCTCTCTCTCTCTCTCTCTCTCTCTCTCTCTCTCTCTCTCTCTCTCTCTCTCTCTCTCTCTCTCTCTCTCTCTCTCTCTCTCTCTCTCTCTCTCTCTCTCTCTCAGGGTGGAGTTCCAGTGAACACTGTCGTGTTTAACTTAAACTTCTTTGTTTCTTGTCTTGTCAGAGCTGGTGGCTTTTCTTTGCCCGTTGCATCAGAAGTAAGCCTCAGTGGACTGCCTGCATTATATTTAGACTTTGTTGTCTTTGGTGCAACGCTGTAATTTCTAGTGAACGTTCTTTCGGCACACATGGACGCGGGTTTGTGGTCTCCTCCAATGCCCCTACCCACCCCCGCCCCACCCACCTCCACCCTCCCCTCCTCCTCCCTGCCCACCCAGCTTTGATGTGCATTAGCCAGGAGAATGGCTGGTATTTATAACCACTCAATAACGCGCCTGTGGCCAAGGTTAAGCGGCCTGCCTGTATCCGTATCCCTTCTCAGATGGGCTGCATTGATTTGGACCTCCATTACACACCGTAGAGCTGGCAGCGCTCC
The DNA here is from genome assembly GCA_036785325.1 of Urophycis tenuis. Classification (NCBI taxonomy): domain Eukaryota; kingdom Metazoa; phylum Chordata; class Actinopteri; order Gadiformes; family Phycidae; genus Urophycis; species Urophycis tenuis. The sequence continues at coordinate 518,375 of JAXIVH010000006.1, forward strand.
GTCAAGCCCCCTAAGTAGCCTTCAGTGTAGACGGGCTGCTGCTTAAAGGGGCTGCTGCTTAAAGGGGCTGCTGCTTAAAGGGGCTGCTGCTTAAAGGGGCTGCTGCTTACTGGGGCTGCTGCTTAAAGGGGCTGCTGCTTACTGGGGCTGCTGCTTAAAGGGGCTGCTGCTTACTGGGGCTGCTGCTGCTTACTGGGGCTGCTCTACAGCCCTGGGAGGGCTGGACCTCCACTACAACATGGCCGACATGGCTCAATCATTTCCTGGTAAATGTTTACCAGAATACATCTCATGGAATTAGAGCTGCGTTCAAAGCACTCCAGCTGGCCCCCGTGCTTTCCTCAAGAAACTGTTGCAAACTAATGGGCTGCACTTAGTGGGGCTGGGCACCGTGGTAGAATTTATCATCGCCACAATTATAGGGAATCTCACTCCATCACTGTGTCTGATACTGGTGCATTCCACCAACCATGTGAAAAATGACATTGGACAGTCATGGCATTGAGCTTTATATGCAAATCTGGGACCTCCATGCGTGCAAACGGTGAAACCCTAATGACTCCTAAACATTTGCTCTCACTGTGTAAAGAGAGAGAGCAAATATACATTCCCTATTTGTAAATGTTACTACTATTGGCACCTTTCATACATGGAAAACCGGCCAAAGTGTTTTCCGCTCAATCAAATAGCCTGAGTATGAGTTGATTTATGATAAGCTCTTGACTGAAGATACGAAGACAATAGACAGTAGTCAACGGCGTCTACAGATCAAGTGTTTCTTTGTGTGCGTACATGAATGTGTCACCCGTCTGGTCCAAGCTCTGAATGTGTGCGGGCAGGCCCATGTCCTCACCCCTGTCTGGGACTCAAGGTGCAAGGTGCCTCAAGGGGTGACTAAAGGAACGTAGATCACCGCCACACACACACACACACACGATGTGCAAGGACATGTGTTCACTGGCTGTAGCACCACAGGTTGCCCACCTGGTTCTGGGGCGTGTGGCCCATCCCTCATGGCTACAGTCTGCCTGAACTCTGCTGGATGCTCCTGGTGCTGGATTCACTCCACAGCTCAAACAACTCAATGTGACCTTCTTTTGGTTTTTACAATGAATCAGCTAATGAGCTATCATTTGAGTGAAATCTCGTAGAAATGCCGTCTATGCTATTTCTAACCAGTCAAGTCCTCTCCTCCCGATTCCCCTGGGCGTCGGGGTCTCCACCTCACGGGCAGAGAAGGCAGGGAGGAAGCAGAAACGGAGGCCACCTTTTTTTTTCTTTTTTTTTATGTATTTTCCAATGCTCTGTCCCCCTCCATGTGCTGGGCACCTTCAAACCCCAACATATAGCTGGCAATATTACCAGATATATGCCAATATAAGTTACAGCAGAATAGTCTGTCTTTCTTTATTTATACTATCTGTCAATACTGTGGTTGATTAGAATTGGTCAGTTTTCACTGCCCTGAAAATAACTTGCCAATGAAGATGAAATCAAAATCTAATGTATAAATGAATACTTAGCAAGACATTTTTGCAGGTTTTATGTAAATACATCAGGGTTATGTATTCAAAATGTTGAACTGAGGAATGTCGACTGTTGGACGACGCCTTGAGATCGGTTCAGTGATCAGTGATCAGTTTATTCATCCGATCACAGAGACGTAACATAAATAAGTCAGAGGTCAACGTTGTCTTCCAGATGAGAACATGATGTCTGAGGTGACGGAGCACAGGATGTGTGATGAACACTTTGGATCGGACCAGGAGGGAGAGGAGGCTGACGTGGAGTCCTATCTGGAGGACAACAGCAGCGAGCTCATGGACAGACTGAGAGAGCTGGAGGTAGAGACAACACTGTCTCAGCTCAATGACTTCCTACTGCACCTAGATATACTCATGCACAAGCTTCATCTGTGTAGCTCTTTATATTCCCGTGTCTGTGCATATGATCGATAGAGAGGAAAGTTTTGAAAACACACAGGCACTGCTGTAGAACCCAATGTGTTTATGTTTTTTCTCAAACCGCTATGACTGTCTCAAATGCTCGAGTTGCATTGTTTTAAACTTGGCTTTAAAGTTCTCCTGCTAAAATGGGGTTTGCTCACCCTTTAAGGACATTTATATTCCAACGTGCGTAAATAGCATGAAGTCAGACTGAACAGATGTGCGGACAGATAGGATGCCATCTAATCCTGTCTACAGTTAAAGTGGTGAACAGAAGAAATAGATAAGCATTTAAAATCATTCACTTCAAATATTTCTTTTGAAATATATATTTGAAATGTACCTATATTTTCTTTTCTTTTTTTCTCATGGTTTTTGGATGTTCCTTTGAACCCACAGGCAGAGAATTCTGCGTTGCTGCTGGCGAACGAGAGCCAGAGAGAGGCTTATGAGAGATGTCTAGATGAGGTGAGTCTGCAGCTGCTGTTTTTCAACATAAAATGATCCCTGAAATGTTCTCCTCATTACTCTCTTCCCTTCTCATAAAGGTTGCCAACCATGTTGTCCAAGCGCTGTTAAATCAGAAGGTAATGATACAATCATACAATGCTAACACAAATTACTCTTGAAAATGTATTTATTATTATTCATGGAACAATCCTGAGAGGATTAATCCTTAACAATAGCTATTGTCTGTGTGTGTGTGTGTGTGTGTGTGTGTGTCTGTGTCTGTGTCTGTGTCTCTGTGTCTGTGTCTGTCTGTCTGTCTGTCTGTCTGTCTGTCTGTGTGTGTGTGTGTGTGTGTGTGTGTGTGTGTGTGTGTGTGTGTGTGTGTGTGTCTGTGTCTGTGTCTGTGTCTGTGTGTCTGTGTCTGTGTCTGTGTCTGTGTCTGTGTCTGTGTCTGTGTGTGTGTGTGTGTGTGTCTGTGTCTGTGTCTGTGTGTGTTATTTGATATTCCTGTAGGACCTGAGAGAGGAGTGCATCAAGCTAAAGATGTTGGTGTTTGATCTGGAGAGACAGAACCGTGCACTGTGTGAGCTCTTCCAACAGAAGCTGCCCAACCACCCCACTGCTCACTACCAGGTATAACATCTCTCCCCTCTCCTCCCACAGCTCAGAGGCTGCACAGATGCATGGCTGATAAGGGTTGGGATTCATTGGGTGTGTGTGCTGTGATCCTGACGCTTCCCTCCTGTCAGGAGAGTGGCTCCCACCCCCGGTGTTGGACACACAGGAACACATCTGGCAGCACTGCTTTATATTGTTGCAGAGGGACACAAGGGAGGGTTCTTAGTGTGTGTACTCAATAGCACCATGGTGGATACAATGTCATCCTAATTGCCTGATGGATCTACGGTTTCAGTTCCAAGCGGGACCCCTCCCAGATTACAATGCACAGCTGCACAATGACTCCACCAAGCAGGTGGAGGCTGCACAGACCGAAGCACAAGGCAAGGTGAGGATCCAAACAACGCACGGCAGTCCAGATGAGCTTGTTTGTTTGTGTTGCAGAGGTGTAGATGTCATGTTGATCTCTTCTGTCTCCTAAAGGGTAATGGCTACCGCACACAGCATGCCTCCCCGGGCCCCCGGGGGCCCGCCGCCTCCATGGAGGCCCTCTCCCCCTTCTTCAAGAAGAAAGCACACATCCTGGAGGTCCTGCGTAAGATGGAGGAGACCGACCCGCTCAAGTTCCACCCGTCCACCACCAGCCTGTCGTTCTGCGACTACAGCCAGGTGCTCATGTCCACCGAGGCGGTGCTGGCCGCCACGGCCGACCCTGTCCCCCTCCAGCTGCCCCTCCCGCTGCCCTCCGCGCCGCTGCCCTCCACGGCGCTGCCCCACCCCCACGCTCAGTGCCGCTGCTCCTGCTCCGACGCCGACGGCCACCAGCACGCCAACCGAGACCTGCCGCTCAAGTGTGAGGCTGGGGTAGCCAAGCCGTGCGGGTTCCACTGCACCAAGAGCCAAGAGGGCCCCTCAAAGCCATGCAACCACGTCTGTAGCCCCCTCCCCACCACCGCCGGCCCCCCGCCACAGAGCCACCTTGCCCCCGCCGTTGCTACCGCCGAATGTCCCACGAAGAGCACAGCAGCAGTGGAGTCGACCGCCACGGCCTCCAGACACAGCAACAAGAATGACAAGCACCAGCAGGCAGCGCGCCCGCCCCTCACACAGGCAGCTAGTCAGAGCCAGGAGGTCAGAGCAGAGCAGGACACAGCAGAGAGCTGCCCAATGGGGAGCTCTGAGGGCCTCACTGGTTTCTATCCCTCCTCCTCTTATCAGCCTGTTCCTGAGAAGGAGGGCCCTCAGAGCGGAGCGGCCGCCGTGGAGCTGGCGGGCCGCTCTGTACACAACGGGCTCCTCCTGTCCTCCCGCGACCCCGAGGAGCCCTCGTTGTCTGAGGTCCCGGAGCGAGACACCTCGGACCAGGAGGACCCCCGCTGTGTGCGGGCCAAGGCTTCGCTCAGCCCCAGTCCGTCCTGCCTCAGTGACGTGAAGGCCGCCGCCATCAGCTCTCCGTCCAAGCTGCTGAAGTTCCTGAAGATCCCCAGCCTGGGGGAGAAGGCCCCGTCGCAGGCCTCCGTCTGCCCCGTGCGCCTCAGCCCTCAGCTCACCCGCAGCTCCCGCATCCCCTGCCGCACCAACAACTACGAGGTGTACCACTCTCCGGTGCCGCCGCGCCGCGCCACCACCACCGAGCGCTGCCGCCAGCCCCCGGCCCCGCCCTCACGCTCCGAGTCCTACCCCGCCACGCACGCCGCGCACGCCGCCTCCCCTGCACAGCCCGTGGAGGAGGCCGCCTCCCCCCCCGCCAAGGAGGGGCCCTACGGCGGGCCCTCGGCCCCCAAGGCCAACGCGGGGCCGGCCGTGTCCAGGGCCCCCGTGCAGAGCAGGGCCCCGCACTACCAGAACCTGGGTCCCCTGGCCCCCCGGGGGCCCGAGGACCCGCGCCCGGCGCTCCCCGAGGAGAGGACCACGCTGCCCTCGCATGCCAAGGCGGGCTGCGTCAGCGGGAGGAAGCTGGTCAAGTCGCTGCCGGAGAGTGTCCTCCGCGCTGCGCCGCAGCGCAAACAGTCCTCCTCTTCGCCCTCCTCAGAGTCAACGTCAGACGAGGAAGAAGAGGAGGAGGAAGAGGAGGAGGAGGAGGAGGACTCTGAGAGCCCCGTGTGGATGAGCCACCACAGCCTGCCCAGCTCCTCGGGCCTGGGCACGGCGCCGGCCCGGCCACACTGCTCCTCCCGCCAGAGGGAGGCGGAGGCCAGGGAGAGCGGCGGGCCGCAGGTCCCCGAGGTCCAGCAACCCCCGCCTCCCCCGCCTCCCCCTCCTCCCCCACCGCCGGCTGCTCCGGCCAAGAGAAGCGACTCCTCCTCCATTCCCAAGCGCTCGGGCGGCAGTGGTCCTGGGCGGTCCCCGGCCGACTCGGGCCACCACGCCTTTAAGGACCGACTGGCGGCACTGGGGAAGCTCCGGAGCTCGGAGGACCTCCAGGTCAGAGCGTCGGAAGCCCCCGACTCCAACAGCGAGGGCGCTGTGGCCTTCAGCGAGGAGCACAGCAAGGCCACAGAGCGGCCCGCCGAGCTGCAGCCCAGAGACGAGCAGAGGCTGGGGAAGTACTCGGACTCCCTGGATGGCAAGGCCAAGGTCAGCGGGGGTGCCTTGAAGTATCCCGGCTCCGCCCAGACGTACGAGGCGGCCGTGAAGCCTCAGAGTGCGGGGCCGGCAGCGCTCAAGCCCGAACTGTGTGTGCCAAAGACGGACGGCCCCAAGAGCAAGATGGGCCTGCCGTCCCCCAACGCGGATGCTCCCCAGGTGCTGCGCAACAACATGCGCTGTCCCGGCTCCCTGAACCTGGCCTACGCCAAGGCGGGGTTCGGCTCTCCGAGCGGCAGCAGCCCCAATAAAATCCCCCCCAAGTCCCCCTCCAAGCCCAGCCAGGGCCACGCCGCGCCCCCCAGGGGGCCCAGGCCGGCAGAGCAGCCACGCTACTCCTCCAAGTCGGAGGAGCGCTCCAAGATTGGAGGCAAAGGCAAGAAGACCCCGACGTATGGGGACAGCCTCCCGCCTCCTCCCCCCAGGCCCCCGGCCTCTGGGCCCCCGGAGGAGAAGGCCCCGCCCCCGCCGCCAGCCCCCAGCCCGCAGTCGGCCATCGAGCAGAAGGTGATGAAGGGCATCGAGGAGAACATGCTGAAGCTACAGGAGCAGGACCGGGTGGTGCCGGGCGGCGTGGAGGTCAAGCAGAAGTCTTCCAACGGCATCGCCAGCTGGTTCGGCCTGAAGAAGAGCAAGCTGCCGGCGCTGAGCCGCAAGGACGGCGCCAAGGCCAAGGAGGAGAAGCGGGAGTGGAAGATCAACATCCCCTCCGTGGGGAAGGACTCCCAGGCTAAGGTGGCAGCGCGCTGCAAGGAAGGCGTGGAGGGCCTGAACATCTCCACGCTCATGGAGAAGGCTGAGGGCCTGAGGCGGGCGCTGGAGGAGGAACGGGCCTACGTGGAGAGGTCAGGGCGGGGTCACTCCTGTGAGGTGGTGATGGACCCGTCTCAGGGCCAGCTGGCCGTCATGTACAGGGGAGCACGCTCAGACAACTTCATGCAGCAGCTGCTCAACAGGTGAGGAGGGCGTTGGGAGCAGGGGCTGGGGGCTACACACGGTGTGGGCACAGGGCACTCAGGACTTTAATCACCTTCAACACATCTCTTCGTTAGTTTAGATTCCCATTCCCATTTCTTTTTTAATTCCTGGGGAAATTGATGCAGTTCCAATTGCTATCGCATTCGAGAAGAAAGCAGATAGAACATGTGGAGCAGAAGTACAGCATGGCATAAAGATCTGAAAATGATTTGTACAAAAAATGTAATAAAAAACTCTAAAAAGTGTATGTATGCAAATAAATACAATTGACATTAAGTATTGGTAACATCTTAATATCTCTAAATGTATGTATTTTTGTCTTTGGGTTAGGGTTAGGGTTAGGGTCAGCCCATCTTCCTGAGGTAAAGGCCAACATGCTTTTGTGTTGATTGCAGAGTGGATGGGAAAGAGGTGATCAGTGTCCCCCAGCGGCGCCTCTCGTTTGACTGCAAAGCGTCCAGACCGATGTTCACCCAGCAGGGCCAAGTCATCAGCCACATGGTCAGTGGCCCTGAGATGGGAGAACTTAAAAGGAGAACTTAATACAGTACGGTTCAGTGCCGCGCGTTTCTCTTCCTCTTTGGTTCATAGGACTTCTACTAGCACAGTTCCTCTCATAACCACATCCATGGAATACTTTGACACAGTGTCTATAAACCATGTCTTTTAACACAAATGTGTTAAACGTCATGTGATTGAAGTGGCGCAAAAACACCACGCTATCCAGATGGCTCCCTCCTCCGTCCATGTCGACACTAGAGTCACTGAGAAGGTGTTTTGTGTTGCTTGGACACAGGGCTCGGCGGCCGTGACTTCGGACGAGAACCTTGCCGACTCCGTTCACGCACAGCATTTCACAGGTAAGGCTCCTCTGACTGCTGTGTCTCACCACCACCACACCCGCCCTGGTATCTCCACATGACCCTCTGCCTGCTGTGTCTCACCACCACCACACCCGCCCTGGTATCTCCACATCCCTGCAGCGTCCGGGGCCTCCACCTACACCCTGGACAGCGGCATCGGGACCTTCCCGCTGCCCGACGGCAGCAGCGGCGCGGCCGGCCGCAGCCTCTCCAAGATGCGGGCGGGCGGCGGGGCGGAGCAGCGGGCGGCGGGCTCCCCGGGGAGGGCGGGGCGCCGGGCCCGGACCCTGGACCGCGAGATGACCTCGCAGGAGGAGTGCTACAGCGCGCCGCACAGGCAGATGGTTCCCAGCATGCAGTGCGGCGCGGTGCTGGAGGGCAGAGGCCCCGCTGGAGCTCTCCGGGAAGGTATGTGGAGGTGGTGGTTCTCCACCCTGTAGGTGCTATGGTGTTCCATGGTGGAATACGATGGTGGAAGGTGTTGTTGTACATCTTCTGCCCTCTTACGGAGCTCTGCTTCCTTTGACTTTATTTGAGGGAAAATTAGGGAACAGAAGTTGCCTTTTTAAATGCTCAGGGGATTGTAGTTGTATTGTATACTAAAAGTGTGGGGATGATTGAAAGGACCCGAATAGTAGTCCTTCATGTCAGTTAGTGCTGTATGTGTAGGTTATCCAAGGACACGTGATGATGATGATGATGATGATGATCATGGCGTGGCCATAAGCCTTGCTTCGTCAGAGGATAATCAAGGTCAACAGTGGAAGCGTGTGAACCTTATGGGCCCCCACCCTGTGTTCTGTTGTCCAGACCAAGAGGCCCATGGAGCCAACATGTTCTCCCCGCGCTCCAAGACGTGGACCTTCCCCAACCTGAAGACAGCGGGCGGCTCGGCCGAGGTGTACCTGGCCGTGGAGGAGGAAGAGGAGGAGCCTGTGTCCTTCAGCTCCTTCAGAGGGGTGGGCGGAGACGCTTCCTATTTCTACTGTAGTGTATTTCAAATGAAGCATTTGAACAATTTACTAGAAATACTTATTTCAGTCAAAAGGATTCAACAACGTTATAAATAGGTTTACTTTAAATCCTGCCCTCACAGCTTACAAAAACATTCTCACTAGATGTGAATTATTAATCCCCCAATATGAAAGATTCACAAAGGGGACTTTCATATCAGGTTACGAGCTCGGTTTGTTCTTTTTTACCATAAATAAATACATGAACCCACCAAATATGGCCTCATCTTAAAAGCCTTCCTGTTGCCTGTCCTGTTCCCAGAGTGTGAAGGATGGAGGTCCCTCCTCCTCCAGTCGTGGGCTGGTGGACCCAGGCAGCCTCCCTGTCCCCGTCCAGTCTGGGCTGGGCCGCCGGGGGAAGACTCGCACTCCCAGCATCCCCGAGATGAGTCGGGAGGCGGGGCTGGAGCTGCTGAGGGAGCGGCCAGAGGAGGCCATCTCCCCGAGTCGCCCCCAGGTCCTAGAAACCCCGGAATCACTCAGCGACTCCCTCTACGACAGCCTGTCATCATGTGGCAGCCAAGGGTGAAGGAACAGGAAAGAAACATTTAGGAAAAAAAGGCAAAAGCAACAAAAAAAAGAGATGAGAAAGGATAGAGGTAAAAGCGAACAGCTAGTGTAGGAACCTGGGCGCCACACACACACAAGATAACAATGTCTGGAACAGCTTCCCTTTGGCTGCTTGCTGCACTGCATTGCTGCTGCACCATTCCAAGGACCAGCGGAAAACAAGTGTTCTCCAAAACACAAGTGGAAGGATGGATGGTGGACTTCTCCTCAGGATTTCTAATAAACGCGAAACCAAAAGCCACTCAAATATAATAAGAGATTGTTCACTTTTTTAATGATGCAATTGAATACGGACACTTAAAATCCATGTAAACAGGACAACGGACAGCAAAGGAACAATTATCAGACTCGTTTGCCATTACTTGTTTAAAAAAGAAAAAGCAGGAAAACCAATCCTCAGATCATCAGTATGTAATTGAAGCATTGGTCGTGTGTAGCCCGCATACTTTACAACCTGTGTTGTATGAAGTATGTACTTTATCTTCAATTTTTACATCAGCTCACATCACAAGTACTGAAAGTAGTGTTTTCTTATTCAGCTCCTTAAATAATGAATGTTAATGTCTGTGATTCTTAATTGCTTAACTCGCATTATAATTTTAATGTATAAATGATTTTATCGATCATGTTGAGATTGTTTCTCTTCTGTGGCCACGAGGTTGTCAGAATATATGTGCTTTAAATCATACTTTTTAAAAAGGTAATATATACCAGCAATAATATCATAGGAAAAAGAAATGGCTACACTATTCAATGAATATGTATTATTTATTTATTTTAATTGAAATGTACATTTTCATTCTGTTATCTGTGTGAAATGTAGTCTCCTCGCGTAGATTCATCTCGTCTCCGTCTGTTGCTGTCTATTCCCTCGCTAGACATCATGTATCAGCTGCCCTCTTTTCTACTCTACAATTAAAATGTTTTTGATTTAATCTGCGTATTGTCAATGTGAAATCTTATCAAATTATGGCCCACACAATACATCAGTTATTGTTACAAAACACACAAAAAATAATAGCACATACAAAAGAGTTGAGTTGATCACATTCAACAAGTTTATTTGAGCAAATGTATCAAATTATTAGATTTTCAGTACATCAATAAAATAAATTCTTCACAGTATACAAACGTTCAAAATATTGTAAAGGTTAACATCACATTTGGCAAACTAATTTCTAAAGAACATGTACTTCATGATTTGTTTTTTAAGAGACACATTTAAGTAAAGAAACAATCTGAATAACTGGCTTGTCCGCAGGAACAATATGGACAGATGGCCGATCGATCACCTTACACCAGCCAACATCTGTCCACCTTACACCAGCCAACATCTGTCCACCTTACACCAGCCAACAGACTGCGGCCCAAGTGACGTCTCTCCAGCTGGGGGAATTACCAAACATTTGTGTAGAATAGTACAATTAGGCTTTGCTATTTCATGCTCTCAAAACATTTGACCACAACATAATGTGGGGAGAAATAGTTGCAAGAGAAACCTTTGTTTGGTGAACGTCTGATGGGAGCCCACCACTTCACTGAAAAGATTTACGGGGAGGGCACCAAATAGTTAAATCAAATTACTGATGACTTCAAATAAAACATTAGCTCAGTGTCTGAAGCTGAAGTTGCCTACTGAAGGAGTCGTTTGTAGAGTCATAGCATGGCCCTTATGATGGCAACGTCTGTTGGTTTATCTATAGAATTGCCGCTCAGCTTTTGGGAGCCTTTGCAGGACAACGGCCCCCTCTACAGGCCAAGCAGGATCACTGCAGCATTAGTAATCTTCACAACCAAGAAAGAACTAGCGTTAATTTACCACAAACTTACATTCAAACCTTATTGTAAGTCAAAAACCTAATTAAAGTTCAGCATTATAAGACCACATGGGAGTTAATTCAAGAAGTGAAGACAGAAAGTGAAAGCACCAACAGCCTAGCAAATTGTGTGGAGTCTCAGATCCTTCGTCTAATGTTCAACTCTGTTGCTGGATTCTACTTCTTTTCCTTCTTCTTGTCCTGAAGAAAAAAAGTCAAAAGGTGTTTTCTTGTATTATCCAAATCAGCAACCAAGACCATATTAGTATTTTCACATTTAATGCTACAATTACAACTTTCTTTAAAATCCTACTGTACCTTCTCATTCATAGCCAGGATGACCATCAGTTTCCTGAAGATTGTAACAAAGTCGAGGAACAAGTCCACGCAATGCCTGAAACACAACAGAAGATACCGGGATTACTGAAAAATGCATTTTAAAAAGAAATAATCTTAAATGCATTTCATAATATTTTTACTAAAACAGTATTTAAACAAGCAAGACTTCATTTGTTACTATTGATTTGTACTGCCAACAATAAGAGGAAACAAAAGAATTGAGCCAAAACTGAATCAAGAGGTTTATGCGCCACGGACGGAATGAGTCTTCAGATCAGAACATTTGGATGAATAACTACTTTCCCTTTTGAATGAGCATCAAGTACTTTTATTTATATGAAACCACAAGCACTCACCAGATGTAGTCCTTGTCTCCATTCTCTGCCTTCTCAATGATCAGCTGAGTGTCGAACAGCACAAATCCACACATGATGACCAGCCCCAGGTACATGTGTGCCTGAAAAGTACAACCAAACAAAGAGGCACTTATGGCAGTCAGATGATGACATACTTAAACTTAGAAACAGCACGTCCCAGGCACTCAAAAAAAGCATCAAAAATTAAATTGATAAAAAGTCTATTTAGGTATGGCTTAAATCATTAAAATAGCCAACATGTCATTAAGAGTCATTAATGTCCTTAATCATTAAGAGCCAACATGTTTCAACCACAGGTGGTCTTCTTCAGGGCATTGATGACATACTTCAAATGGAAAAAAATGTCCACACCACAACAATGCACCAGTTCAATGCAAATGGTAGGTTGCTGGGAAGGTGTGAGTTACCTTGAACAGCATGGCAGATCCAAAGAACATATTCATCACAGACATCAGGAACAGGACTGACAGGCCAGACATCAGAGTACCTGGAAAACAATTAGCTTTTTTGGTGTGTGTGTGTGTATATATATACATATACATATATATATATATATATATATATATACATATATATACATATATATATATATATATATATATAATATATACACTGCCGTTCAAAGGTTTGGGGTCACTGTACTTATTTTTTAAAGAAAATTAAGTTCAATGAAGATAACAGTAAACTAACCAGAAATACACTCATTACATTGTTAATGTGGTAAAATACTATTCTAGCTGCAAACGTCCTACATAGGTGTATAAAGGGCCATTTCCAGCAACCATCACTCCAGTGTTCTAATGGTACATTGTGTTTGCTAATTGCGTTAGAAGGCTAATGGATGATTAGAAAACCCTTGAAAACCCTTGTGCAATTATGTTAGCACAGATTAAAACAGTTTTGCTGGTTAGGGAAGCTATAAAACTGACCTTCCTTTGAGCTAGTGAGAATCTGGAGCATCACATTTCTGGGTTTGATTGAACTCTCAAAATGGCCAGAAAAAGAGAACTTTCATGTAAAACTCGACAGTCTATTCTTGTTCTTAGAAATGAAGGCTATTCCATGCGAGAAATTGCCAAGAAACTGAAGATTTCCTCCAACGGTGTGTACCACTCCCTTCAGAGAACAGCACAAACAGGCTCTAACCAGAGTAGAGAGAGAAGTGGGAGGCCCCGCTGCACAACTGAGTAAGAAGACCAGTACATTAGAGTCTCTAGTTTGAGGAATAGACGCCTCACAGGTCCTCAACTGGCAGATTAAATAGTACACACAAAACGCCAGTGTCACCGTCTACAGTGAAGAGGCGACTCCGGGATGCTGGCCTTCAGGGCAGAGTGGTAAAGAAAAAGCCATATCTGAGACTGGCCAACAAAAGGAAAAGATTCATATGGGCAAAAGAACACAGACATTGGACAGAGGAAGATTGGATAAAAGTGTTATGGACAGACGAATCGAAGTTTGAGTGTTTGGATCACCCAGAAGAACATTTGTGAGACGCAGAACAACTGAAAAGATGCTGGAAGAGTGCCTGACGCCATCGGTCAGGAGGTAATGTGATGGTCTGGGGTTGCTTTGGTGCTGGTAAAGTGGGAGATTTGTACAAGGTCAAAGGGATTTTGAAAAAGGAAGGCTATCACTCCATTTTTCAACTCCATGCAATACCCTGTGGAAAGCGCTTGATTGGAGCCAATTTCGTCCTACAACAGGACAATGACCCAAAACACACCTCCAAATTATGCAAGAACTATTTAGGGAAGAAGCAGGCAGCTGGTATTCTATATGTAATGGAGTTTCATGGAAAACACAAAATTGTCTGGGTGACCCCAAACTTTTGAACAGTAGTGTGTATATATATATATATATATATATATATATATATAAAGTAGGATCTTTATAAGGAATATAATTGAAAGTTGTTTTTGTTCTGTTTGAATTGGACTTTTACAATAGAATAGCTTAATTAATGCACAATCACAGAGCACACATATCAGGACAGTATAATGCCCTTCATATACCTCCTAAGAAGAGATAGCTCCTTCGCTTGGCGTAGAGAGCACTGAGCGTGAAGCACAGGAAAATCATGGAGGTTCCCAGGAACGCGGTCACAATGATGCTGTGAAGTGGACACCACACAGAGTTACACAACAGCTCCGTCCATAGAGAAGATGTACACACTACTGTAAGAGCTTTGCTCCAATGGCAGTATGCATAGGGTCATAGGTACCGTGCTAGACATCAACGTTGATAAAACTCAACAGACAACAAAGGCTGCCAAGACAAATAGGATAAGTAAACAAGTATATGAGGAGTAGAATTCACTGATGTCTCACGGATTTATATTTATTTTTCCCTGACAGTACACCAAGCTGGTTTTGGAGTTTAGTTATTGGGTTAATTTTTTATTCTGCTGGCCTTGAATCGTGGCATACCTTGGATTGATGGCAATGACAAAGTCCATTGCGGGGCCAAGGCCAACACCTGGTGGGAAGGGAATGCAAACAACACATTAATCTAACACTGTAATACTTCTAAGTTTACAAGTTAACCAATGGGATCTTATTATGACAGTCAACTTACACTTTTGTTTACAACTTACAACTTCTATATGTTCACGTGCAACAAGATATTGGAAGAACAACATGACACATGTTACAAAAAACAATGGACAAAGAACAATAAATGGAGAAAGCCAAGATTGATCAAACCCAAGCAGACACTTCACCTGTGAAGAAGGCGAAGCCTGCAAGGATGGCCAGTCTCTTCTTCTCAGTGTCAGAGTTGTGTGGAGTCATGGCCAGCCACAACATCATCCCCAAAGAACCCAGCAGAGTCAGCACGCCACCCTGCATCACCACACACACGCACACTTTGTGAGCTAAACATAGAACAACTTATAACAACTCCAATAATATATGCTGTGAGACAAAGTGATTGGTCTGAAAGCTTTAGATTAAGATTCAAATCAAAGCACATAGGAGTTTCAGAGGATTATCTGGCTTCCTGACCTCATCGAATTTTGGTTATTAAATGGCTTTATGAATGGTTATATATTAGATATTTTGAACAATTCTATTCTTTATTTTACCTTTTGTTTGTTTTTCTCCTTTTCATGCATGTCTAGAAATGGGGACGAGGTCTTTTAATCTCAACCCACTCGTACATTTCGACATAACGCGCAAAAAAACTGCTGGAGTGGAGGAACGTGTTCATTGACCACCACGCTGTTGCCACTTTTTAGAATTAACCTCCATTTCCACAATGCAGCTTTATTCATGTGTTAATAAGCAAGAACTTTTGAATCATTAGTTCAAGGACCCCTGTTTTACCACCAGGTGTGTGTGTGATTAGCTAGTGTGATAATCTGCCATGCCCTTTGACATCACAAGTGGGAGAGTCCATCCAGATGTATGGATAGACCAGTCCAACAGCCTACCTGGTGGAATGTAGCAACTGGTAGGGTTATCTATCATCATACATCTGGGTGGATACTTGTGACGTCACCAAGTCACAGGGCCAGGCAGATTGTTTTGGTATGTAGTGGCTAATCACACTCACACCTGGTGGTTACATAGGTCCTTTAAGTTGAGTACATTTTAAAACGTGGTTCAAGTCAAGTTACTTATGACAGCATTTAGGACATTGAAAATGACTATGTGTGGTCCTAACTACCTGAAAAAGACGAGTGACCACATGAACATAGGATCCGGCTGCAGCAACAAACATGCATACTGCAAGGCTGGAGTACACATTCTTCAGGTGCACCTGGGTGGAATGGGAGCTGGAACAAAGAAGAAACAATACGGTCGAAATTTAAGTAATTTCAAACGCTCATAGGTTGAATCTTGTTTGTCAGACTTGACAGTTTGCCTACTCACATTTGGGATAATTTGAAGAGAGCATCGAAATTGATGTTTCGATCAAACACGTTCATAGTGGCTCCGGAGATGTTTACTGATCTTGCAGACCGACTTCGTGTGGAAATAAAAAACAACAGTAAACCTCACAGACTCAGAGCTCGTGTTTTCACGGTAAACACCCACTCATTAACGTTAGATAATGTGTCATGGAATAATTTGGCACATGAAGTTCAGTCACTAGATAACACTCTGGCAATATATCACATACGCGAATGAGTATTTTATACAATTACACTAAAACAACAAGCAATGTAGTTGTCGAATGTATAAACAAATCCTCAACAACAATAAGCGAACAACCTAATTGAGCTCACTGATCTAGGGTATGTACATGGCTGAATACACGAAGAGCAAAACCAACTCTTAACAGGGGTGAACAGCCACGTTACCGATGACCGATATCATAGTGTGTGGAATTATCTGGAAGACCACTGTTAAAGCCCACTTTTTTGGATTGTTAATTCAGGCAAGCGTGATCGCTGACTACGACTAACATGCTATCCCTCAGTTAGCAATAGCTAGCGTGTGGTAACTGATTACAGCTATCATGCTACCTCAGTTAGCGCTATCTATCTTGTCGTTGGCTAGCTGAACGTTTCTACCATTATAACCAACATAGGAGACCAGTTGATTGCTAGAAATAATACAGTAACACATGTATATCAGATCACGGAGTAGCACTTAGCTCACCTTTCTTTCCAGTTTTTGATGACGCCTCTCCTTCCTGTTCCCTGATGTGCTGCTGGCTGGTTTGTTTTCAAACGGTACGTGTCACTCAGCGCCTTGGCTACTGACGTCACGAAGGCAACGCCCATCACCCGATCGCTTCTCTATCACGCAATTCTGTGCAATCAGTTGTATTGTCGTTTCTCGCGTTGACAAAAATGTGTGTGCTATTATTTAATAGAAGCATGGTGCCATACGAGCATAGGAAAAATCTACGTATTATAATGAAAATGGTACTTCCGTGAACATAATTTCACCCCCATGTACACCTAAAATGGCTGCCATAGCATTGTTATCTGATATGGTTAGAAGACATGCTCATGGAGGCGCTGTGATTTTGACCCCGATTATTTTTTTTACAATGTCTTAGTATGCTAACTTGTTACGTCAAAGCATGTATCTGTAATCGGCGCAGTTATATTAACATTAACATAAAACTTGCAGTGGTTGTCTTGATAGAAATGTAATGTTCATGCAGTCGCGTTTAAAACCCAAGTTTTCTGTCTAAAAGTGACAGACGACAGATGCTTTATATACATATTATATATAACATTCAGCAATGTTATATGGGGGGGGGGATGTGTTATTATGCAATTGTCATAATTGTCATAAATCATAAAAACTTGATACCTGACTGCAGTTAGGGAAAAACAAATCAGTAAAATATAATCATCTTTTATTTGTACACTGTGTCATGAAGAAATTAGTTTGATTTTGGTCTGATAGGACAAACTTTCTTTTTGTAATAAACACTAAGTATAAGACAATTCAATCATCACTGTCTAAACAAAAATATTTGGCAGTTTATAATAAATGGTTACTATTTTTTTTTAAACATGCAGGCAATAGTTGTATAAATTGTAAAGCCAAAGACTGTGGCTGGAATGACTCGATAAGCAGTCATTCTCAGTGAAAAAAGATGGAACATAGATGTTGAGTTGACTGTGGTTTCCTTGCGTAACGAGATACATTTCAGAAGTGTGGTTTGATTCTGCTGGACTTCTTCCTCAACAGCTGGCACATTCCTTTGACACAAGTTACTCGAAGGCACAAACAAAACTAGATGGTCTTTAACACTGAACCACCAACAAATTAGGCAAATGGATTACAACCCAAACTGTTCAGCAGTAAGAGGTACTGGACAATACAATGATTGGCCAATAAATACAGAAAAACACTCAAGACAGTAAAAAAAAATATTCATCAGATATGATGATATTTTCAAGTGTTGCACTGCAAGTAGCACAGCCCCATGGCATTTCACTTGATCTCAACAGTGTTTTCTCACGCTCAGCATGACTCAACAGAGTGTGGAGAGCACACATCTCCACTTAGAACACCAGGCACACTTGTCACTTTAGCACTGAATATAAAACAAGTGCAAGTATTGTTCAAATCATCGGAGACAAACATAAGGACAAATCATTCATTACCTTGTCGAAAAATTGTGGCTTTTTTCTATTAAGTCAGGAGCCACCAATGGATTCCAGTGTGTCTGCTTTTAAATGGCCATAGTGTAATTCCAAAAGATTTGATTAATTGACCATATTTTCCAATATAAAGCTGGACCATTATTGGAACTTGTATGATAAATAATCAGCTTTACCACATGTCGTATAGTTCTGTAGAAAAAAAAAGTAGAATACAGTTTCGGTGTTTCGTTGCTAATTCACTTACTCTAAATCAAAACTTCACCATTTCCATTGGCAGTATGTCATTACCAGCTTTCTACAATAAGAGGTATTGTCAATGTAATGGGTTGCATAGATAAACCACATTTACTGTTCAAAAATAGATTTATATATAAAAAAAAATTGAAAAAATAGAAAAAATAACAAAAGCCGTTAAAAAGAAAAAGTGAGCCAATGTTTTTGTTTTGTTCCTTTAAAAAAGGCACAATAATACAAAAACATCCAATAACATCCCAAGGTCAATTCATGGGCGGGCAAAATAACCACGTGAGTGATTGGTATCAAACAACTTTGGTTGCCGTTTCCAAATCTTTCTGATAGTGCTTTCAAACAGGCAATATGCTCAGCACGCACGGGCAGAAAGATGGCCTCAAATAGAAGTCCATGTTTTGGTGAAACTTTTCGGACACCCCGGTTTTGAAAAAGGTTAACTCTCATCAAGGCTGGGGAAAGCATCGGCAAGCTGCTCCCAGAGATCTATTGTTACCACGAGGAAGTGTTGTAGTGTGGGCGGACCCAAGCAGATCCACCATGGCCACCAGACCTAGGGACCTCGTAGCTGGTCTAGACGGGTGTAAACGTTGTCTGCTTGACTCAGGTCCTCAAACACCGGAAGAAGGTTGAGAAGCTCAGCGTCATCCACGTCATCAAACCAAGACAGCACCGGGACCTGGCAGAGGGTACAGGACAAAGCAGATTCAAAACCTTTGTGTCTACATCTGATTGGAACCAGATCCAATGCCAAAAATGCATATTTAGGTTTAAATTGGTGAAATGTATCATCTACGAAATAATAAACAATTGTAATATTGGCCAAGAAGACAATTTACAGTGCCATGTTCAACCATCTTTGTAAGCATCTACAACATTATGGGAGACCCAAGTCACACATAAAACAAAAACCAAATAGGATAATTGTTACTATATGAAATGAACTCCTTTGTATAATGACTTTTAGGCAAAAACTATTGTTTTTCAAAAAGTATTGTTTTTGACAAAAATAATAATACAAGTTAAAAAGCTTGGTCCTCAAATGAATTAGTGTGTGGACAGAAGCAGAAAAGGCCTCACAGCATTTTCGGGGTGAAAGATGTAGGAGGCTGGAGAGTTATCCAGGATGAGAGTCTTGCGAAGGTCTCTGCCTAGTCTGCTCAGGTCCTTCACATAACAGCCCTGGTGGAAGACGCAGGATTCACGGAACAGACGGGCCCGGAACACACTGCCCTGGTCCAGCAGGTCAGTCACTGGGTCCGCATACTGACGACAGGCCAGGGACAGGGTGAGGGTGAGGGGAGGATGGAGACATGAACTAAAGCATAAAGAGTGACCAAACACCAAAAATAAATACCTCAACGGCAGCGCCATCTCAGGCTAAAGACCAGTTATTGCAATTGCTATTTATGATTGGCTTAAATTGGTTCGAATAATGGCATGACCTGTGGCTAATTTTAGCCAAACAGCAACACCAATTGCATAACCTGTGTTTGGTGCAGCCCCAATGTTTGGTTAATCTTTAATAGCTATACATAGGAAACTACTGAGGAGAGTCAAAGCATGTGAAGCCTCTAAGAGGTCGTAGCAGAAAGACAAAAAGATCAGACATGATGTCAAACATGAAGCAAGTACACCGCAAAACTAAGATGTTATCTAGCTGAAAGGCTAAGCTGATTATAAATACCTTGGCCAGACTAGCAGTGAACAGGACACACTCAAACAACTCTCCCATCCTCTGCAGGAACTCGTCCACGTAGGGTCTCTTCAGGACGTACACCTGACAGGAGACATCACTCAATGGTTCTGGTTAAGGTAACACAGGACTCCACGTAGGGATGTGGGAATCAAAATACATCATGAATCAATGGTTTTGGTTAAGGTAACACAGGACTCCACGTAGGAATGTGGGAATCAAAATACATCATGAATCAATGTCATTATTTGATTGTTATAACCATGATAAGAAAAGCCAATATTTACATTAATTGTTTTGTACTAATATGACTTTGGAATTACTTTGGATATGAACAAATATGGAAAGAGTGCATTACACAGTCTGTGCTACTACCATGGGGAAAAATGAAGAAGAATTTTATGACTGAAACACTTTGAGAGAGCAGACTCTAACTTGACTTCATTCAGCTTTTACGGTCGTTTCATTTCTTCATGTCCATCCATCTGTTGCCAGTAACCATTTCCTGAAACAAGTAATCAAGAATAGGCCGTGTGGTTGTGAACAAGCCTATCCTGGATTACTTGAACCAAGCTATGGCCAAAAAAAGAGTGTGTCACAGCAAGGATTCATATTACAGAGAGTACAAGTGCTTCTTCACGTCAACAAGTCATCCACTCCATAGAGAAATCAAATGGACAATATTAGCTCAAATTGCCATTATATAAAATCAATTTGGGATTTTTTTGAGCCACACAAATAATCATGGAGTGAGTGATTTCCTTTCAGCCTCTCTGGCCAACAGAGGGCTCCACCCACCCAGCATAACAATACTGATCAGTAGTAAGACCCGTCCCTGTACAGCCCAAAGAGCACCGCAAAACAACACGTACACACGTACACAATTGCAACCCACACACACAAGCACACCCTTATATCCAGACAAACACACATGGACAGAAGTTTGATTTTACCTGGTGTGTGGTCCCTTCTATCTCCACAGGAACGATGAAGTCTGCATTGCTAATGGGCTGCAGAGGGAGCAGAGAGGGGACGTTTGGCATGTGTACATTCACATGTCATTACATAACAAGTGAAACAGTGAAAACTGTTATGGAAGCAGGCTGCTGCGCTGATTCCATAACTCACAGGGCCTGGCCTACATACACAGAATGGACTTCACTCTGTGCCCTCCAAAACATCTTTGACCATTTCCTGGCTATATTAAAGCACAGATCCTAATACAGATTGACAAACAATGTGGGGCCAGCACAACTGTCTGTCTTTACAGGAAAGCTACATCCACAAGATCCAATTACAACTCCATATTCCCCAGAACATGTTTGATTCTTGCACAGACTTAAAGGCAAACACTGTCAACCGCATTCTTGAGTGTTGCAATCAGTGGGGGAACATTTTAATGCCAATGCTAGTGTTCAGGCAGCACACAGAGAAACCTGTTTTGGTGCAGTTTTCAACAGTATACAGGAGCAGAGCAGATACCTTGAATGAGCTGTGGACCAAGGTCTCATCGAGGTCTATGACCACGCATATCTTTCCCTGGTCCTTGGTATTCAACTCAGGCAGTAAGCTGCACTCAGTCTGTGGAGAAGATATAGAAAGACGGGTTCTCACACAACCTGACACATACACACACCCGCACACATAAGCCACTAGTTGACCAAAAAAAAAAGTGCCTGTGAGATTACAGCGCGAAAGGAAGCAAACAATAGCCAGTGCCTAAATATTCTGCTTCCTGTTTGCTGCTGCTGCTAGAGGGCAGGCCACCACTCAATGTGAGCAAACATGACATCTCATTAGAAATGGGCCTTTCAATGAGACTAGAGCTCACACCCAAGCCCAAAAAAGATCCTCCTATTTAGTGCACTCTTCAGTTTCAGCAAATACACAGTTAGGCCTCTCTCGATAGTCCCATGTCACTCTTTGTTTTTTCTTCAAGTGTGAGCATGAAATTCATTCTTTATCTAAAAATGGTTAAGTGTTCAGGAAGAATTCTGAGGTTAAAAAAAAAAAAGTAATATATATATATATACATATATATATATATAAACAATTTGCATGGTCAAGTTTATGTTTTAGTTAAATTAAGGACATCTCCATTGCAAGATTAACAATGCTGCATTGTTCACATGTAGATATTTTCATGTTGATTGTAAATTAAGCTCTTAAAACTGCTTCCAGGGCTGTAAATAATGGCGGGCTTGAGAATAGTGTGTTACCTTGACAACTGTCCCATTTTCCTGTGACTCCAGCAAGGCATGCTGGGAAGACGGTGGAGGCGGCGGTGGTGGAGGTGGTGGCAGTTTGGGGCCATCCTGTGCTTGGATGCAGCAGAAGAAGGCTTTAAAGATGTTACAGCTCCTGTGCTGCTTCAGAGAGGAGCGGCTCACCTGGCCTGTGGGAGACAGAGGGAGGCTTATGTGAGACTGCACACGGAAACAGTCCAACTGCAAACAGCCCATTTTCAGTGAGCGCAGGCTCCAACACAGGGGCCTGGGGCTCCACACAGCACCCAGGCAGCAGGCGGTGGGCCCTCACACTCTCTTTACATGGAGCCACTCCCAGCACCAAGGGGAACACACCAGGCAAAGAAACAGGAGAATCGTTTTTTTAAAGAATCCACAATATGGATTCCCTTGACATCATTTATCAGTGGCAAAATAGGACACCCCCCCCCAAAGGCATTATACCCATCCTTCTATAGGGATGCCACAGCCTGCACAAGAAATCTGGTTTTAATGAGCCTGACTCTGCTGCTGCTGGAAATGGCTGGTACACGTTATATAATCACAGAGGGCGGGAAACCCACACTACTTTTTTTCCTTCTTCCTCTTCAGCGGTAGGCTACCTTTAGCAGAAAACACTGGACGAAAGCATCCAAACCATGTCAAGCTCCCAAGACATTTCAGTGCCTATGGCCTGCAGGCTCAAACTAGCCAGGAGAGGGGGAGACTGGGCAGCTGGTCACACCTCGCTGCCCTGTGCGGCTCTTTGATCAGCCAGTGTAAAGACGGGTTCCCCGGCCGCAAAAACAGGTCTCAGCAACAGCAAGAGAGCAGCGTAGAACGCCTCGTAGAGACGCAGAGTGCTCGGCCTTGCGTACCGCCACTGTAGGCAGTGCGAGTTTCGTGTGAGAACTTGCTAATTTAGGCAAAATGCGTTCATACTGGTAGCACAAAACAACTGTTGACACAAGGCTAAGCAAAAGGGAAAACACGAGTTTCAAATGTACAGTTAACTTAATAATAACTGCACCCTGAAGCCTAGGTTGGTGATTTTTTCACTCGAAAAATGTATAATGCAGCCGCTGCTGCATGCTTATGTTACACAACTGCTTGTTAAGGACACAATGAACGGTGGTCATTCAACAGATGAACAAACAAACACAAGTGCACCACCCTTCATGAGGAAAAGGAACCGCTACTGCAGCAAATTTAATTCCAAAATTGTGTCATTATCTGAATCTCACCGGCGTGATTTCTGGATGTTAATGTCAATGTTCCATGTTTCCATACATAAGGAAATCTTAGGCCTATTTACAGAAAATTACGATAAAAGATAAGATTAAAAAAATCTTCAATGTTCCTTTTTTCTGGATAGAACTAATTTAATAGAAAACTATTGAAAAGGTGAAATCCATAAGCAAGACTGTAAAACCCACCATAGCCGTTTTAACAATGTAAATAAGCCTGTGCGGTCAACTGTGTTATTCGCGACTTGAAACCTACTCAGTGAGTAGGGTTGAGCCCTAAGAGCACAGCAAGGAAACAACGAGTCTTTGAAAGGGCGCTACAATGGGCGGCGGAGGAGGAGGGCGTGTAGAGGGGTGTGTTTGTGCATTCCTCTGTCAATACCGCGGCACCTGGGCCTATCCAATATGGCTTTTTATCCCTTTCGATCGACGGCCAGTTTACACAGCACCTCTTCAAACACAATATTATCTACTTCTGTATGCAGTGTTTGACTATAGTAATATATACATAATGTATTTTTCGAACCACCATTCGAGTGGAAATGTTTGAATATTGCGGTAGTCCTATTTTATTGTCTTCCGACTGCCGCGCACTGATCTGTCCCTCCGAAGCATGTGAACAAAACAACATGTTACTGTACTGAAGCGCAGCCTGTGGAGACGACGGGCTATTCTGGAACTAGTAGTAGGAATGGTGCCAGACAGGTTGAAGCTACATCAACAAAAACATGGTTGCACGATATATCGTGGATGGGCCTCTGTTGGCAAATATTTGGATAACAAATTGAGATAGCTTAATTTGTAATAATCTTGCTTCGAGGTTGTGGTAGTAAAGAGTAGCTATGGGAGACCATGCGAACAACTCGTTGGTAACGTAAGTCTGCCTAGTTCAATAAGGTAAATAACGTACACATGTGAGTAAACAGGATTATCCAGGTTTCAAAAGTAATTTGACATCTGTGTGGTAGGCCCATGGTATTTCCCTATGAGAATCAGTATATAGGTCCATGTTTATCGCAATAGTTAGATTTCTGCCGGTGCTCGCTATTAAAACTCAGCAAGACTGTTTTGATTACAGTTGACGTTTAATGGTACCCCAATCGTTTTTGTTATGCTTCAATATTATTAATAAACAAAACTTAATTCAAAAGGTTTTTAAGTGTCAGATAAGGCAATGCGCTATGGAAGATTGCGCGCAGTCCAACGCCCGCAGCGCTGAACTGTCAAATTGACGCACTGGACTATATGTGATCAAATTGTAATTAATAATACAATTGTTGAGAGCAAATGAAGATTAAATTAACTATTCGTAGATAGATAATATAAACGCCGGTTTACCTGTTTTCGGTGACACTTGAACGTCTTCTTTCTGCACTTGAGTGATAATAGAACTTTCCATCTGACAATCACAGAGCCCTCAAAATCAAATCCTTTCCCCGAACACTGACGAGCAGCCTTCATTAGGTAGTTTTGGCAAGTTACTAAATTATTGCCAAGATAACTGTCATCCGTACGGGCGCGTCACACTCCGGATAATTCAAAAAAATTACGTTTCTTTATTCGCCGCTTCTTCTCTTGTCCACTTGGGAGGGGCTAGGCACTTGTATTGTTTTTTCGAGGCTATCGGCGATTCTTTCGGCGTTGCGTCCCTGGTTCCGTTTATTGCGGGTATATTGTTGAACGACCCCCTCCTGTCGCTGCGAAGTACTCCCTTTAGCAGCAACAACATGGAGAACCAGGCGAAAGAAGGAAAACAACCGAGGAAATGGGGCAAGGGCGGTTTCAAGTTCCCCTTACTACAGATAAACAACCTCGCCAAAAAGGCAAAAGAGGATGTTGGAAAAAAAACAAAAATAGACCATGTGAATATATTTTCAAACGCAAACACGAAACACGATAATTTTAGGATAATAATAGTAACATTTTTAATCGAGGCTTTGTTTTCCTTCGAATTGGACTTTTTGGGCACCTAGAAACGGTCTCTTTCTTCGGATTGGTCGCCTAGAAAGTAGGCGTTGCAAAGGCATTCTTCTTTCTGCACGCTCCACACAAAACACATTCCAGCGCTGCTTTTGACACAAGTCAATTTAGGCCCATTGTGGTTGATAAGGCAATTGCTATCTGAATCTCAGAAAAATTAGGCATATATTGTAATGTTATTGTGGGATGATCAGCACAAAAACCCACCATCATGATTGCAGACGATTGACCATGAATGCATGTGTTAGTCCAATTAGGCTAAACAGTAGCCAGATTGTATTATAGACATTAAGCAGCCATCAATTCGAATGCCATGGCACTCTTTTGCACTATTCTGTAAAAGAAACCCATAAGGCCCGCCGGGAACGTGTTTTACTTGTCTTGCCATGCACTGGACCTTTCCCGCACGTTCTGTTGTTTGGTTGGGTTATGTTGAGGTTCAAGAGAAGGCGTCCGCTCAATATATGTTCCGTCAAGACAACACCGACTTTCTTGTACACTGAACACTTTACAGTATAGTTAGTGTACAGTTAATGTTGGCCCTTTTCTACAGTTATTGCTCGAGGATCTACTGTGGTGTGTCTGTTGGATGTTGATAAAATGCTGAGATGATGCCCTACCGTTTAGAGAACTGGCGAAGCAGTTCTTCAGAGCAACGGTGAACTTAAGTAGGCCTATAGCCATTCTGACAATCTATGCATTTATGCACGTTTGGATTTAGTGCAGAAGAAAATACGTAAATAGGTCCACTGTATGGTGCATTTACAAACACAACGACCTTAGGCTACAGATTGATAGGCTCCGAGTCGACAGAATTTTAAAGGCCTACTTTTGCTTGCTAAAATCAGTAAGCAACCAACATTGTCAGTGTTTTACCATTGCAGAGAAGTCTATGATGATGATTCTGTCAGTGGAGACTGCGATCATGACCGCAGTGGAAGAAATCAACACGAACGGTCCGGCTGTTCACATTCCTCGCCGAAGTTTCAGGCGCAAACTTATGTACAACTTAGGTTAGGCGATCTTTGGTTTTTATTGTGCCAATAATGTAGTGTTCACGGGAGTTGATATCTGTCCCTCTATTTCCGAAATGTGACATTTGTGAGAGAGCGAGAGATCTAAATGAACCAGAATGAACAAGCAATACAAGGCCGAGTTCGCCATGGAACACCGACTGCTCAGTAGGGCTGTCTTCTGGTTGTAGAGAATCTGCTGTAACACGTTACTACTTCATGCTATGTTTAATCACTCAAAGGGACTCATGCATAATGCTTGAAGTGAAATGAGGAATAGAAGATAATCTAAAAAATACGATCTGAACTCAGTATCACAGGAGATGCACTAACATAACTATTCCCCTGTAGTGCAATGAGACACATACACTTTTATTTGTTTTATTTCGCAATGTTTACAATTCCATGTCTTCCACCTTGTGAACTATTACACACGTGAGTTACAATAAACATATCTTTCTGTAATCTTCCATCAATATAGCATACAAAAATCAATCCACAAATGATCACACAAAATTACAATTGTGGTCACAAAAATAAATTACCTACATTCGCACCACATGTTAGACATGAAAAGCGGCTGAATGTTATAACATGTTACAATGATAGTAATATAAATAAAGTACAACTTCATACAAATGGTTAATTGTGCTTCACTGACCCAAGATTATAACAACAATATTTTACAGATACTGAACTTTGAATCATAACATGTAATGCGATGCAAAGTAATTGATTTACATTGATCAAACACCTTGTGCAGCATGACACAAACATTTTGGTGCGGATGACATTGGTATATAAACCATCCTTCATCAACGTGGCATGTGTTTCTAGTTCTCCATCAAATGTCACACCTCTGGTGAGCAGTGTTTGTTTACATGCCCTCTACCCTACAGAACATACATCCAATCATGCAGATGGCAACTAGCTGGTCAATGTTGTCCCTGCAGCCACTGAGCCTCAGCCTTAAGTATGGCTGGGCCTTCAGGGTCTATCATCATGTGACTTGCTGGAAGAGTCCCCCCCCACCCCCTTCCTACCTCTGGGCCTGCCTCTGAGTAGCCTCTGCCAGGGCTATGTTTCCAGGAAAGGGGCCTACTGGACAGGCTGTGGGGCCTACGGAGGGAGACATTGGCTCATTGAGAAAAACAAAAACAGCAAAGGGAGGTGGGAAGACTCTTCCCTCTTACATAACTCCAAGACATGACTCTGTCTCCAAGACAGACAGAAATCCTCCTTGGCCACAATGTAAAGAAAAACATGCTCATCGGACCTTCACCCTCTTGCACTCCGAGCTTGGAATTCAGGAGACCCTGAACCAGCAACTGCAGCGCATACACAATGGTAGCAGCTCAATACATGGCTTCAACATTACAACAAAATAAAGCAAACGTGCTTGCTTGGTTTACAACACCACTGCAGTGCAACTATGTGAAACATGCAACATGATGTAACACGTCACGCCATCTGATGCGTGCTGTATTCATTACAGCACTGTTCTGCGTTATAGACTTGTACCACTTCCATGAAAACGATTCTTGACTCTTTTAGTTGACATTGCCCCCTTGTGGTGAAAAGACGAATAGGATCCTATGTAATTAACACAGATAGGCCTACTCAACGGTGGCCTTGCGTGTCACATTTTAATGTGTCGGGTTGATAAGCAGCTAATGTAGGCTATATAGATATGGTGTAGCATACAGGAATATTGGTGTTCATTCAATGTTTGAACAATGTCTTTCATATAATTAGATAATATAGATACACATATAGTAATTTAAGGTACAGTTTTAACAAATGAGCATTGACATGATCCAATGAACCAATACATACTGTATTTATTACATAAGGCAGACAAAAGCAAAGTTGTTGCCAACCCTGGTCACTGTACCATAGCATTGTGAAGGGGGGGTCAGGAGTCAAACTCTTGTGGCTGCTCTATGAGGACGGTGGTGTCGTTCCTTCTCCTGGAGCAGGGGTCCAGGCCTGACAGGCCCAGGGCAATCAGACACAACCAGGCCTAGTGTGTGGGGGAGGGAATACAGTGGGGGGTTCAAACGGACTCTACTGATTGCAACATGATAAAGGGCCATTTAGAGTTGGTACACAGTTATGTATGAGGTTGATTTACAAAGTGTTTTTCTTCCTTTAACAAGTACTTAAAAGATAAAAAAATAGATTCCCAAATACGCATCCACGCATCCATTTCGCATTCCTGCGCTTTTCTCCCTCCCCTGTCTCCTCAGGTCAGGGACTGTAGACTTAGTGCTGTAGAGACTAACTCCTCCATGACTCCCACCCTCAGGTCAGGGACTGTAGACTTAGTGCTGTAGAGACTAACTCCTCACTCCTCCATGACTCCCACCCCTGTCTCCTCAGGTCAGGGACTGTAGACTTAGTGCTGTAGAGACTAACTCCACCATGACTCACTGTGCATGAACAAACAGGTCATCCCTGTGAAATGCGCAAACCATTCATTGCAATTATCAAGTGTTTTATGGAAATGGCAAAAGTTTCATACTGACCAGGTAAGCAACAAATGCTAGGTAGGCGATGCAGAGGACGGAGGCCAAGATGTAGAGCCACACGCTGTCCAGCGTGCTGACGTACACCACCACAAAGTACATGTTGATGCAGCACACCCCCAGCACCAGCAGCCCTCCGCCTACCTTGGAGACGCTGGGACGAGAGCAATGGAGGGGTCTGTTAGAGGGACACGGGGGGCCGGGGGGGCTTCAGCGTCCGCTGGAAGATGACACTTACGGTCCGTTACTGAAGTCACTCATGAGCGCAGGCATGCTGGTGAAGGTGAGGACGGGGATGAGGGCAAACGGCAGCTGTGTGAGAAGCGGACGACAGAACGGAGAATTACCGCAGAGCCATGTGCAGGTTAAGGCTGACAACGATGAAAGCCACAATTAATATTTCAGCACTTACAAGTGGTGCATGTATTTGAACATGTTAGTGTAGTGCAGGGAACCTGTGCAGTGAGATGCAGAGTGGTGTAGCACCAAAAACAATATGCTAATATCTGCTTTCATGGTTAGCGTTAACTCTGCTCCAAGTTTTTTACATGACGTCAAAGAGGCTCAGAACAAGCACTTTGACGAAGGCCTCGACAGTGAGAGAAGAGGCTCAGAACAAGCACTTTGACGAAGGCCTCGACAGTGAGAGAAGAGGCTCAGAACAAGCACTTTGACGAAGGCCTCGACAGTGAGAGAAGAGGCTCAGAACAAGCACTTTGACGAAGGCCTCGACAGTGAGAGAAGAGGCTCAGAACAAGCACTTTGACGAAGGCCTCGACAGTGAGAGAAGAGGCTCAGAACAAGCACTTTGACGAAGCCCTCGACAGTGAGAGAAGAGGCTCAGAACAAGCACTTTGAAGAAGGCCTCGACAGTGAGAGAAGAGGCTCAGAACAAGCACTTTGACGAAGGCCTCGACAGTGAGAGAAGAGGCTCAGAACAAGCACTTTGACGAAGGCCTCGACAGTGAGAGAAGAGGCTCAGAACAAGCACTTTGACGAAGGCCTCGACAGTGAGAGAAGAGGCTCAGAACAAGCACTTTGACGAAGGCCTCGACAGTGAGAGAAGAGGCTCAGAACAAGCACTTTGACGAAGCCCTCGACAGTGAGAGAAGAGGCTCAGAACAAGCACTTTGAAGAAGGCCTCGACAGTGAGAGAAGAGGCTCAGAACAAGCACTTTGACGAAGGCCTCGACAGTGAGAGAAGAGGCTCAGAACAAGCACTTTGACGAAGGCCTCGACAGTGAGAGAAGAGGCTCAGAACAAGCACTTTGACGAAGGCCTCGACAGTGAGAGAAGAGGCTCAGAACAAGCACTTTGACGAAGGCCTCGACAGTGAGAGAAGAGGCTCAGAACAAGCACTTTGACGAAGGCCTCGACAGTGAGAGAAGAGGCTCAGAACAAGCACTTTGAAGAAGGCCTCGACAGTGAGAGAAGAGGCTCAGAACAAGCACTTTGACGAAGGCCTCGACAGTGAGAGAAGAGGCTCAGAACAAGCACTTTGACGAAGGCCTCGACAGTGAGAGAAGAGGCTCAGAACAAGCACTTTGACGAAGGCCTCGACAGTGAGAGAAGAGGCTCAGAACAAGCACTTTGACGAAGGCCTCGACAGTGAGAGAAGAGGCTCAGAACAAGCACTTTGACGAAGGCCTCGACAGTGAGAGAAGAGGCTCAGAACAAGCACTTTGACGAAGGCCTCGACAGTGAGAGAAGAGGCTCAGAACAAGCACTTTGACGAAGGCCTCGACAGTGAGAGAAGAGGCTCAGAACAAGCACTTTGACGAAGGCCTCGACAGTGAGAGAAGAGGCTCAGAACAAGCACTTTGAAGAAGGCCTCGACAGTGAGAGAAGAGGCTCAGAACAAGCACTTTGACGAAGGCCTCGACAGTGAGAGAAGAGGCTCAGAACAAGCACTTTGACGAAGGCCTCGACAGTGAGAGAAGAGGCTCAGAACAAGCACTTTGACGAAGGCCTCGACAGTGAGAGAAGAGGCTCAGAACAAGCACTTTGACGAAGGCCTCGACAGTGAGAGAAGAGGCTCAGAACAAGCACTTTGACGAAGGCCTCGACAGTGAGAGAAGAGGCTCAGAACAAGCACTTTGACGAAGGCCTCGACAGTGAGAGAAGAGGCTCAGAACAAGCACTTTGACGAAGGCCTCGACAGTGAGAGAAGAGGCTCAGAACAAGCACTTTGACGAAGGCCTCGACAGTGAGAGAAGAGGCTCAGAACAAGCACTTTGACGAAGGCCTCGACAGTGAGAGGCCCTGCTGCTGTGTGTGTGGAGCTCAGTCTGGTGAGGATGTCTAGGAGACGCTTCAGCTTCTCAGACATTTGTCTTTCTTTATTCTCCTTGTATTTTAAATAAGGTAACTAAACAATACATGTAGAGATAGGCAGTGCGTACGCCTGGGGTACCACCCCACCACGCTGCAGTGGTCACACCCCGACCCCGGGACCACCTCCAACACAGCTTTGCCTATTGGCTTGTACACATTACAGCACTGATAAAAAGACATGCATGTTCCCCTAAAATACGTTCAAATCTTCATTCTTAGTGGCTGGTTTGAATGTACAAAATGAGTGGAGAAGTCATACGTGAACTCCCCTTCAGGAAAACAGCCACAAATATGCACAAGATTTACTTACGAACGTCAGCAAGAGAAAAACTCATGTTGGAAGTGAACACAATTTTATTACTAATATTTTTTCAAAGTCATCATCAGTGATGGATGGCATGGTCACTGAAGGGACACATATTGATGAATTGACTCCCCTGTATATTGTGGTTTATAGGCAGCACATGAATGAGCCTTGAAGGCGCTTAGGAGGCTTGGCACCAGACTCCCTCAGGATGGACTTGAGGCGAGTACGGCGGTGTAGAGCCGGTGGGGCTTGGGGGCTGACCCTCTGAAGGCCCTGGCACACCAAAACTATGTCAGAGAAGGAGCCGCCACAAAGTTACCTCTGTCGCCTCACCTTGCCCGGGTCTTGGCCAAAAAGCTGCTCTTGGAACACACTGCAAAAACTACAGGCAACGGTTTCTGAGCACATAATTATGCTCTGTGCCAGTTTGAGAGGAAATAACTGTCACTACCAGCAGGTGGCGGTAGTCTGTATTCATCATTCAAAATGGGACAGCAGAAAACCTCTGCGGAGATACACAAACATGAAACAGTTTGTTTACCATTCCATGCTGCTCTCGCCCAGGCTGCGTAATATGGCTGCTTCAGATCTGAGAATACGTGAAAACGATGAATGATCAGATGAGAAGAAGAGAAAAGTGATACGTTGTTTTTGTGCAACAGTGATTTCTCTGACTGACTGCTGAATCAGCCAAATAAACACAGCAAAGGGCCGGCTGTTGCCAACAGTGCAAGAGAAACTAGAGCCCACATGGCTGGACATTGGCAGACGACCGTGGCCCCAGTGGTTCAGGGCCTCAGAGATGGTAACCCTGTTAAGAGTCGGACTTGTCTGTTCTTGTTCAGTTTCTAGTATTGTATTTTTGGATTGGGGTGGGACATTGTATTTGGAGTGTGTGTGGATGATGGCTGGTTGAAGCAGCCTCACCGGGCTTGAGGCAGACCAGCCTCTGCGACTGGGGTGCCCCAACACCTGGGGTGCCCCAACACCTGGGGTGCACTGGGCGATCAAGGACACAGGATAAACCAGCCATCAACACAAACTCAGGGAGAGTTTTCCAAAGTAATTTGGGGAGCTGCGCAGCAATGCTGTTGAACTCAAAGAAGATGCGACATAATCTCAAGCTCTCATGTCTTGCATTTGAATGCTTTCTATTTCTATGGATTTATCAAGTTGTTACGTTCCATTTAGTTACGATCACAACTATAAACCTGTAAAGGCCCTGACGCACCAAAGCAACATCAAAGAACTTGCTTTGACAAAGGTGCCTCACGCTGCCTGTGTGTGGTCCAAAACGTTCATGTATCTATAAGCACAGCCCTGGCAGGACAGCAGGTAGACTGTGCACCTGTGAGTGACCCTCCACACCAGTGGTGGTGCTCCTCTGTATTCCTGGTTCAACAAGGACAGCGGAGGACCTCGCACTACCAATAAATACAAACATGAAACAATAGCCTATATCTTTGTTAAATTGCTACTATTTAATATATTTGGTGTACTTTATGTATTATATATACTGAATATTGACAGAACAGTTCTAGATTAGATTAGATTAGATTAGATTCAACTTTATTGTCATTGTGCAGAGGACAAGTACAGAGCCAACGAAATGCAGTTGGCATTCTAACCAGAAGTGCAAATGAGCCATTAAGGTGCGGGTTGAAATGCAGAATAAGGTGCAGAGTGCAATATTGAAAAACAGGAAAAGTGGCAGTATAACTACTGCCACTTTTCCTGTTTTTCAATATTGCACTCTGCACCTTAAAGTGACGTAAACGGTAAACAGTGCAAGTGGAGGAAGTGATTGTTGCTGATCTCCACGGCTTCTAGTGAATACTTCTCTCTGGTCAACTTGGGTTTGGAGGGCGGTTCTGCAGAACTCACTTCACAGAACCGCAAGCTTCACAGTCGCCGTGACCTTCAGTAAAATAAGGACATTGTCCCTAGCACCAGGAGAGAGAGAGACGTGTGCCACCCGGGAGCGCTCTCACCTGCATGCTCTGGAGGACGTTCAGGAAGTCGTTCATTCCTGTCAGGCGCTGGACGTCCTGGAAGACGGCCACCAGCAGGGTGGGGGTGAGGGCCAGGGAGCGCGTCAGCAAGACCCGGGCGAAACGAGACCAGCGCAGGTTCATGAAGCCCTGAGTCCAGAGCAACACCACAGTCACCAGGAGAGGGAGGCTGGGGGGGCCTTTCCAATACTTCAAAGCTACACTCTTAAAATCCCTCGCTCCCTCAACTACATAACAAAGGACACATATGATCTCAATCAAGTCAGTGAACCCCTTGTTTCAGCTTGATTCAAACACTATGCGATAAAAAATGGTCTTTCTAGAGTTTCTATGAATGAGAAGGGGGGCTTATTACAACCTGACATTTCTGATGGTGAACCATATGTCTACAACTATCACGTATCACATAGATCAGTGTTTGGGATTGTGTTATATGTTTAAATAATGTGTGCACGGCATGCATCACCACGTATCATTATATATGCATACAACTATCCCAGCTTTTATAGATTTCTAAATATAGTATAGTGTAGTATATATATAGTGTAACTCAACATGGTAAGAATTGACAATCGAAAACACTTCCTAGGTCTCAATGAACGTGCAGTGTCTCAATGTGTGAATGCATGCGTGTGTCTGGGAATGGGACGTGGCCTTGTGTTGTTGCTGGTCCTCACACCTCCATGACAAACTGTCCTGAGTAGGTTCCTGTCATGGTGGAGCTCTGGCCCGCTGCCAGGATGCCTACAGCCCAGATGTACAGCGCTGCTGAGCCAAAGAAACATCCCAGCACCACGCCCTGCAAAACACACACACACACACACACACACACACACACACACAAATACACACACACACACACACATACACACACACACGCACGCACGCACACACACACACACACATGCACGCACGCACGCACACACACACACACACACACACACACACACACACACACACACACACACACACAAATACACACACACACACACACACATACACACACACACACACATACACACACACAAATACACTAGTTACATCAACATTTACTCCAGATAAAAAATAAACACACAAGTAACTCTATATCTTACTATATCTTATCTAACTCTGTACCTTACCCCTTTGTAAATGTCCACCTGTAGTGTTTGATTGTCCACCGGGAAGAGATGTGAGTTGGGACTTCCTGATGCATTGCAGACATTGTACTGGAAGGGGAGAAGATTGCAAGAAGATTGCAAGGAAACAAAATGGTGGTAGACTATAGAAGCATCCAGTCAGCAGTCCCAGCAGCCCGTCAGGCGTGTTACTCACCACCTCTGCGTTGGTGCGTCCGTTGAAGGCTTCAGCGAAGACCGCCACCACAAACACGTTGATCAGGAAGGAGATGAACAGCGCTATGGACGACTCGATGAAGAAGTACTTGTTGGCTTCCTTTATGTCCTTTTTGTCCGACCGATCCACTTCCCTGGACTGGCGTAATTGTTTGTTATATCTCATTACATTTATTTAGGTGTTAAATATAAACTGTAATGTGTCTGTGTGTGTGTTTGGCTGGGAGGGTGACATGTGACTATGATAGACTCTAGGTTCTAGGACTGTACAGCTTCAAAACTAACAAACAAGGTGAAGAAGAATCCTGTAAGAAGAAGCCGTTTTCCCCAGGAGTGTGTGCGGGTGGGTGTGTGTGTGTGTGTGTACCTTCACCAGGGCCGAGTGCAGGTAGATGTTGTGTGTTTGTGTGTGTGTGTGTGTGTGTGTGTGTGTGTGTGTGTGTGTGTGTGTGTGTGTGTGTGTGTGTGTGTGTGTGTGTGTGTGTGTGTGTGTGTGTGTGTGTGTGTGTGTGTGTGTGTGTGTGTGGGTGTGTGTGTGTACCTTCACCAGGGCCGAGTGCAGGTAGATGTTGTGCGGCATGATGACAGCCCCCACGATGCCCACCGCCTGTTCAAGCTGGACGGGCCCACAGCCCTCACAGTACGGCACAAACATCCCCTTCAGCAGCTCCCCCTGGTCCGGGCGCACCATCACATACTGACGTGTGTGTGTGTGTGTGTGTGTGTGTGTGGGGGGGGGGGGGGGGGGGGGGGGATAAATACACACAAAAACATACATTGAAATAAGCCATGGACGATACACATGTGTTATATAGGATATTCTAGTCCCTCTCTCATAGTAGTTGATGAGTAATTGGATGAGTATGACTGGCAGGCACACACACACACACACACACACACACACACACACACACAAACACACACATACACACACAAACACACACACACACACACACACACACACACACACACACACACACACACACACACACACACACACACACACACACACACACACACACACACACACACACACACACATACACACACACACACACACACACACACACACACACACACACACACACACACACACACACACACACACACACACACACACACACACACACACACAAACACTTCCAAGACTCATGAACAAGACCCGCTGAGTTAGGTAAGAATCAACACTATCTGTTGTTTACAACACTAGGACATAAATTGGCACCTCATATCCGAAGGTTATGGCCATGATTGTTATAAGCAGGCCAAAAAATGATTCCAGCTTCCTCAGACCTGAGTGGGGGAGAGAAAGAAGAGAGAGATAGAGAAAGAGAGAAAGAGAGAGAGAGAGAGAGAGAGAGAGAGAGAGAGAGAGAGAGAGAGAGAGAGAGAGAGAGAGAGAGAGAGAGAGAGAGAGAGAGAGAGAGAGAGAGAGAGTAAACAAGCGCAAGAGCACAAGAGCATCCTGGCATGGTCTCCTAGCCTGGAGACTATACTGATCACATGACTTCACATTCTGTTTCACAGCACGGATCAGTCTGGCCTTTCGGCCACCCACATTGATGTCCTGAAATGACAATGTAACCGGGCCAATCATGAACTGTGTTGTAGTGGATGACGTAGAATACAGACAGCCACTGGCAAAACAGTAATGGTGACTCCCGAAGCAACGCACAGTGACAATAACATCAGTAGAGTAAACACAGTCATTCAATCAGTTATTGCAGACTCAACACCAACTGTGAAACAACAGCGGCATGCACACTGACGTGGGCGGCTAGAGGTTGAGACTAATCCATGAAGGGAAGTTTGAGGTCATGTGATCAGGGTGGTCTCCAGGCAACCGTAGATACACTGTAGGTACACCCACCATACTTGTCCAAGAAGAGGAAAACAAACGTGTCCACAATGGTGATGAGAACCCCCCCCCACAAGGGTATCCTGTGCACGATCCCACACACACACACACACACACACACACACACACACACACACACACACACACACACACACACGTTCATAATCAACAGGGAGGAAGCAGTGAAAATGTATAGCCGTCATTAAACAGTGAGCCTATATTAGCAGACATATACCCCCCTACACCGTCATTAAACAGTGAACCTATATTAGCAGACATATACCCCCCCCTACACCGTCATTAAACAGTGAACCTATATTAGCAGACATATACCCCCCTACACTGTCATTAAACAGTGAACCTATATTAGCAGACATATACCCCCCCTACACCGTCATTAAACAGTGAGCCTATATTAGCAGACATATACCCCCCCTACACCGTCATTAAACAGTGAACCTATATTAGCAGACATATACCCCCCCTACACCGTCATTAAACAGTGACCCTATATTAGCAGACATATACCCCCCTACACCGTCATTAAACAGTGAGCCTATATTAGCAGACATATACCCCCCTACACCGTCATTAAACAGTGAGCCTATATTAGCAGACATATACCCCCCCTACACCGTCATTAAACAGTGAACCTATATTAGCAGACATATACCCCCCTACACCGTCGTTAAACAGTGAACCTATATTAGCAGACATATACCCCCCCCTACACCGTCATTAAACAGTGAACCTATATTAGCAGACATATACCCCCCTACACCGTCATTAAACAGTGAACCTATATTAGCAGACATATACCCCCCCTACACCGTCATTAAACAGTGAACCTATATTAGCAGACATATACCCCCCTACACCGTCATTAAACAGTGAACCTATATTAGCAGACATATACCCCCCTACACCGTCATTAAACAGTGAACCTATATTAGCAGACATATACCCCTACACCGTCATTAAACAGTGAACCTATATTAGCAGACATATACCCCCCCTACACCGTCATTAAACAGTGAACCTATATTAGCAGACATATACCCCCCCTACACCGTCATTAAACAGTGAACCTATATTAGCAGACATATACCCCCCCTACACCGTCATTAAACAGTGAACCTATATTAGCAGACATATACCCCCCTACACCGTCATTAAACAGTGAACCTATATTAGCAGACATATACCCCCCCTACACCGTCATTAAACAGTGAACCTATATTAGCAGACATATACCCCCCTACACATTAAACAGTGAACCTATATTAGCAGACATATACCCCCCTACACCGTCATTAAACAGTGAACCTATATTAGCAGACATATACCCCCCCTACACCGTCATTAAACAGTGAACCTATATTAGCAGACATATACCCCCCTACACATTAAACAGTGAACCTATATTAGCAGACATATACCCCCCTACACCCACACGGGTCCTCCTCCCCCCACCTGCCAGAGGACAGCAGGTTGAAGGCGATAGCGCATCCGATGACCTCCTGCATGTCGGACCCAATGATGGCCAGCTCCACCATCAGCCACAGCAGGATTCGGGGAACCTGGCAAGAAAGACAGGAGCAGCTTAGCACAGACAGCTAATACATGAAAGTACGCGTGTTAGTGGTGGAAACATGCAGTGTTAAGTTGTGGTAAAAATTTTTTTGTTATAGGTGACCTAAGCATTCCACGTGGAGGACTTTGTGTGAAACCTGGAGTTTGCACCTCTGAGTGCATGATACAACAGTCTTTAGTAAGTGAAGCCATCAATGTTTTTTAGCCATCGCCATTGTGTTCCATGTAGCAGCATCATAAAGTAGCTCAGCATCCAGCTCCAGAGAAAGCAAATGAGAAATAATGGAATATCTAATCATATTTGCACTGATTAGGGATATATAACCCATTTCCTGCCCTCTCTGCACGCTAAGCATTGCCATAAAATAACCTTGGCTTAAGCTTTCTCGGCCATTCATAAAATGAAACCCCTTTTCTATGACTAACACTGATTTGTGCAGTATAATCTGCAAAGTTGAGTTTTAGTCGGGCTATGAGGATTATGATAATTATTACATGATGATTATTACATATATAAAAAGAATGCAATGGGCTCACTTCCTCCAGCCTTTAATGAGTCCAAAGTGAATGTTTTGTCACAGCTTTAGTAGTAGTAGTAGTAGTTTGTCTTGTCCTCTAGATAGACTCTAGGTCAGGGGTGTTAAACTCAAATTCACAGTGGACCAAAATTAAAAACAGGGACGAAGTCGTGGGCCAAACTCAATATTTATTGAAAAATTTACTGCAATTGTGCATGTTTTCCCTTCTCCCTGTTTGGCCATTGTTGTGGAGGGCTGGGTGAAGTTGGTCTTTGTTTGGCCATTGTAGGGGAGGGCTAGGTGAAGTTGGTCTTTGTTTGGCCATTGTTGGGGAGGGCTGGGTGAAGTTGGTCTTTGTTTGGCCATTGTTGGGGAGGGCTGGGTGAAGTTGGTCTTTGTTTGGCCATTGTTGGAGGGCTGGGTGAAGTTGGTCTGAGGTGATTGGTAGTGTGGATGCTAATGATGGTCAACAGAAGGAGGGGGGCGCTTGGCGGTCTCGGCTGACGCGCCAACGCACTAACAAAGCATTCTGGGATTTGTAGTATTAGTATTAGTGTATGCGCTATATACTGGCGGTCCAGCTTTAATATGATCTGGCGGGCCTGAGTCTGACACCTGTGCTCTAGGTGGTCCTAGAGTCTAGATGCTCCTCATGATCCATTCAGTCCTTTGTCAGATTGTGTGGCAGCCTTCAGCTTACTGGCTTCTCGGCCTGCGATTTTAGTCTCTGTGTTGGTTTTGTTGGATCAGCCAGTTTGTTGTACTTTTAAAACCAAAGCCTGTGTCTGAATTTGGGTCTGAATTCTGATACAATCATAGATTTATTTTTAAATAACAAAACTTGAAACAGTTCAAAAGGAGCACACATTGATAACATTGATCAAGTAGCATTACATTTAAATGTTTATGTCTATTTAAATGTACTATTTAAATGTACTGTGTGTAGAATTTTGAGGTATCTAGCATAACAAACTTGGCTGAAATGGAATATAAGTATGTTTTCAATAGTGTATAATTCCATTCATACAGTAGCCCATGATGAACAAATGGCTCTAGAGAGAATGCGTTGTAAAGAGTTTTAGGAATGAGTGACACGTGTCATCCCCATGGCTATGACTTTTTGTGGTTATCTTTTTAGTACCGTCATTGTGTAGGAGCATTCGGACGTGGACATCAATATTAACCACTGGCCAGGAGCTCCACATATCTTCACATCCACACACTGTGGCGTTATACTCTAAGTGTCTGGAAGCTTAACCCTCCCTGGGACGCAGACGTCGACTGCTGCACAGACAGATCTCCACACAGCCACACACCATGGCATTATATACAAGTGTCCTGGAAGCTTAACCCGAAACACTTGGACGCGGATATCAGCCTCAACTGCTGCCAAGGTGGTAAACCAGTGTAGTGGGGGGGGATTAAGACAAGTGGCTGTGCATTCTTTAACACATCCATGTTTTGGAAACATTGAATTTTGAGGTAATTTCCCTGTTCGATACCAAAAAGTAGTCTTTCACTATGTCTGAGAAAGTTGGTATCCAAAACTAAACTGTAGCGATACAACTGCACACATCATGTTACCAAAAGCTACCCATATTCAGGTATCCTAGTGGCTTGTAGACTGCTATTGAGACAAATGATCAACACACAACAGACAGCAATAACTGTAGCTCTCTGAGTGTAGTAGCACTATGGATGCAGTAGGAGGGCTGTGTGAGGACCTGTTACCTCCGCCTTGTCCTACAACAACATGGAGGACAGGGTAACCTTGTCCTACAACAACATGAAGGACAGGGTAACCTTGTCCTACAACAACATGGAGGACAGGGTAACCTTGTCCTACAACAACATGAAGGACAGGGTAACCTTGTCCTACAACAACATGAAGGACAGGGTAACCTTGTCCTACAACAACATGAAGGACAGGGTAACCTTGTCCTACAACAACATGAAGGACAGGGTAACCTTGTCCTACAACAACATGAAGGACAGGGTAACCTTGTCCTACAACAACATGAAGGACAGGGTAACCTTGTCCTACAACAACATGCACCTTGTCCTACAACAACATGTCCATGGCGGCCATGACAAAGATCAAGAGTGTGATTTATTCAACTGATTTATGTTGTCATCATTTAGAAGAGCCACAGAAACCACAGCTTCCCCAGCCTACTGCTGCAGTGGGGGAACATTACTGTAGCTATACAAAACTACATTACATTTGAGTCCACTTCAATTCAAACGAGTCAATTGTTAAGGTAAAATACTAACAAGGAGGAAAAATGATGTACCTTAGAATATAATAGTTTGAATATGACCATAGATTTCAGAAAATATTGAGCCCAGATGAGTCAATAAGACAAAAGAATGACATGAAGGGAATAAGGTACGAAGGGGGTACTACTACTACTATGGCCGTTCCTGTCACGTGCGACAAACTGCCTCCCGTTTTGAGCGTCTATCTTCCAAGAATAACTTGTAGGCCTCCTGAGAAGCTCTGCAGCCGTTGTAAATTGCTGCGCGCCAGTTGGATCTATCACTCAGTCTCCCAGTTGTCCAGGTTGATGGAGAAGTGTTTAAGGTCCCTCTTGATGACGTCTTTGAAACGTAGGCGGGGGCGTCCTTGTTTGCGTGGGGCATTGGCTAGCTGGCCATACAGTAAGAGTTTAGGGAGGCGAGCGTCATCCATTCGTTGAATGTGCCCGGCCCATCTGAGATGAGGTTGGCGAAGGATGGTGTACAGGTCACTGGAGCCTGTTGTCTCTAGTGTGAATGAGTTTGGTACATGGTCATTCCAGCAAACACCCAGTATGGAGCAAAGGCGAGAGACCAGACGAAACGAAGGGGGGTAGAGCACAAAATATGGGTATATATATAGTCAATAGGTCTCATCTATGCCAGCCCTGTTGAAAAACCTGAATAAATACAGAGAAATATCAAGATATTTGACCAATGAAACTAAATCAGTTGCTGTGATCTCAGGTGGGTGTCCAGCAGAACTAGATGGAAAGGTTCATTTTAAATGGAATAGTAAATAATCTAGTTACTTGGGTATTATCAATACACCTATCACATCACAGGTATAGAAAGCAAACTATGGGAAATTGATAAGCGAGATTTACATTTAGACATTTGCATTTAGGGCATTTAGCAGACCAAGCATTCCAATCATTGCTAGTACACAACATCTGTGGCTAAGTGCCAAGTTACAAAGAGCAATTATGAGGTGCCAAGACGTACAACATACAAGAGCTTGAGGGTAGGGGGTTTTTGTATTTGTTTTGAATGGTTTTGGAGGATGGATGTTCTGCAGGGTTCAGGTGAACTCTGAACAAGTGGGTCTTGAGTCTCTTCTGGAAGAGAGTGACTCTGCAGTGCTGACTTTGGCAGGGAGCGCGTTCTACCACTGCGGTGCCAAAACAAGGAAGAGTTGAGCTTAAGAAGTATTTGGCTAGATGGGAGACTAACAGGGAGAACAGAAGCAGTAAGAACGATGTCTCATCAACGCTGTTGTTTCTGTTCCACTCATTGCCCTTTGTGATCCCTAGCTCTACATTTAAAAGATTAGACAAAACCATCTCAAAAAGACTCATGGCAGAATAAAAAAGCTATAATTAAATATGAGACACTTCTTTGCCCCAAAGAGGAGGGAGGGATGAATCTACTGAATTTAAACCAGTGAGTGGGAATGTAAGTAATTTCATGTCAAAATGTATCTTTGGAATCACTTCCATTCCTGACTGAAAACGCAGAGAAGAAGCTCAGGAATCATAATGACTGCATCGTGGGAACGATGAAAGGTAGAAAGGTGGTACGACAAATGAAAACTGGTGAAAACAACAAACTGGTGAAAGCAACAAACCCAGATTTTGTACCATCTATTATGGACGCAGGATGTAAGAAATGGATGAACGAGGGGTTAACATATATCACACAAGTCTTCAATGGGCAATCCATGAAGTCTTTCAAACAACTTCAAAAGGAATTCAATCTACCTGCCAATTATTTATTGAATGCATATGCGTGGGTTCTCTCCGGGTACTCCGGCTTCCTCCCACAGACCAAAAACATGCAGGTTGGGGGTTAGGTTAATTGGTGTCTCTAAATTGACCATAGGTGTGTATGTGAGTGTGAATGGTTGTTCGTCTATATATGTTAGCCCTGTGATAGGCTGGCGACCTGTCCAGGGTGTACCCCGCCTCTCGCCCGTTGCAGCTGGGATTGGCTCCAGCCCCCCCTCCCTCGTAGAGGATAAGCAGTTACGACAATGGATGGATGGATACCTTACCTTCAGAAACATAGGCAATGGGATGATATTTGTAAAACACCATGCAAACTAGAGGAACTGCTAATGTATTTTA
Organism: Urophycis tenuis; assembly: GCA_036785325.1. Lineage (NCBI taxonomy): Eukaryota > Metazoa > Chordata > Actinopteri > Gadiformes > Phycidae > Urophycis > Urophycis tenuis. The sequence continues at coordinate 561,266 of JAXIVH010000006.1, forward strand.
CAAAAAGGGGTTATTTCTATGTATGAAGTACTACAACATTAATCTAATGACAACAATATGCATGACAAAAATGTGAGTTGGAAACAAATATAATAACAGATGAAAAATGTGAGGAAAGATTCAAAGCGCTGCCACATGGAATCTTACTGGAAAGTGAAAATGCGGTATTTTAATGCTCCATCTATGTGCTGCTCTTGTTTATGTATTATGAAATGCATTAATACCAGTGAATAAGAGTAATGTGAATAAGTATTTTATAACAATGTTTAGAACAGACATGAAGGGAAAATAACTTAAACAAGTGCAATTGTATATACATCTCCAAGTTGTATGTTCTCTGTATTATGTGTGTTAAATTAAAATTCTGCAAAAACTGAACAAAAATAATTAGGGATGCACCGATTAGAGCTTAAGATTTTTGCCGGGACCCGACGAGTCGGGTCGGGTTCGGTCTTAATTTCTGTCATTGTATTCGGGCTCGGGCCGGGCTCGGGCGGTAAATGACTGGTCAGGTGATGCATTTCGATTAGCACGAGATAGATCACGGAAATGGGTGCTGAGAAGGTGAATCAAAAGCTGGCCTCTGGCGATTACATTTTAGTTCCACCATCAAAGAAGGCAAAGTCTGAGGTGTGGAATAGTTTTGATCATGTGCATGATGAGGCTAATGAGCCAGTGGGATTATGTGAAATGCAAAAAATGCGGCGTTCTGTTAAAGTACGACAGCAAAACAACAGGGAATTCATCGCTGATAAGGCATACTGATCGAAGCTGTTCAACACCTGCCACGACAAGTGCCAAACAACCTGCTATCACATCGTTTGTTACAGCATCAAAACCCATGCCTGCAAAGGTGAAACAAATGGTGACTGAGAAGTGTGTCAGCCTTTCCTGTAAAGACATTAGGCCTTTTAATATCGTTAATGGCGAGGGATTTAAAGAGCTGGCGCAAGAACTTCTTAATGTCGGGGCCGCGTATGGGAGGGTTCCCGTAAACTCTGTTATTCCCAGCAATGTGACAATTGCAAAAAGATGCTCTGAAATGGCTGAAGAAAAAAGGGACGCTTTAGTAAAGACACTTAAGACTATGTTGAAGGATGGCACAGTCGCAATGACCACAGACATGTGGACAGAGGATTATCGAAAAATTAGTTATTTGACAATCACATGCCATTTCATAAGTGAGGATATGAAACTAGTGAATACAACCCTGACAACTGCAATGTTCCCTTTAGAAGAGGCAAAGAAGGGAGAAAATATCAGGAGGGAGATACTAAAACTATCCATCCATCCATCCATTTCTGCCGCTTATCCGGGGTCGGGTCGCGGGGGCAGCAGCCTGAGGAGGGAAGCCCAGACTTCCCTCTCCCCAGCCACTTCGTCCAGCTCTTCCGGGGGGATCCCGAGGCGTTCCCAGGCCAGCCGAGAGACATAGTCCCTCCAGCGTGTCCTGGGTCTTCCCCGGGGCCTCCTCCCGGAGGGACGTGCCCGGAACACCTCCCCAGGGAGGCGTCCAGGAGGCATCGTCACTAGATGCCCGAGCCACCGCAACTGGCTCCTCTCGATGCGGAGGAGCAGCGGTTCTACTCTGAGCCCCTCCCGGATGACCGAGCTTCTCACCCTATCTCTAAGGGAGAGCCCGGACACCCTGCGGAGGAAACTCATTTCGGCCGCTTGTATTCGCGATCTCGTTCTTTCGGTCACTACCCACAGCTCGTGACCATAGGTGAGGGTAGGAACGTAGATTGACTGGTAAATCGAGAGCTTCGCCTTTCGGCTCAGCTCCTTCTTCACCATGACGGACCGGTGCAGAGCCCGCATCACTGCCGACGCCGCACCGATCCGTCGGTCAATCTCCCGCTCCATCCTCCCCTCACTCGTGAACAAGACCCCGAGATACTTGAACTCCTCCACTTGAGGCAGAATCTCCTCCCCGACCCGGAGAGTGCACTCCACCCTTTTCCGGCCGAGAACCATGGCCTCGGATTTGGAGGTGCTGATCCTCATCCCAGCCGCTTCACATTCGGCTGCGAACCGCTCCAGTGAGAACTGAAGGTCACGGCCCGATGAAGCCAACAGGACAAGATCATCTGCGAAAAGCAGTGACGCAATCCTGAGGCCACCGAACCGTAACCCCTCAACGCCCTGGCTGCGCCTAGAAATTCTGTCCATAAAAGTTGTGAACAGAATCGGTGACAAAGGGCAGCCCTGGCGGAGGCCAACCCTCACCGGAAACAGGCTCGACTTACTGCCGGCAATGCGGACCAAGCTCTGGCACCGGGAGTACAGGGACCCGATGGCCCGTAACAGCGGGCCCGGTACCCCATACTCCCGGAGCACCCCCCACAGGGCTCCCCGAGGGACACGGTCGAACGCCTTCTCCAAGTCCACAAAGCACATGTAGACTGGTTGGGCGAACTCCCATGCACCCTCGAGTACCGCGCCAAGGGTATAGAGCTGGTCCACAGTTCCACGGCCGGAACGAAAACCACATTGCTCCTCCTGAATCCGAGGTTCGACTATCCTACGGACCCTCCTCTCCAGGACCCCCGAATAGACCTTACCGGGGAGGCTGAGGAGTGTGATCCCCCTGTAGTTGGAGCACACCCTCCGGTCCCCCTTTTTGAAGAGGGGAACCACAACCCCGGTCTGCCAATCCAGAGGCACTGCCCCCGATGTCCACGCGATGCTGCAGAGACGTGTCAACCAAGACAGCCCCACAGCATCCAGGGCCTTTAGGAACTCAGGGTGGATCTCGTCCACCCCCGGGGCCTTGCCACCGAGGAGCTTTTTAACCACCTCGGCGACCTCGGCCCCGGAGATAGGAGAGTCCCCCCCCGAGTCCCCAGACCCTGCTTCCTCAGTGGAAGGCGTGTTGGTGGGATTGAGGAGGTCTTCAAAGTATTCCCCCCACCGATTCACAACGTCCCGAGTCGAGGTCAGCAGCGCCCCGTCTCTCCCATACACGGTGTTGACAGAGCACTGCTTCCCCCTCCTGAGACGTCGGATGGTGGTCCAGAACCTCCTCGAAGCCGTTCGGAAGTCCTTCTCCATGGCCTCACCAAACTCCTCCCACACCCGAGTTTTTGCCTCCGCAACCGCCGACGCCGCGCCCCGCTTGGCCCGCCGGTACCCATCAGCTGCCTCAGGAGTCCCACGGGCCAAAAAGGCCCGGTAGGACTCCTTCTTCAGCTTGACGGCATCCCTTACCGCTGGGGTCCACCAGCGGGTTCGGGGGTTGCCGCCGCGACAGGCACCGACGACCTTACGGCCACAGCTCCGGTCGGCCGCTTCAACAATGGAGGCACGGAACAAGGTCCACTCGGACTCTATGTCCCCCGCCTCCCCCGGGACATGGTTGAAGCTCTCCCGGAGGTGGGAGTTGAAGCTCGTTCTGACAGGAGATTCAGCCAGACGTTCCCAGCAGACCCTCACAGAACGTTTGGGTCTGCCAGGTCTGACCGGCATCTTCCCCCGCCATCGGAGCCAACTCGCCACCAGGTGGTGATCAGTTGACAGCTCCGCCCCTCTCTTCACCCGAGTGTCCAAGACATGCGGCCGCAAGTCCGATGATACAACTACAAAGTCGATCATCGAACTGCGGCCTAGGGTGTCCTGGTGCCAAGTGCACATGTGGACACCCTTATGCTTGAACATGGTGTTCGTTATGGACAGTCCATGACGAGCACAGAAGTCCAACAACAAAACACCACTCGGGTTCAGATCAGGGGGACCGTTCCTCCCAATCACGCCCCTCCAGGTCTCACTGTCATTGCCCACATGGGCGTTGAAGTCCCCCAGCAGAACAAGGGAGTCCCCAGACGGGGCGCTTTCTAACACCCCCTCCAAGGACTCCAGAAAGGGTGGGTACTCTGAACTGCCGTTCGGTGCATAAGCACAAACGACAGTCAGGACCCGTCCCCCCACCTGAAGGCGGAGGGAGGCTACCCTCTCGTCTACCGGGGTGAACCCCAACGTACAGGCGCCGAGCCGGGGGGAAACAAGCATTCCCACCCCCGCTCGGCGCCTCTCCCCAGGGGCAACTCCAGAGTGGAAAAGAGTCCAACCCCTCTCAAGGACACTGGTTCCGGAGCCCAAACTGTGTGTCGAGGTGAGCCCGACTATGTCCAGCCGGTACCTCTCAGCCTCGCACACCAGCTCAGGCTCCTTCCCCGCCAGAGAGGTGACATTCCACGTCCCCAGAGCTAGCTTCTGCAGCCGAGGGTCGGACCGTCCAGGTCCCCGCCTCCTGCTGCCGCCCAGCTCACATTGCACCCGACCCCTTTGGCCCCTCCCACGGGTGGTGAACCCATGGGAAGGGGGTCCCGCGTCGTCCCTTCGGGCTGTGCCCGACCGGGCCCCGCGGGCGTAGACCCGGCCACCAGGCGCTCGCCAACGGGCCCTTCCCCCAGGCCTAGCTCCAGGGGGGGGCCCCGGTGACCCACGTCCGGGCAAGGGAAACCCACTTCCAAAAATTGTATTCTTCATTGGGGTCATCTTTGAGCCACTCTTTGTCTGGACCCTCGCCTAGGACCTGCTTGCCTTGGGTGGCCCTACCAGGGGCATGAAGCCCCCGACAATATAGCCCCCAGGGTCATTGGGACACGCAAACCCCTCCACCACGTTAAGGTTGCGGCTCAAGGAGGGGTAAAACTACTGGTGACAAAGTTTGGCCTTGACGCTGCCTCTCTCGGCAAAATTGTATGGGTGACTGATGAGGAGGCAAACATCAAATTAGCTCTGCGGCCATACCAGAGACTGGACTGCATTGGTCATGTCATTAATACGGTACTGCGCCATGGACTCGACATTGCCGAGTTATCCAAAGCCGACGCTGCTCCGGACATTGCAGATACCATTTCTGCTGCTAAATCATTAGTGAAGTATGTTAAACAGTTGGGGTTGGCTGCACAACTGTTAACAACATTGCTGCAAATGGGAGACACTCGGTTCAGTACGGTGTACCTCACACTGACTTCTCTGCAGGCCATTTATCACAAGCTCCATGGAAAGCTGCAGGAACGCGGGGAGAGCGCGCGCATTGAAAAAATAGCACCGGACACACTGGGCCTTCTGACGGACTTTCTGAAGCCGTTCTATGAAGCACAGCGGGAACTCGAGGGAGACAAGAATCCAACACTTAATCTTGTGTGTCTCTGGTGTGAGAGATTGAAACGCCACTGTCAGCCTAATGCCCTGGACCCTTAGCAAGCTGTTGTGCGTAAAAGGCACGCGCGTAAAGTGATAATGCAGGACCTGTACAAGATCTCAATATTCCTCTGGCCAAAATGTAATCAGCTGAGAATGTTGTCCCACTCAGACAGGAATGCCGTACATGCCCATGCCCGCACTGCTATGGCTGCAGCCGCTGCAGATGCACCAGGTGTGGAGATTCGAGACCCAGAGCTCTCCAGAGTCAAACCCGCTGATCCTCCGGCAAAAAGAGCGAATTTTGAGGAGTGGGAAAATGTACAGCAAGCTGACTGGGAAGATGACGAGATCTCTCGCTACATTGAAACGGCTGTCATGGATAATGACATGGATGTGCTTGGTTGGTGGAAGATGAACAAACCCTCCTATCCAAAACTTGCTAAATTAGCCAGATCAGTTCTATGCATCCCGGCCAGTAGCAGCAGCAGTGAAAGGGTGTTCAGTGCTGCTGGACGCACCATCAGTGAGCGCAGGACTGCGCTGAAGCCATCGACAGTGGATTCAATCATTTCCCTCCACAAAAACATGAAGCCTAATCTTGGTAAGTAAAGGTTTTTCAAATTACAACTAGATATTAATTGAGTATTAAATGCATAATGTAGACAAAGTAGCCTATATAGGCTAATGTTGGCATTATTCTTCTATTCAATTTCAGCTGCTGTTCACCATCGCGTTGAGGCCGGATTATGGAGAGAAATTGCGAGGCAAATCCCGCAGAGCCTTAATCTTAATTTCGTTATTGCCGGCAATTTACCATCATTTAGAAAAGTTATTTATTTAGTTAAGAAAGACTGTTTATTGGCGTGTTGGACTATTTATATTTGTAGCCTATTGGTGGTTGTGGAGAGGCAGCCGCAAGCAGGTCCCTTTTTCGTTTGTCTTAGGCTATCTCAATTTTATGTAACTTTTTGTTGTAGGCTATGTTGTAATTGCCAATACCTGAGTCTAGAATTTATTTTAATTTGTCAAGAAAGACTTTTATTTGTTCCAAGTGGCCTAAAGCCTACGATAATCAATAAATCATGTTAAAAATGTATTAACGACTCATTCTTGAAAAAGAGCTGTGTGCGTGCATTGGTATTTGTCGGCCTGTAAACGGGTTCGGGCTTTGAAAAAAGCGAGTTCATTCGGGTTCGAACGGGTTCGGGCAGAATCCTGTCGGCCTCGGGCCAGGTCAGGCCTAACTTTTAAAGCTCTAGCACCGATACCGATACCAGTATCGGGTATCTGGCCGATACTTCATTAAAATACTCGTACTCGTATTCGTTTTTTAATTGCCGATACCACGCACCGATACCACTATGCCAGTAGCCTACATCAAACCGGCCGTATGCAGAGATGAGTTGTCCTACCTAACTAACTCGGGGGAGATAATGAGCAGAAACTCTGAGATTCTGCCAAAGGCTTGTGTGTATGAAAGTTGGCTGCGAAAAGATGGAACAGTAGGCTAAGTCATGTGGGCGATTTGGGCATATTTTAAGATAAAGGATGATGACAGGAGTAAGGCAGAGTGTAAGATCTGTAATGCTACGGTGTCGAGAGGCGGAAAGGAAAGTACTTCCTTTAATACAAGCAATCTGATAAAACATCTTAAGACGCACCATAGTACTAAGTACACAGAGTTCACTAATGCTGGCGGCGCAAGACCGAAGCAGCCAACCTTATGACGTCTTGCAAAAGCGAGAGAAAATGTCCAAAGACAACTCACAGGCAATAAAAACAACAGAGGCACTTACTCACTTCAGCGCTCGATGACCAGCCACTTTAAGTTGTTGATAACGTCGGATTTCGCCATCTTCTAGAAGTGCTAGAGCCCATATATTAGATTCCCAGTCGGCTCTACATCGCAGATGCGATGTTGCCAAAGGTGTATAAAGTGAAAAATCACATTGACGCGTTGTGATCACGCGTTGATAGTCATTGGACAACATAGTTTGTTGATTTGTTTAGCCTCTCTGAAGAAACATGGGAATAGTGCCACATGGTTTGTGTACTTGAAAGAAGGAGACTTTTGATAACTGAAATGTGATAATGTGCTTATTAAGCAATAGTTTTGATCACTTTTTGTGATTATTTTTTGTTGTTATTCGCTTTATCTGGTTATATTTACATTTTGTCTAATGTGATGGCATTTTGTATTTGAAGGCTTTTTTGCTAAAACCAGAAAGCTCTGTTTAGTTTTGGCTTGGAATAGCCTGTTCATTTGGTATAGCCTTACTAAAGGCTTGACATAATCTTCAGAGGAGAAAATAAAATCTGCCTTCAAATGAATTGCACTTCTTTCATAAGTTTCTTAGTGGGGCAGCCGGCCTACTGGTTAGGGCTTTGGATTTGTAACCGGAGGGTGGCCGGTTCAAACCCCGACCAGTGCGAACGGCTGAAGTGCCCTTGAGCAAGGCCCCTCACTGCTCCCCGAGCGCCGCTGTTGCAGGCAGCTCACTGCATCGGGTTTAAGTGTGTGCTTCACCTCACTGTGTGCTTCACCATCACTGTGTTCTGAGTGTGTCACTAATTCACGATTGGGTTAAATGCAGAGACCAAATTTCCCTCACGGGATCAAATCAGTAATTCTTCTTCTTCTTCTAAAGACCAAATCTAGAAAGTATCGGTATCTTATGGGTTTGTAAAAAAGTGGTATCGGTGCATCCCTAAAAAACCCCTACATGACCATATATAGTTGCTTGTCTAAACCAGTGGCCCAGCAGAAAGAGGTCCCCAGCGCCTCCCTGAGGTTGAGTTCAGATAGGTTCCCTGTGCTGTGAGGTTAGACTCACAGCACCAGTCGCCATGATAACCAGCTGAGCACACTAATCTCATCTGAAACCGGAGTATGGCTTGCCCTGAATTCTGACTTAGCAAATCTGGTTAAACTGGAAATGCTTCTTGCAGCAGGCCCCTGTAGTGCAGAGAGGGGCGTGGAGGGCGGGAAAGGGGGGAAGCAGGACTTACGGTAGGGTAATGTCGGTGGCAGACTTCAGCCAGGTGCATGCCCGTGACCACGCCCAGTCGAGATGACAGTCTCTGCAGCAGCAGTCCGATGATGGTGGCTCCCATCAGCACCCATAAGAGCTGGTAGGGGGGTGGGGGGAGCACATACGTTACTCATGCACCGTATAGTTTAATAAGCAGAATGCTAAGCCTCATGTAAAGAACCATAAAGGCTTGTGTGATGAACTAAACCATGGGAACTTCCTAGCTTGACTTTGTTAAACACACAAATGTAAACAAGAGCAATAGCACTTTCACTTTTTGGAATCAATGAGGCATCGGAGCACAGAGTTTGTGAAAGTTTGTGGACAAAAAGCTGTGAATCGTAAGACAACTACTTGTATGCTAATAAAAAATGTTTCTTTTTCACAAGGGCCAAGGTCTGCTACTGTCTGATGTTCCTGTCACACTCAGGCGTACTAAATAAACGCTCTTCAGTGGAATCAGCACAATAAAGTACTTTTTACTGTCGTACATGAGGAGGATGGAGAGGTGTTTAGTCAAGCCAGGAGAGATGGTGGTTGGATCACGTGGGCCGGTATCCTCCTGGAAGGTAAAACTCAACAGGGGCATCCTCTAATGCACCTGGTGAGACGGCTTACAACTTGCATGGTTGACACTGCTGTCGGTGTGTGTGTGTGTGTGTGTGTGTGTGTGCGTGTGTGCGTGCGTGTGTGCGTGCGTGCGTGCGTGCGTGTCTATCATACATATGCAGTGCCGACCATTCACAAGAAGCACACAGAAGGCACATTTAAAAATTCAACATATAAAAGTTTCAAGATGAAAGGGTTCTAATCTAAACTTTGTCAGGAGGACAATAGGTTAGTGCAATGGAGGGAAAGGAGGTTGGTAACGTGACGTTTATGGAGAGTCGTATGCTACATCAGGTGAAACGTCAAGCCTGGTCAGCAGTAGCAGCAACAGAGGGGGTAGTGGTGTTGGTGATAGGAACAGTGGAGCCAGTGCAGAACATATCTACTCACTGTTGGTAAGTCTATGAATGTTCTCATTCATCCAGGTCATGTTTAATCCGGCCAACAGTTAAATCGAACGCAACTGGACTTAGATTTGTCTGTGAAGACGTTTCGCCTCTTATCCAAGCGGCTTCATCAGTTCGTAACGCATCAGTCTGACTAGTCCGCACTAGTCTGACCGACAGTGGAGTTAGCTAACTCCACTGTCGGTCAGACTAGTGCGGACTAGTCAGACTGATTTGATTTAACTGTTGGCCGGATTTCACCGTTGGTAGTTACACCGTGTGTTCTGCTGATCTACACTTTAGACTCGCAGGCCTTTTATTATCACAATTGTGTGCTTTTTCATTCAACAACTCTAAACCAATTAATTCAGATTGTGTATTTGTCATCAAATATAAAATTCAATATTATGATTGCAGTATGCATGTATGTATGTGTGTGTGTGTGTGTGTGTATGTATGTATGTATGTATGTATGTATGTATGTATGTATGTATGCATGCATGCATGCATGCATGCATGCATGCATGTATGTATGCATGCATGAATGATGAATGAATGAATGTATATGTATGTATGTATGAATGTATGCATGAATGAATGAATGTATGTATCCTTATTCTTTCCAAGGGTGACCACTTTCTATGGGATTAATATAGTCTTATCTATGGTATTAGCAGTACACTTTCATACCTTGAAGCCTGCTTTAGCACCAGACTGGAGGTCCGACTCAATGTTCCCTGGGTCCAGGTAGGCGATGCTCATCAGAAAGCCTGGCCCACTGAATGCCCACAGTTTACGGAAACTGAACCCGATCTAAAGGATGGAGGAATATGGCATTATGGCAACATCTACGCATACATCTATGACAATGTTAAAACATATTGGTCTAAAATGACAGAAAACATTCAACAGACTACTGTATATGTGTTCCGTTTTCTCCCCACAGAAAGGGCAACCAGGTGTACAAAGGATATTACTCAATATTCCACTTTTTATTTGTTTCACTGTCATTATTACATTATTATTGCTAGCTTTACATTACTTTCTTTCTCTGTTTGTTAAACATTGTATATATTACTCGAGTCACTGTTTGATTTGGTTTGTCTGTTTATGCACCTTCTACATCAAAACAAATTCCTTGTTGGTGTAAAATCCCTCCTGTTTCGGATTCTGACTTCATGAAGCCCTGATAGGACGTTGGACAATGCGGGGCCATCGGTTTAGTTTCCTCAGTGTCCTGCACCTTGGCACTACACATCTATACGCTTTCAGCCGTGCTTTATCAGTGGCCGACGGTGAGACAAATCCCTGAGGTTGGCTGCTCAACTGCTCAGCGAGTCCATGACCAAAGACTCAAGATGACCAAGACACACACGCAGGTAAAGCAGCAAACAACTTCACAACATTTTTTCATTTTTTGCACTTTATCTCATCTGATCATTCATAATGTTCACACATTCTCAATGGGAGATTAGAGCCATATTAGGAAACTGACTGACTGAAAAGGTAGGCAAACGCTGCTTTGTTTCACGTTTGTATATTTCCACAGTAGGAGGTATTCAGATGTCCTTTTTTGACGAACATTCAGTTATTTCCTCTCAAACAGGCGCAAAAAGGCAAGAGCGAGCTGGCCGTCTGCTGGTGGTGTGTTCCAGGGCACGCTTTTGGCCAAGAAAAAGGCGACGCATCAAGCAAGTTCTTTGACGATGGTTTGGTGTGTCAGGGCCTTCACTCTACTGCACCTGAATGGAGATGGAGGTGTGAGGAGCCTCCATCAGGTGCTCTCACTATGGGGGCTGTGGGGCCTCCACCCACACCATGGCTGTACCTTGCTGTTGTCCTGTGGGACAGGAACCCTCTGGTCAAAGTATGTGCTGGCCACTGTAGCAATCTGCCCCTGGCCAAACACAGAGGGCTGGGGGGCAACCCTGTGTGTGTGATGGGTCTCCATCACATCTGTCTCTACCACTAAAACACAGACCACAAGAAAAGTCATTGTAACACACACACACACACACACACACACACACACACACAGAAAACTTGAATTGACAATTTCCGTAAAGGATGTTTTGGATACATTTAAAAAAAATGTGTTACAATGTCATGAAATGAAAGATAGTAAAGATCCACAGCGGTCAGTTTTACGCAGCTCCTGAAGAGTTGCTGACAGTCATGAACTCGTCCACATGGCTGTGAGACGATATGGCTGCAACCTGTTCATTCATGGTTCAATGATATAACTGTTTGAATAACGTCGTAAAACGGTGGTTGTCCCTATCAACCCAGGCATCACTCATAATGTCTAACAAGAACTGAACATTTGGCCTCAGAGTTGTATGCGCCATATGCACACAGCCACGTTTCACACGTACGTTGTAATGATTGCTTACTGTGTGCTGGTTGTGGGGGCAGCTGGTCGCAGGGGGCGCTGGGAGGGACGGAGTCGATGTGGATGTTCTCAGGAGGGGACCTCCTGTCTGTTGGCACAGCGGTACTTATGCAGGGATTACATTCAATTACGTACCAGCAATGCAAACACCACAAATCTAGCATACACAAAAACCATGAGAAAGCGTATTGGACAATTATAGTCGAGGAATAAGTAGGAAGTTAAGGCTAGCAGAGACGTTGATGTTGACTTAAATGAAAAATGTAGAAATATAGTAACGCAACAGCCACGAAAAGTAATTCTAAAACGAACTTAAAAGTACGCCAGTGTTATAAAACATGGAAATAGGGTTACGAAACTGAAGTCGATAGAAACAAACAAAAGGTAAACAAACTAAATTACTATACGATGTTCAAAAACTCAGATGAACATTCTCCCTTTACTCGAAAGGAATGGTCTAACATGAAGAACAATGTCAGCCACACGTAAACTTCACGCTGTGACAACTAACTAACTAACTAACTCACCATTTCCCGGGAAAGAGAACCATTTTGCCGTCGATTCTTTAAATCGGTTCATTTCTATAACTTTGGCCAACGTGCCAAACTCAAATACGACTTCGGGTATCGCCTACCAAACCGGTATCTTAAATCAAGTGGAGTGTAAAGACTGACTATGTGAGGTGGTGCTGTGTGAAGACTGAATATGTGAGGTGGTGCTGTGTAAAGACTGACTATGTGAGTGAGGTGGTTTGTAAAGACTGACTATGTGAGTGAGGTGGTGTGTAAAGACTGACTAGGTGGGCCGGCAGGTGAATGAGAGTGGGAATGGAGGGAGGGGACAAAGTCACATTCCAAAGCAATTCCAGTTACTGTCACCATATCCTCTGACCTAGTTCAACTCGCTTCAATTACCTTGTTGCAATCTTTTTTTGATTGTGACCAATAGGCCGAATGATTATTGGCTTTAACATTAAGAATACGTTTCTAAAACTCCACCCTTTCGTTTTCACCTGTCCATCGAGAACTAGCCTACTGAAATGTATAACGCCCTCTCGCGGCATAAATGATACATAAACGATACATCTGGTAAACTATCAAGTCACGTGGGACGTGTCAGCAGCTAACCACTAGGGGGCGACAAACGTCAACACATTTTTATGAAGCGCTGGCTGAGATTTTTTTAAATCTCAGCCTGCGCTACATAATTAAAATGAACTAGAATAAACATTCGCTCATCCTTATTATAGCCTATATGTTATATTCATGTTATATCAGGTTAATATTTGTGGTGTGTGGTATACACGCACATGTGTGTGTGTGTGTGTGTGTTGGTACTACGTAATTACATTCATATAATTATAACATAAGTGATACATATACATTGATTATATTCAATATATGTAAGTTAGTTAAAGATTGAACAGTGGGTAATGTATCTTTTTAATGATGCACATCATCCATCTGCTTCTAATGCTACTGAAATGTCCTCTATCACTCACTTCCGCTCCTACACTGTCACTACACTGTCAGTGATGCATTTCCCCAACAAGTGCTTGAAGAAAGAGACAGGGTTGAGACTGAATGGTAAGAGATCATCTGATCCCTATTTTAATCCAATAGTTTACTTGTTATCAAATCAGCACACAGCAGCAACATTCTGTATTTAGCTGAAATAGCTGTAACACACACTGTCATTTGTCATGTGGACAAAAGGTTGGTGCAATGATAGATGTTTTAAAGTGTTCATTTTGGCAAGCACCATTCGAAATAGAGCAAATTTGTTAGGTGCTTATGTAATGTGATGAAGGATAAAATTATATACCCATGCAAAATTCCCTGTGAAATGTACATAAGTATTGTTATTGCAAAGATATTAGGTGTATTTTAAGTCTTACTTCTCTTTCTATTTTTTTAAGACACATCAGTATTTGTGTTGTTTGTATGTGGTGTGTGTGTGTGTGTGTGTGTGTGTGTGTGTTTTCCCAGTTGTCGGTCTGTTGTTTATTAGCTCTTATAAATTGTAAGACAATAATTGTAAGATAATTATACATTGCTGATTGGAAATGTATGAAGTTACATGATTATCATAAAATCCGAAAGAAAAGCAGTTTAAAAAACAATGCAAAAGAATAGATACAATCAAACTGACAGGATCAAATCAAACAAAAAAATGTCTTTGTGCAACCTGATATTGAACTGAAAAAAATGTCATGTCATCTCGGATATAAAGCCTGTTCACTTTTTTTTTTTAAACTTTTCACATTTTCACATTTGATGTCTTACATATTATTTTCCTCACCATCAGTTACCACCACCACCACCACCATCATCATCATCATCAGCATCATCATCATCAGCATTATCATCATCATCATCAGCATCATCACCACCACCACCATCATCATCATCAGCATTATCATCATCATCATCAGCATCATCACCACCACCACCACCACCACCACCACCATCATCATCATCATCATTATCACCATCATCATCATCATTATCATCATCATCATCATTCTCCTCAGGTCTGTAATTATTGAAAACGAGCATCTTGTTGAATTTAGTTATAAGTACAAATGTGAGAAATCCTTAAGTAAAGTTTATAGTGTCTTGGCGCTCCAGACAGGGCCCACCTTTAGTTCCTCCCTCCACTGAGGAAGTTGCTGCCTCTTGTAAGTGAGTCTTTAGCAGCCAGAGCGTGGGAGCCGGTCGTCCTCATACAGTGGTGACTCTCATCACCACCTCGCGGTTGGTGGCGGCGCTGAGGCGCGGGTGCTGGGGCCTCAGCTGGCTCAGGATGTGTAGGATGGTGTAGCCACAGTGGTGGTTGAGAATAGTCCTGAGCCTCCTGCTCCGGCGGCCTCCTCCAACGCCCGCTCCTCCCACCCCAGCGACCCCAGCGACCCCCCCGCCGGCCCCGCGGCCCCCCGCCTTGCTGCTGGAGCTGAGCGGGTCCCCCAGGTCCTTGGCCTTCTCGTAGTTCAGTACCTTCCACTGCTGATTGACAGCTTGCCATCGCTTGAAGATCCGGTACACGGACGAGCCCTCGTGTATTATGAGTCCTGGTTGGACGATATGTGTGAACAGTATGGGAGAGAGAGGGGGCACAGATGGAATGGGTGTGGGGGGGATGGGAGAATGAAGGATCATACAATTGTAAATATGGTGTGAATATTAATGTATTCTAAAACTACCAACATTTCATGAAATTGTCCCGCTTAAAACATGCAGGTTGGCAAGTACATGTTGAATTATCACCAGCAGTGACAAACATACAAACACACGCACACACGCACGCACGCACGCACGCACGCACGCACGCACACACACACACACACACACACACACACACACACACACACACACACACACACACACACACACACACACACACACACACACACACACACACACACACACACACACACACACTCCATGGTGGCGTTAGATTAGAATAGTCACTTGGCAATAACCACAGCAGCGCTGGTCTCTGATGCCATCTGTCATCAGTGTTGTCTTACACAGCCTATACTCCCCGCTCCTCCACAAGTCTCTCAGCTTCTCCGCACTCCCATGCTTCATTTCAGAACGCAGTAAGCAACCTCTCTTACTCTACCCTCCACAACAATAGGGGTGTGATTTGACAGCTAATACCTACACATATGTCAGTATGTTGGTCATTTTTTGTGTCGTAATGTTTATCGTTATCAAAATCTACACAATGTGGAATGTGTTGCTGATCTATGGGACATGATTTCTTTGTTACAGATCATCCCTCTTTTCCATATATCACACAACTGCAGCCTTGATGAATGTTTCTCTTGTATCGGATATCTGTGTAAGCTTCTTATCAATGTGTATGTGTGCACTTTGTTATATGATGCCTCTACTGTATGACTTAAACAATTTCAATATTCTGAGATGGAACTTCTCTGTCTTCTCTGTTCAGTAAATAAAAGCCCTATCCCAGGATTTGGACATTTAGAATCAGCATAACCCTGAGGATAAATCTGTGGTTAATGCAAATCAAATATGACAGGGTGCTCTAATGCAGGACATGTTATACCCCAGCAATTAGTCATTTCACTCTAGTCTCTTTCTTCAGATAAGATAAGATAGTACTTGATTAATCCCAGATGGGATTGAGTACAGGACAGCATAGTACTATTAAAAAGATCATATCTATAATACACATACACTTACCTATGCACACGATATCCATGAAGCCATACATGCCGTAGCAGATCTGGAAGAGCAGATCCTGCCGCTGCCACTTGGCAGAGGGACTAAGGGAGGACCAGATGAGCCAGGAGATGCTGGCTATGAGGAACAGCGAGCCCAGGATGATGGCGGCAATCTGGACCTTCTCTATCACTGTTAGAGAGATAGCCTGCCACTGGAGACACAGAGAGAGGACACAGTCTTCCTATGAAGACATTGGACTGGACTTTGTCTTTAGGCAGACGTGTATGTCATGGCTGCCATAGTACTACAGACACAGATCCAGTGGAATGAGCATGCTTTTGGTGGCCTCTTTTTCCTGTGGATTGATTGCAAGATACACAACACACACACAACTAATAAAATAAGATCACATGAACATGGATCATACACGATTAAACTGAAACTACTCAAAATACATGTACTATTTTGAGTAAAGAACAACAAACACCTTTAAACCAAGCATAAAAGCGCCCCTTCCCCCAGAGGGGACAAGGATGTAATGCAAAGGTAGGGGTGTCAGCACAAGATGGCAGCCAATGTCTCACCATTCTGGGACTCAACATCGCACACAGCGTGCTCGGTTCAATGGCTGATTCTGGAGCAGCGTCTATGGCCATGGGGCATGCATCCTGTTAGCTTAGTGTCGTGTTTTATCTGTTTCTGAACTGTCAGCACAACCCTTTCCTTGTGTTGACTTCTCCCTGGCTCATGGTTATTATGGCCATGAATTTGTTTTTTTAATAAATGTAGCAAATTGTCACAGTGTACATAAAAAAAGAAAACCATGTGGACTATTGATGTAATGTTCACATTGGTTATCTGTTTGTTTCATTTCCCTTATATAAAACAATTTAATGTGTATTGTAATGAGATTTGCTGTTGAAATGAAGCTGGATTTCCCTTCATTAGAGCGTTAGCATTAGAGCGTCTGCCACGCATCAAACAGTCCACGTCGATTCTTCGTGTGCTGAAGATCATTAGTTCACATTGAATTTTCGCTTGGCGCGGTTATTGGATCTGTGGCATGTATTGAATGAATGAATTTCTCATTATTGTATTACAAAACATCTAAGGGGAATGCTTTCCCACTGTGTGTGGTATCCGACTTGACCAGCAGCCATGACTGTGGAAAACAATACGCATGTGTGTTGGTTACCTGCAGGGGGTTCTTGGTGCTGATAGCCAGGACCTGGTACTTGAAGTAGCAGAGCTCACAGCTCCACGAGCCCCTCTCGGAGATCCAGCGGATGAGGCAGGGCTGGTGGGTGCAGCGGACCGAGCCGTCACAGCGACACGGGCTCAGCAGCTCCCCCTGCAGGGGCGCAGAAGGATCTCAGATGAACACACCAGCGCATATTCTATCTCTATATTCTCTCTCTATATATAATACTGTTATACTGTTTTTGTTTCCTAATGTTTTCTGCAACATGTTCCGGTGTTTTTTATACCAGCATAATTTATTAGAGATTGTTTTTCTCCCTGTTGCATAGAAAATGTACAGCTAATAAATGCCCTGCCTCCTATGAGCCTGGCAGTGTAATGGGAGGTTAGAGGAGGTTGGAGGAGGTTAGAGGAGGTTACAGGAGGTTACAGGAGGTTAGAGGAGGTTACAGGAGGTTAGAGGAGGTTACAGGAGGTTAGAGGAGGTTACAGGAGGTTACAGGAGGTTAGAGGAGGTTACAGGAGGTTAGAGGAGGTTACAGGAGGTTACAGGAGGTTAGAGGAGGTTAGAGGAGGTTACAGGAGGTTAGAGGAGGTTACAGGAGGTTAGAGGAGGTTACAGGAGGTTAGAGGAGGTTACAGGAGGTTACAGGAGGTTAGAGGAGGTTACAGGAGGTTAGAGGAGGTTACAGGAGGTTACAGGAGGTTAGAGGAGGTTACAGGAGGTTAGAGGAGGTTACAGGAGGTTACAGGAGGTTAGAGGAGGTTACAGGAGGTTACAGGAGGTTACAGGAGGTTAGAGGAGGTTACAGGAGGTTACAGGAGGTTAGAGGAGGTTACAGGAGGTTACAGGAGGTTAGAGGAGGTTACAGGAGGTTACAGGAGGTTAGAGGAGGTTACAGGAGGTTACAGGAGGTTACAGGAGGTTAGAGGAGGTTACAGGTCTCCAGGTGTAGCCTGCAGGACATCAGCAGTCCTTGAGGCCATGATGTCCTCCGATGTCCAGTCTCTTCCACCTCAACAACCTTGTTGTTGTTTTTCTTTTCATTTAAGTTTTTGATTTGATTCAGATTTCTTTTGTCACAAAATGTGTGTATTTCCCCTGATGTGTTTGTTGTGTTGTATATTACAAGCTGCTCTAGATAGATTGGAGAGTTGTGTAGATGTTGTAAAAGAACTCCACCTCCCTCTTAATGTGCTGAGTTCCTCCCCTGTGATGGAGGATGTGATTATGGATCCCACTGCAGGTCCTGGTAAGACCCGCCCACACTGCCCATAATTGCTCTTTGATTGGCTGGCTAAACCGAACCAACTTACCAAATACCCAAACTTAACTGTCTGTAACTGAATACCTAAATGTATCCATTTCTCAACAAATACCTATACTTAACTATCTCTAACCAAATATGGGTAATGGGGGTATTTAGCAGACACTTTTGTCCAAAGCGACATACAATCGGTACATGTGTGGGGTTCGACATGTGGACAGTTGGAGGTGGGGGATCAAGGGGATCGAACCACCGACCCTACGGTTAGTGGACAACACGCTATGTCCACCTGCTCTACCTACTAAGCAACTGCCACACCAATACCTAAAGATAACCACCTCTAACCGAATACTTGCACGATCATAGCATGATTGTGGCCGGGTTTGACCAGAGCCAGCAGTGGGATGTATAATTACACATAGAGCTGTGGAGCTATGATAACTATGTGAGCACACATGTGATTGACAAGCATGATGGATTCCCCAAACCAATCAGCGGTCTAACCTGAAGATAGTCTGAGAGGCAGGTGCAGTCAGCCCCCACAGATGTTCTTACAGAGCATTTCACCCAACAAGGTTTGCAGAAGTGTAAATCAACATACTCTACATGACTGAATGAAATTTGAAGAAAAAAAATCTGATTTGTAAAAGGTTTAGTTCAATGTCTAAAAAGGTCAATGCCACTGGGGAGGAGCGGGACATGGTGGACGAGGTGGAGGGAGCAGCAGGGGGGATAAGGTGGAGGATAAGGTGAACACTTCCACCCCCCATTGTTCACACCTGACACACACTCTGACTCTCCATCCATACAATAACACACACGCTCTGCTTCAGGGACTTAAAGAACTGTAGCTAGCTTTTACAAACAATAACTTGAAGCAGAGATACAGATTTATGCTACCATTCTTCAATAATAATAATACAAATATGATTTTTTGTTTTGAGGCATTGGAGCCTCTAAAAATAGTCAATTGTATATCACTGTCTACTGTACTATTGGAAACAGCAACAGGAATGTGTGAAAGATGAACTAATAAGATGAATTACTTGACCTATATGTGATCCGTACTGACAGATTAAGCCAGTGAGCTGGGACTATGAAACAAATAAAGCCCAGTGTGTTTGTCTTGTCTGCCTGCATTCCCCACCATGCTCTCCCCTCTGGTTCACTTCCTCACCAATTACAAGACCCTGGCATTGGCATATTTTGCATTCCCACATGTCTCTAACAAACTAAAAAATAAAGAAATAATTATAATTATAATGTCCCTTGACATTATAAAGATGACACAGAGCAGGTCAGAGGTCAAAAAGCCACCAAATGATACTATGAAAGTCTAACACTTTTAAAATGTCAAGTGGTGGTCAAACAGTCCTGTTGGTGAGTGAGATAGGTGACAGAGAGTGGGAGAGTAGGTGACAGAGAGTGAGAGAGTAGGTGACAGAGAGTGAGAGAGTAGGTGACAGAGAGTGAGAGTAGGTGAAAGAGAGTGAGAGAGTAGGTGACAGAGAGTGAGAGAGTAGGTGACAGAGAGTGAGAGAGTAGGTGACAGAGAGTGAGAGTAGGTGAAAGAGAGTGAGAGAGTAGGTGACAGAGAGTGAGAGAGTAGGTGACAGAGAGTGAGAGAGTAGGTGACAGAGAGTGAGAGAGTAGGTGACAGAGAGTGAGAGTAGGTGAAAGAGAGTGAGAGAGTAGGTGACAGAGAGTAAGAGAGTAGGTGACAGAGAGTGAGAGAGTAGGTGACAGAGAGTGGGAGAGTAGGTGACAGAGAGTGAGAGAGTAGGTGACAGAGAGTGTATGTATATGTAATGTGTGTTGCTGTATTGTATTGTATTGTCCCGTACCCTGTTGTCTTGTTTGGTACTAGTCTGTGCTGTCTTCTAGTGTCTAGTGCGCTGTGACTTCATGTGTCTCTGCTGCACCCTTGTTTAATCAATGTGTTACACTGTGTCCATGTGTATGTCTGACTTGCCTGTTTATATATATAGGGCTGGGATAGACATAGTCTTTTGCCACTTGCCATGCTGTTATTGTAAATAAGAATTTGTACTTAATTAACTTGCTCGGCTTGTGTTGTTACTGGCACGCGTTATTAATAAGCGACTATTCAGAACACATTGGAAATCGTTACAAAGTTATTAAAAGTGTATTCCCCTCACATGAACAGGAGAAAGGTTGCTGTAAAGGTTACTGTAACTCTGCAGAAGAATAGGAAGAGACTGACACAGCGAACAATTAGGAATTTGGAATTAAACAACTAGTCTGAGCCTGGGTAAGACTCAAACAACTAGTCTGAGTCTGGGTAAGACTCAAACAACTAGTCTGAGTCTGGGTAAGACAGACAAACGCCATTTGCAGATATCTCGGCATATCCCTTAAAATTGCAAATATTATGTGCAAGCTTTCTGGAATTCAATTCTTCAGAATAGAATTTGATTGAATAGAATAGAATAGAATAGAATAGAATAGAATAGAATAGAAAGTATCTCTGGGCACTGATGAACAGGATGTGGCAGCACATAAATCAGGAGAACGTGGACTATGGCAGCGGTCCATTGATGACCAGATCTGTTACCACCCTTATTCTCTGGACAATCTGGGCCTAAAATATTCATGGAGGCCTCCCACATGGGGTGTGAAGGTGTTCCTGTGGTGCGTCGACAGAGACAAACGCTGGGCCGCCGTTACCTGGAGATGGACTCTGATGGCTGAAACACACCTTAACATTCTGTCTGGGTCTGGGAATGATGCAAGTGCTGAGGACCAGGGTGACTTCTATGAACGTGCATTATTCTAGTCACAACCAATGACACTCTGTACGTGTGCACAAGTTTGTGCGTGCAAGCTAGCCCTGGAACCACTATTGGGAATCAAGACAGAGTTAAGTGGAATCAATGGCACAGCTTCTGGAGCATGACCTATAGTGACGGCTTTGACAGGCAGCTAATAAGGATTTATATTGTATTCAGCCCGCAGGGTGAGGTGATTATATCTGTAGGTTATGCCCATTGACGGCAGCATGATCTCAGCCCCCTGTTGTGACCCAGTTTGGATAATAAAATAGCAATACAAAAAACAACCTTACCTAACCCTAATAATCACCTAGCCACAAACAAAACTGTTTTTAATAAAACAAAACCTAGCGGCACCCAAACTCACCACAACCCAAACCAAACTCGTCCCAACATTCTACTCACTTTACGTATCCCAACCTCACCTACCCCCAAGATATCCTCACTTAACCATACCTCACTGCCTCCAAACCTGCCACCAAACTGAATGAATTCCAACTTCATACTGACCTTACCCAAACTCAACCTTGTACAGGAGAGACTGCAAACCAGAATGTTATACGTCATTAAAAGTTTAAGTTGAACTTAAACTTGAACTCATCTAATGTCAAGGGACCCTCACCAAACTGCACACATTGAATCATTACACTCAAACTAATCTAACCTCACCTAACCCTGACATAACCTTTCACCAACCCCAACCTAATGTGAACCAATCCAATAGCTAGGAGCATAACAGGTCAGACCACGGTGGTCAGGGTGACTCCTATAGGGGAGTGGAGTGCTGCTCGGAGGAGGAGGAGGACCACTTAGTGGGATCATGTTCTGTCTGAGGAGCTGCTTGGTTCCCACTCCTCCACTGTGTTGCTCTCTTTCATCTAAACGTGGCAGCATTGGAGCCACGTTGCACCATGAGTCACCTCCCTGATGGAGCCCAGGGCCACACAACAGCCTCACGTGAAGCCTCTGGTGCGGACGCCACATGGAGGGGGATCCCATCATTCACACACTGATAGATATGAGCTGATTGTGGACGCCACATGGAGGGGGATCCCATCATAATTATTAGGGACCGAGCCTGTGAAGCAGGACGAGGTCCCTTTTGAAATTGGTCCGTTTATTATTATTATTATTATTATTTCTAGGAACTTTGAGGTTGATTTGCACTATCTGACCCTATTAAAAACTCTTTTTTTTTTAGCAAAGTTGTCAGGCCTGGTGAAAATAGATATATGATATGTGTCATGTTCATGTCGCACACTAGTTATTATTATTATTGGGACCTTGTGGTCTTTATTTGTCATTCCCATGTGACATGGGAACGAAATTTGTTCTCTGCATTTGACCCATCCTATTGTAAATAGGAGCAGTGGGCTGCTATGATCAACGCCCGGGGAGCAAGTTGGGGTTCAGGGTTCAGTGTCTTGCTCAAGGACACTTCGACATGTAGACAGTTTTGGGAGTGGGGATCACAGGGATCGAACCCCCAACCCTACGGTTAGTGGACGACCACTAACCACCCGCTCTACCCACTGAGCTACATGCCGCCCATCTTCACACACTGATAGATATGAGCTGATTCTTGTTGCATTATGGTCTTCAGTTTACGATTTTCCAATGACAATGTAACATCAGAGACAGATTTCAGGTATTTCCGTGTGGGCTGTAACAGTGTAAAGCCTGTCTGGGGGAAGTGACTGAGTGGTTCTATCCACCTGTGTTATCATTGGATTTACGTTGTTCCAAATTATCTCCATCTTGGGCTCTATAAACGGCTAAGCAAGGTGGTACAGATTTCTGCACATCTGGTGGGCAACCTAAAATTGGCTACAGACCAGGGTTAGATTCATTGCTTATTGTTAGCGTTTTGGAGTCAATTGACAAAGTTTATTCATTTAGGTGAAAAAGTCTAGAACAAAACAACTTCAAAAGTTGAATAATTTTGCCACCCTGTTTTTCATGGTTCAGCATGTGAGCAGTATTGATGATCCTATGCTTATTGGTCAGGCTGATCAACTGGACCTTTCCATAATGGTTATAACGCATGCATATTCCCTCCCCCTCACTCAGTTTGTCATCTTAGACCTATTTGGTTAGGTATTTTTGCTGCTATGCTGGACATATTTCTGGTGTTTGGGAAATGCTGCCATTACAGTATATCTGACTTAAATAAACACATTATATTACATTAGATAACAGGGAGAATGATGAAACATCAATAAAATAGTCAAATAGTTAGTAAACAATGGCAACATGCTGTGGGCCAGCCTCAATTGAAATCAATGTTCTGCCATTTTAAAAAACGAGGCAGTGGTTGGGAAGGAGAGGAGAGGAGAGGAGAGGGGAATGTGGGGCAGGATGGTTGTAGTAGCCCATATCTACCTGCTCTGGGCCTTGGAAACAGATCCGACATTGGGGCGTGCGCAAGCTGCTCGCAGTGCTGGCGAGAGACACGGCATCCAGACCCACTTGCAGTTTGGGGTCTTTATCCTCAAAAGCAAGGCTCCGTGGTCTTGGATCGCTGCCGTAGTACTCTTCCTCATCATCCCGGGAATGGCAGTCGACAAAGGGAGGCCAACCGCAGCCGCCCATCCCTAGTCCTCGCATGGTTGTTGACCGTCTATCTACGTCTGTGCTGGACTGTCTCGAATCGGATCGCATAAAAACCAGTACTTTCAGTTCGTTAAAAAACATGCGTATCCGATACTTGAACATGTTTAGCTACATAAAGAAACCTTCAAACCAAAAAACAACAACAATTGTTTGGGTTGTATTTCTGAGT
>JAXIVH010000006.1:590070-597570 GCA_036785325.1 Urophycis tenuis
AACTACAGCTATATCCACACTTATATACTTTAGCAAACTTGGTTATGGAGAACTTGCAGTTACTAACCTCACTTGGAAACTGCTTTGGATTTAAGTGCCTGATAAATGAATAAATGAGGAATCCAATTTGAGAACTCATTTATTTGAAAATTAAGACAAAAACTAAAACCAAGACAGGAAAGAATGAAAAAGACACAAAATTAGAGAACAGTGTTGTGTATGATAAAACACTAATCAAATGTTAAAATGCAAGTTGAAAACTGCAATCACATCAAGAGCAAACATCTGCAGATTCACAGGCAGGAGATCATTTGATGGGACTTTGTTGAAAGGCCTACAAGATGAAATATACAAGCCATTTTTCTCAATGGGAGTGTTTCACTGAAAAAAACGAGTTAACTAGTTAATAACGAGTTAGAAAGTAAGCACAAATCTTCAAATGAAAACATTGCAACCTAATTGGCATGATCAGCACTTAAATAGATTCAGCAAATACATAAATGTTTTTACAAATATTTTAACACTGTTTAAAGAATAGCAATAGTGAAAATATCTTTGTGAATAAAAGACAAAAGAAATTATTTAAAAAAAAGAAAAACAGCAGTGCAACCAATGTACTGAAGCACAGTTAACAGAACAACTCTATTGTCTGTGAAGCCAGAAACCCAGTTCATTAAGATCAACAGCACCACCCAAACTGCCTCTTCCTTCCAGTTACATAGTGACACTACATACCAATTTGTTTACTGTACACAACCAAATGTGAGACCTTAAAGGAACAGAAATATAGAAAGGATGGATTGTTCTACTTATGCAGCGCCTCCTACTGGATGGTGGACCACAGGGCCTAAACCCAACATGAGTTTATCAACTATACAAAACAGTATGTACAAGATGGAGGCGCAGTCCATTGGCATCCTAACAATTGTGACAAATAGAGTTAGTTGGCTCAGTTTCAGAAGTTCATAGTTGAACCCGTTGAAATCACATTACCTAGCTACCAATAGTCTAAAATGAATCCAAGGATTTCTGGCATCATCTGAAAACTATCAATAAACAAACACCATACACACAATTTAATAAATTACTTCACACGCATGACCGATGTCTACCATCCATCCTTTTAGACTCTGCAGCCACTGTCACCCAAGACTAATCCAACACATCCTAATGAAATGGCCGCTCCATACACTGGGGACTGACCCAGAGCCTACAGGGGGGACCGGGGCCCGCTGCAGACTGAGGGGGACCAAGGGGACACTTAGCTTCAAAGGAGACACACCATCATGTCGGCAAAGAAAATGCAACTGTGGCAAATTAAACAGGGTCTGCGGCATGTGCAAACACAAGGACACAACTGTATCAAGACTAGGTTCTAGAGCTGTGGTCGGCCCTCCGGTACTCAGAATCAAGGTTGTGTTGACACCAAAACCAGTGAAAGACGTCTCGTCATCAAATTTCGTCCTTTCATACAAGTATCCCAGGATCTCTCTCCCAAAAAAAATAGCTCACAAAAAAAAGTCTCCTGAAGAATTCATTCAACTCAATGAACGGGAATCTGGCACGACACCAAAGGGAAAGGCAATATTGAAAAACAGTGATTACATCCCATGTGTAGGAGCAGGTTACCCAGTGCTTGTAGCTTCTTTTAAGTATCATGATGCTCTTTGCCGCCCAGGCTTAAGTATTTGCCTACAGATACGTGTGAGTCTATGTGTACCAGTGTGTCTACAAACTTGCTTCTACGATGTTGCGTGGCGTACGTAAGGGCAGACTATAGGAAGGCACTGGGGTTTGCCCGGGGATCCTTCTGGTTCCTGTAGCGTACAGCCAGCCAGACGCCCAGGATCTGGGAGGAGAGGGAAGACAGTTGGACCGTCAAGACTGAATCCATCACACATCAAAATGCTAATAAATAAACAAAACATTTGGGTATACACCACATGAATGCTTTCACAGGAAGTGTCAGCATGCATGTCCTGTTGTCCAACACACATCCATCAATGTGTCACATGGGTCAGTAACTGCCTCACACTGCTTCTCATGACATGACTGTGAAGCTGAAGAGTGATGGTAGGAGACAGTGAGGTGCTGCTTGGTGGTCGGCAGCAGGCTGGCCGTGGAGCTCACCTCAGTGAAGCTGAAGAAGAGCCCAACCCCTCCCAGGATCTTCAGCACTTCGTTGGCATGATACAGCATCATGTTCCCGCACAGGGCGCAGGTTGTTTGCTTACATGTCTGAGTGGATTATGCAATAAAAAACGATTCAGTATTCAGTGATGTGGGGATGTCAAAAGGTCAACAGGTACATGGCAATGGTAATAAAATTACTATAGGTGTCAATTTTTGAGAAAAATAAACAACAAAACTAAATGATATAAAATCCTTTTAGAGCAACTGATCTTCTGGAATAGATTTTTAGGAGTTAGAAATGCGCCATGAAAACCATTCAATATTTATAGTACGATTTCTCATAATCATATTGTATTGAAGACTGAAACTTAGGTCAACACACATTTGCACTATTTGATTGCAAACAGTACTGTGTTATTTACCGAAAAGGAGGTCCCTTGTGTAAAATTGTGAGAATATTCTTTGGCCTTAATATTGAGAACCAGTGTCTGATGCAGAGTGTCTGAAGAGTGACTGAGGAGTGCCTGGTGCAGTGTCTGAAGAGTGACTGAGGAGTGTCTGATGCAGAGTGTCTGAAGAGTGACTGAGGAGTGCCTGGTGCAGGTCAAAGCTTACAGCATTGCAGGTGGAAAGGTCCGACTCATACTGCACCCGGGTGGCATTAGTGTTGAGAAGGCCGCAGCAGTTGAGCTTGTACTCCAGTTCTACCTTGGTGTTGTTATGCAACATGTTCCAGGCTGAGTTCAAGAGCGTCTCCTGAAACCATGACACACCGTCAAGGGGGAAAACAATCAAATAAGATTCTCATTACAACCTCTGGGTGGAAATGAAAGACACAAAAACTATTTAGCTATGGCCTGAATTTATTTTGCATTCGTCACAGTTGAACTATTCACATATAAAAGTTGAATTTCCCTTATGTACATCTTAAGATAACTGAAATCAAAATGCACAATTCAACAGAAGTCAAAGGACAAAGCATGTGTTACCTGCTGCCCACGGTTCATTGCCAAGCAGGAGCAGGAAACCCCGAACTGGAAGAGGAAGACGATGAAGAGGATGACCATGTACTTGTGCAGAGTAAAGGAAACACATAGAATGGAATTTTCTCTGTTGAATGTTTTAGATATAAAAATATTTATTCCCACCCTAAAATTTTATACACCTAAAAAAGGTGCTTAACAAAATAGGCACATGTATTACAGCTGAAATAACATTTAACCAGGCATAAGGTCAATTTGAATAAAATAACCAAATGTTGGCTTTTCATTGCCAGAGCTATATTTGGCTTTAAGACGCTTGTTCTGCAGATGTGGTGAAGCACTTTCTGTCCTGTCCTCAACAAAAGGATACGAAGAAGAGCATGACTTGGTGGTGGTGGATGGCCCCCATCAGCCCCACCATGGAGATGAGCAGCAGGAAGACCCCCACGGCAATCACCCCACCGATGATGTGGATGCTGGACACCAGGCCAAAGCCCTTCCCCCACGCCGCCACTCCGATGAGCAGCAGCCCCACCAGCTGGAACACAACGGGGGGAATCAACACACTGTGGGCAACGTCTATTAAGGTAAGATACTGTGAATAGGACGATCATTTAAGCATCGTTCATCTTTCATTTGGAGCACTGCCTGCCATACAACTCATATGGTATGATCATGTTGATAACAGACAGCAATAACATCCATCCATTATCGAAACCGCTTATCCTCTACGAGGGTCGCGGGGGGGCTGGAGCCAATCCCAGCTGCAACGGGCGAGAGGCAGGGTACACCCTGGACAGGTCGCCAGCCTATCACAGGGCTAACATATATAGACGAACAACCATTCACACCCACACCTATGGTCAATTTAGAGACACCAATTAACCTAATTGCCAATCTGCATGTTTTTGGTCTGTGGGAGGAAGCCGGAGTACCCGGAGAGAACCCACGCAAGCACGGGGAGAACATGTAAACTCCACACAGAAAGGTCCCGGGTCCCAGGTGGATTCGAACCCAGAACCCTCTTGCTGTGAGGCGACAGTGCTAGCCACTGCACCACCATGCCGCCTTCAGCAATAACATATTATCTTAAATTGTTTATGACATATTGCCTCATGTGATTGGAATGTTAACATTTTGATGAGCTGTAAATGTGGAAGCAGGGATGATTTGAATGTGAGAACATCCAGGCAGCATGATTTATTTTGTTATATAGTTATGTTATCATCAAGCAGAGGGTACACATCTAATTAGGCCAGACTGCTGGCTCTGGCAAGGACACATATCCCATCTCTTCTAAACAACAGACTATGCCTGCTTTGATAGCATTCCTTCAAAGACAGGTAAATGCCTTACATCTTGAATGATGTTCACTTCAGTGCACTTTCAGACACACACCGCCTGGACAATTGCATTTCCAGCCCACGTGAACAGTAAATATTATGAGAAGGAGGAGTAATAATTTGCATAAACTACTTTGGGAACAGGGTCTCTCTTTGTTGACGTGAAGATTGGCAAATTAGCATCTTCTAACTGTGCTATAAGCCTTGCATCACAAATACACAAGGTACACACAAATCTACAATGACATTAGTGCCTTGATACCTCAGGCTCTGTATTTAAACAGTGGTACTGCTCCTCCCTGGAAGACACAGAAAGTTCTAGCAGACAGATGATGCCCCTCCTTGACAAGGAAAGTGGTACAAATCCTAGAAGAGGCATCTGTCGTCTCGTCTTTGACCGGGTTTCCAGCATATGCTATGAGATCAGCTTTGAATACACTAAACACTACGAAAGACGGAACACTGTAGCCTGTTTAATGTTCAAGCAATCACGTTTCTCCCATGTCACCATTACCAAATCATCCTGGAACGAGAAAAATTAAGTTACGCTCCATTGTCAGAATAGTTGAATATATTCAGGTTTCCGCCTGACCCTGGACCGGAACCATAGCCAATGAAAATATAAATGACATCTAGGGTAGCTCTCGAAAATTACGAATACTTACATTATACTAATTGTGAAGTGCAGCCAGTTAACTACTAATTAACTACGGATCCATTCAGTTAGATAAGTAGTAAATTACCTTAACGCTAGATGTAGCTAGCTAACAAATGTGCAAAGTTCGCAGCCTTTCCTACAACTGGAACGATAAATCAATACATGTCAAAACTGCTG
The DNA here is from genome assembly GCA_036785325.1 of Urophycis tenuis. Classification (NCBI taxonomy): domain Eukaryota; kingdom Metazoa; phylum Chordata; class Actinopteri; order Gadiformes; family Phycidae; genus Urophycis; species Urophycis tenuis. The sequence goes on from JAXIVH010000006.1 coordinate 595,365, forward strand.
AGAGATAAATCAATACATGCCAAGACTGCTGAGAGCGACACATCGCTTGCAAATGACTGACAAAAGACACTCGTCTATTATGTTTCATCACCCAGCACAGCTAGCACCGTTGGCTAATCTAAGCAGCACAGGGCATTGAGATAGCTACCTTTAGTGCTCTAGGCTGCTAGCCTACATTAGAGAACAAGCTACGAGGGGCATGTCCGACTATAGTCCAATGTGCCTAGCCATTTGGCACAATGGTAACGTTTAATACATGGTACAACTAGCTATTTAGAAAAACGTGTATAAATCAACGATCATTTCCAAATTCAATTGTTAACTTGTGAATGAAAAGTAGCATGCTCGACACCCATTTGGGTTAATAATTGTTCTGCATTAGTTCATCGAGCAGTTCCCTTCTAGGAGTTAGCCTATGCTAATTGAGCTAAAACTTAGCATGATGATGATGATCCATTTTGTATACTCACCATGTAGACCACATTTAAGGAACAAAGCGCATTTTTAGAACAAGTGAACCCGCCACACACCATATTTAAAATCGTCGTTTGAACTGAGTAAATAGATTCTATTGAGTCTTTCTGTGTAGAAGAACTGAATATGTTTTTCGCCAGCAACAGTCTACGGAGAGGGTGTAGCGAAGCTGATGACGTTTGCGTAATGCATGACGTCAACGGATTTGCTCCAACATCACTCTTCTAGCAGATGATTAATCACTTAAATATGGTTTCAAAGCTGTTTCAAGCAATCCAAGCTTGGCTAGACAAAAATGCTTGTGGGAAGTCATTTGATACTGACTACAATAATGTCCATGCGAGATAATGGATAATGCACAAGGCAGTGAATTGTGAATAACAATGATAGCAAAACCAGTGGTTCTAACAATTAATAATCAACCAATTGGCAAAAACACATTAACAAAAATCATGAAAAAGGAAAAGAATGAAACACTGTTCATGTGGTACGCTTCTGGCCTATCTGACCCTGGGATAATGACGTGTTTGAATGGTGTACTTAAAGAGATATGTACAAGAGGTACAATATTTGACTAGAAAATTACATTTACAGTGACTTAATCTTAATAGGATTATAATGAATTAATTCCAATTAGTTCTACACTTGTAAAACACCCATCAAAATACATACATACTACATAGTACACTTTTCATCTTTCAGGCAATGATTGCTCAAAGTACAATATGTACAATATGTAGTAGTATGTACCGTTTGCTGTAAGCGACAGGCCTTTGGAGGGACCTTAGCTCAGCTTTATTAAAGTGAAAATAAACATAAAATAAACTGATCAACAGCAGGCTGAACTGCAGCGTAGTGAAGAACCTGTTTTTTTGTTGTTTTTTTATTATCAGGAAGTTAGTTTCAAATCTGCACGGGAAACGGAGGCACGCATTCAGCTGAACTCTGTGGTCTAGACAAGAGATAGACAACCGTTGAGGTGTATCTCTATAGCAGGCTCTTCATCTGTGAAATGCAAGGGATTTGAATGGGCTGAAACAAGTCACTCCAGACCCAGATGTCAGGATGAATAGCAACAGCAAATCTGTCAACTCCACTGCAATAAAAGCAGAGCTCAAGAGGCACGAGTCTGTCCAGACCACAATCAACCGACTTTTCAAACAGTTTGAGAAGGTTAGAGACCCGCAGCTGAGCGCCGGCCTGAACATTTATCTCAGGAGCATTCAAGGTAAGTTTAAAAGACATTATTTTCAATTTTGTTAGTGAAGAAAGCTTGTCTGTATGTGATGCTTTTACAAAAAACAAAAAGGCCTTTCAGGATGCTTGCACATGTTAATGTAACTCTAAAGGGCATATTTCTATAGGTTTGGGTACACACAGTGGTGATGTTTCACAAGCAGTCTCACCAGCATTAGCCACGGAAACTTACGCTTGATAATATCTTCCCTGTGTGCTTCCTGTCTCAGTGTCTCACTAGCGTAAACAGTGTTATGGTTCAAAGACATTTATTTGGTTAGTATGACACTTAAACTAGACTGGCCCTCTTCTCCATGGTGCCTTGTGGTATGAACAACATGTACCCATATTGCAGTATATGGGCAACCAATGAGAACCTCCCTATGCAGCCATTGCCATGGTACCAAAATGGAGTCTACTGTGTCGGCCTATTTCCTGCCTGCCACTATGCAATATCCCTCAAAGCCACTTCCTTCCAGAGAAACACAGCCTTAAC
>JAXIVH010000006.1:600070-602570 GCA_036785325.1 Urophycis tenuis
GCTTCCTTCAGAGTGTGGCTCTATCCCCGGTCTCCTTTTCATTTGCTGCTCCTGCTTATGTTTCGCTGCCTTGCAGCCAGACTTTACCCATCGCTTTGCTGCCTCTCCCCCTGCATCCCCCTCCTCTCCCGCACTGAGGGAAAAAGACAGAGGGGAGGGGACATGGGGAATGAGCAATAGAGAGCAGGGACCTGCTCAGAGAGAGAGAGAGAGAGAGAGAGCGAGAGAGAGAGAGAGCGAGAGAGAGAGAGAGCGAGAGAGAGAGAGAGAGAGAGAAGAGGAGGGGAGAGACAGAAGCAGGGTTCTCTTGTATTGAATGAATTGCCTCTTGCAACAAGGAGGGGCATGCAGAAGAAGCCACAGCGGAGGTTCCCATCATCGGAGGTTTATGCACAAGAGAAGGAGACAACACGGAGGAAGCTGGACGAGGTGTGTGCGTGTGTGAGTGTGTGTGCGTGTGCGCGTTTCGGACTGATTGTGCCCATGTCAGCCGGTGTCCGTGCGCTTGTATGCACGCTGGCGTGATTCGCTGTGGACACACTCAACCTGCGGCAGCGTATCCCTCCACAGCCCGGCTCCTGGACATGGCCTGGCTGTCTTCATCTCTGTGACTGCGTGGTCTGCACCCTCCCTGCTGCGTGCTGAGCAGACAGCAGAGCTCCATCAGGGGGACTGTGGACCCCCATGGCCACCGGCCTCACATGCTCGTCCAGGCATCTCCTCCAGATATCTGACCGGGATTTTTTTTTTCCATCTCATTGACGTCTTCTCGTCCTCCTGGGTCCCTGGTGGCTCATCAACATCCTCCCTGTCTGCCTCAAAAGGACGGCCTGCCTCTTGCCTCTCGCTGCCTCGGAATGGATGCTGCGTGTCAGAACTCATGTGTGGCATGGAATGAGATCCCCATGATCTGAGGTGGACTGCTCAGATAGCTCCCTGACTCTGCTCTGCAGCAGCTGGATTCTTCATCTTCTTCTGCTTATATTATTATTATTATTATTATTATTATTATTATTATTATTATTATTATTATTATTATTATTATTATTATTATTATTATTATTAACATTTGCAGATGTACTAATGACAAAATGATCTGAGTGAATATCAAAAGAAATTGAATCTCGACAAGCTTTGTTTCAACAACAGCAGGCGATTCATGAAGACTGCGTAATAATAATGATAATAATAAGGTCAAGTAAATAATTACCAGCCTGGAGACGCTCTAATGAGGACGATCTGCTTCAGTCGCATGCATACGTATTAGATGGGCCTGACTTAGATGCATTGGATATGGACTAGACATTCATTTCCGAGGACCAAGGGAACATAATCTCTGGTGAACTGACAGCATATTGACGGATGTGAGAAGCGGGAGTAACATTTTGGTGGTTCTATTTGTGCAGTGATGTTAAACACACCGAGCGAGGCAATCCCTGACTGAATCAAAACCTCCAGTGGAAGAAACAAGGGGAGCCCACGCGGGTGATGGATGGATCCAGCAGCTCTGCTGTCATAGCGTCTGAGGGAAAGACAAACCCTCCTCTGTGTGAGGCAAGCCTTTCCATTTTGCCCTCACGTTCTTCCAAGGAGCGGCATGGCGGTGCACTGCTGAGGGCTCCACTGGTCCATGCTGCTCTGCTCCCACTCATCACTGCTGAGGGCTCCACTGGTCCATGCTGCTCTGCTCCCACTCATCACTGCTGAGGGCTCCACTGGTCCATGCTGCTCTGCTCCCACTCATCACTGCTGAGGGCTCCACTGGTCCATGCTGCTCTGCTCCCACTCATCACTGCTGAGGGCTCCACTGGTCCATGCTGCTCTGCTCCCACTCATCACTGCTGAGGGCTCCACTGGTCCATGCTGCTCTGCTCCCACTCATCACTGCTGAGGGCTCCACTGGTCCATGCTGCTCTGCTCCCAGTCATCTGTTGGTCTACCAAAGTCTGAGCACATGAGCGGAGGAGGCGGCCTCCAGCAACGCACCACCTACCTCATATCCCTCACGCTGGTCAAGGTTGAGGCGGTGGATGAGGATGGTGAGGACACGAGGAAAGCTGGACAGGGGAGAGAGGAAGAGGCTGAGGCCAGGCATGGGATCAGGGTGGGGGGTGTTGGGGGCGAGGAGACCGGGGTCAGAGGGGGGGGCGGGGGCAGCTGAGACCGAGGCCTCGGTCAGGACCACCAATGGGGCTGGGGTGATTCAGGGACAGCCATGTGCTGCTGAAGACACTGCCGCGCGGACTGCAAGTGTACTTAGTGAGCTCAAAGATGATGAGGAGGAGAGAAAAACCCTCAGCCCCACAAGAGACAAAGTACCTTCTGCTAGTGATGCTGCTCCAGCGAAAGGAAGTGAAAAGCCACTGTGCAACCTCACAATCCCATTAGCTACTGAGAGGGCGATCACTCACAATTCTGTGGACAGAGATTCAAGAAGAGGAGAGAAGACACTCTCCGGTCAAAAGACACCCTCCGCCTTAGAGGCAAAGCAATGCGTTTC
>JAXIVH010000006.1:610070-615070 GCA_036785325.1 Urophycis tenuis
CGGCACTCCCTCTTCTACGAGACGTGTGCCACGTACGGCTTCAACGTGGAGCGTGTGTTCTCTGAGGGTGAGTGAGACACCCTCTCTGTACTTGAAACCAGAAGACGTGATGTTTCGTAGCACCAAAGAACATACATATCAACTGTCAACAAAAACTATATCAAAGTCACAAAAGCCTTTCTGAAGTCTATGCCAAACAAACTGATCAACTATCAACACTGTGCAGTACACTCCACAATACTAGATGATAGTAAAGGGTAAAGGGGGCTTCAACATGTAGACAGTTGGAGGAGGAGGGGGATCAAGGGGACCGAATCGCCGACCCTACGGTTAGTGGACGACCCGCTCTGTCCACTCGCTCTACCCACTGAGCCACCATAATAGCGATAAAAATGTGACATGAACCACATCAACCAACATATACTTTTGTGTACTCGTATATCAAACTGAGCTGATCTTCTGTACTAAACAACTGAATGCACCAGCCTTGCTGATATCGTCATTAAGCATATAACCTTTGCTTTGGATCTCTGAGCCTTTAATGATGGGTGCTGGCTGATGTGGATGGAGTGGCCTGTTCACACGTGTCTTTATCTTTTCTCATCTTAGCCGTCCAAAAGATTGTGGCCCAGAAGAAGCAGGCAGCCCTCCTGGCCTGCAAGTCTCTGCCCAACTCCCCCAGTCACTCTGGGGGCTCCACTCCCGGCTCCGCTTCCTTCCCAGGCCAGGTAATCAACCCTTCCATATTTAGAACAGAACAATTGTTTTCAAATACTGTATATTTCCGCACATGTAATTAGAGTTACTAACATAGCAAGGGGAGGCTGTGTTTCCCCTTGCGGGCTGCAAAAAAAACGGACCGCAAAAAAGGCCAACAAAAAGCTTCTACATTGCAACCGCCTGGGAAACACAGAACCAAGAAGTGAGTTTCACTAGCTGATGAAGTAAGAGAGCTGGAACCTTGTCTGAGGAAACAGCATAAGATAAGATAAGATAAGATAAGATATTCCTTTATTTATCCCCCTTAGGAGAAATTCACAGTGATGTACAAGGGGATAGAGGAGTGCAATAGAAGACCTGAATATAGACAATATACACTAAACAATAAATAGATTTACCTAAATTAAGATAAGATAAGATTATATGTGAGCTCTTAGAATCAGGTCAGATGAAAAATGAAAACCTATTTACATACATGGCAGTCATCATTGAGATGAGCAGTGCAATTGGTAGGTGGACATACCTAGTAGTCATTATTGAGATGAACAGTGCAATTAGTAGATGAAGATAAAACAGTGCAATTGGTAACCGAGTCCTGCTGGGGTGTAGATATAAAAAAATAAAAAATAGAATAGATGTGCAGATAAATTGATCTTAAAAAATGGATGTGCAAGAGAGCAAAATGTGCAAATATACAGAGGTAGTAAGTAGACATGTGAGAAGACATAAGTTACAGCGGCTTAGGAAACAGTCCAGAGGTGTGGGGTGTGGTGTTCAGTCCATTATCTGGAGGTGCTGGGGCTATGGAGACATTGGGAGCGGGTGGTTGAGGTGTTGTAGAGTCTGATAGCTGATGGGATGAAAGAGCCCCCCAAGCGCTTTGAGGCACATGGCTGAGTGAGCCTGAGTTGCCTCAGCTCGGCATAGAGAGGGTGAGAGGGGTTGTCCAGGATCGCCTGCAGCTTTCCCCTCATCCTCCTCTCTGTCACCGCCTTCACACAGTCCAGCTTCATCCCCACCACAGAGCTCGCCTTCCTCACCAGCTTTTTCTGCTTGCTGGCACCACCGCTCCCAATGCCTCCTCCCAATGCCTCCCGAAGAAGGTGACACTGGCTACCACAGACTGGTAGAACATCCGTAGCAGCCTAGTGCACACATTGAAAGATCTGAGCCTCCTCAGGAAGAACAGCCTGCTCTGTCCCTTCCTGTAGAGGGCCTCAGTGTTGTCCTACCAGTCCAGTTTATTGTTCAGGTGCACCCCAAGGAACTCCCAGAAAGATAGAAAATGGTCAAACACTTCTGAAGGAGCAGAAATGCAACCTGCTGAGGTGGACTGAACGTTTAGACACCCTGCTTAATCAGGGCTCTGATGCAGATCCCACCATCCTGGACAAACTGCTTGAGTCTACCATCAACCTTCAAAGAGGTTCTATCAGCTCTCTGTTCCCTTAAGAACAACCAGTCCCCTGCCGCTGGCAACACTCAGTGCTCGGCCACTAAAGGAGGAGGGTACTTGACTATGAGCTTCTTTCTCCGGTACATCACCAAGGTTTGGACTGACGAGACGATCCCACAGCAATGGAGAGATGCAAACATTGTTATCATTTATAAGAACAAGGGTGACAAGGCCAGTGGCAGCAATAGTAGTGTTCTGACACTCTGTTCTGTTGTTGACAGTCCTAGCTCAGTTGCTGCTTCAGGGACTCATCAGCAGCATCACAGAGTCAATGCTGCCTGAATTGCAGTGTGGATTTAGGAAAAAAAGGAGAACAATTGACATGAGCTTCAGGAAAATATCAGGAGCACAAGATCTGGATCTGTTGTATGGCCTTTGTTGACCTTTCCAAAGCAATCAACACCGTGCAAAGACAAGCCCTCCTCAGGTCTGGCTGTCCCAACCAACGTGTTAAGATCCACCGCCCATCCCCAAGATGGGAGGAATGCTCAGGCCATAGGAGGACAAGAGTCCGAGCCCTTCATTCTACATACAGGGTGTGTGCAAGCACCGATACTCATCTTACACGTGTGTGTCACATGCTTCTCCACAATTGAAGACAATTGACTGAAGACAGCAGGAGTATGGCAATGGACCTCAGAATACATGTCTCTTCAACATCTGGAGGCACGCGGCCACCAAACTCGGTAGAAAGCAGGTCCTGCAGCATGTGGACAACTGCTTTTACAGTCCATACTCTGGAGGTTCTTCAGACTGTCCCTGTGGTGGTGGTGGGGCTGAGTGTCAAGACCTTGCTCTACCTGCCTTCATTGTTAGTGATAAACAGCTGTCAGTACTGCTATCTTTCAAAGATCTGGGGATCATTCTCTATATCTGCCAGCAGCATCACACAATGTTTGAGATGAGCTGAGCTTACTTTTAAAAATGATCAAGCTGTTTGCTGGTTGACTTGACAACCAGCTAACAGCTTGATCTTCCTATCATAAACATTTATCTCTATGTCCTCCATGTTCACTTCATGTTGCTCATCGTTTAAGCCATGCATGCATAGTGATCAGTGAAGTTACACAGTCTGTCAACGTCTATTCTTTACATACATTTCATTGATTTCATCTCATGCCATGCTTTGTCCCCCCCCCCCACCCCACTCCATTTTCCTGACCTCACCTCTTCCGGTCGCTCCATCCCATTCCCCCTCACCCTCCCAGGTCATTAATGGCCAGGGTGAGCCCTACTCCCTCCCCTCCACCCCCGTGGTCGGCCACAGGGAGCTGCGGCTGGGGGTGGGGGGGGAGGGGGGGGGAGGCAGCGTCAACTCACGCTCCCTGAAGAACATCCCTCACCGACGGCCCTCGCTCTTCAAGGTCAGTGGGCCGTCCACACCCCCCTCCGTGTCGCCCCGTCTGCTGTCACCGCCCCTCCTCACCCAGATCCTGTCCATGTGGACGTCACAGTAGGACATTGAATTCCAGTTTTCTCTCTTATTTTTTCTCAGAATCGCGACTCCGACAAAAAGGCAACGGATTCTAAAGGCGACTTGGGCAGCGGCCGAGCCATCTCCATCAAGCAGGTTGGTGTTCAACCATACAGGCTCAGGAGGAGCGACCCATTGAAATGAAATGGATTGAGACTCTTTGAACATTTTTGGAAGCCTAGACACAGATTTTGTGCTGATGTCCAGCAACAACACACAAAACGAAGACTTTGAATGCACTCGTATTCATATCATCTTACATAAGGCGCAGAAATATCCTGTTGTTTCATCCTTTTCAACCTTTCTCAAGGGTGTTCTATTTATAATGACGAGCCACTGCTGTTAGCGATGGTAGCTATGTGGGACTGTTCTGTCTCAGAGCTGTAAGCTGTGTGACCCTCGCTCCTTTAAACTTGTTTCCCTTTTGTGTTTTCTCCTCAAGAGTATTCTTTGGAAGCGGAGTGGCAGCTCTCTGAATAAAGAGTGGAAGAAGAAATATGTCACACTGTCCAACAACGGCACGCTGTCCTACCACTCCAGCTCCAGTGTAAGAGAACACCACAGGCCCGATCAATATGGCAGTAAAACACACGCACACAGTCCAATACCAGCCAAGGCTACTGGTAGCAGGATACACATAGAGTACACTGCATGGCTGTCGGATGTTGTTGTCCAACATGGGTTCAATTTACATTTGTTTCGAAAATCCAAGAGGACATGTGTAGCTAATCATAGGTGATCATACCTGAGAATTTCCATTTGCCATCTATAAGCCATTACAGGAGCAGCATGTGATGGCCGTAGCAGCCTAGCAGGAGCTGAGAGATGCTTGTTGTTTCCAGGATTACATGCAGAATGTCCACGGGAAGGAGATCGACTTGCTGCGGGTGACGGTCAAGGTTCCTGGGAAACGTCCTCCGAGGGCCATCGCTCCTGCAGGCCCCTGCACCGGGCCCTCGCTGGCACCCACAGCTGGCTCCACAGCTGGCTCCACAGCTGGCTCCACAGCTGGCTCCACAGCTGGAGTGAATGGGGTGCCGAAGGGCGGGCCTTCCTCCAGCGAAGCCAGTGCTGTTAGTGGTGAGCAGCAGAACCATGGAAAGACCAGTGCCAGGTCCCATTTAGCGGTGGCATCCGGCCAACTCTCTGGTTACTTGTCTTTAACGTGCTGAACTGACGTCAGTGTTTCCCCTTTTATAGGCTATTGAGTAAAGGCAAGTGGATATCAGAAATTCTACTCGCAATGAAAGCATCATGTTTTGAAGGAGACTTGACAAAATGTCATTTGCAAATATGCATAACTGCACCACATCTATACCCTTGCCTGCAGCTCTATTAACATAAATACAT